>CM076578.1:1063083628-1063683628 GCA_034641835.2 Pinus albicaulis | reverse complement strand
TCCTAAATCCATGAAATATAAAGACGTGGAGTCTTGGATATATGATAAAAGGATTAGGACGTGGAGTCCTAAATCCATGAAATATAAAGACGCGGAGTCTTGAATCTATAATGAAATGTTTGGGGCGCGGAGTCCTGAATATTTAAAAATATCAAGGTGTGGAATCTTGGATCTTTAGAGTAGATCAGGGCGCGGAGTCCTCAATCTACTAAGGCATGAAGATGCATACAATAGGGGTGTGGAATCCCTATTATCCGGAAGAAAAATACCACTCATGGGCAACTCGTAAATGAATTTCCTTAATAATCTAATTCCTAACAATTTTGGAGTGACTTTCTAAAAATAGAAAGTCATGTCTACCATTTCAAGTATGACTTTCCAAAAATAGTAAATCACCTCCAATCAATGGGTAAACAAGTATACTTGAAGGAAAATCACTTAACTTATGATTAATCAATTGTAATAGTTCAATCTTGACTTAATCCTCAATATTATTAATATTATTAATATCATTATTATCTTTTATGAGACTATGATATTATTATTAAAAGGGAATTATATCTCCTCAATCACTTCACACCTCTCTCCTTCATGACTCTCATGGCTCTATGTAACTCTCTCTATTTTAAATATTACATTACACTCTCTTTTGTGCACTCATCAAGGAATGGCATATTCCTCTTACACTCATTAAATGTATGTCATAAAATATTCTTACACTCATTAAATATGTGTCATAAAATATTCCTCTTACACTCACTTTAATGCATATGTTACACTCTCCTTAAATAAGGCATGCATACCTCTCCTTAATGGTATAAGTTACACTCCTCTAAAAGGAATACAATGCATGCATATTACTCCTCCTTTATGACAAGAATTTGTTGCTCATCCTATATATGAGTCTCATGTATTCTCATTTGGGCAGAGGAGGTAATGCCAAGAGTGGAAGAGACTTGAGGAATATTGTGAGAGGGAAAGATATGGAGAGTATCCAATTACTTCCAAAACAAAAATCTGAATTTCTTACTAATCTACTAAGTATCTATTGAGGTTGAACATGAGTGGTATTTAGAGGAAGTGAAAACTACCTTCTTTAGTTTTCCTTGCATCTCTCTCTCTATTGTTGTATTTTGGGTACTATTTGTGAGCTTTTACAGCTCGGGGGTTCCAGGGGGAGGAGTTTTCCCTGGATATGGTTGGGTGGAAAACCGGATGGTTCAAATGAGTTGGTTAAGGGATCGAAGGTGGATCATATTCTCAACGATTGGAGCTGAATATCTCTTCAGGTATAATTTCCATTGTCCTAAAATTGTAGTATAGCTTTGGCATAAAATAAAAAGTAGACATTTAAATTGTTGTAAGCATCTAATTTTAGTTTAGGCTTATGTTATCTAGAATATTATTGATTAGTTAAAAATGAAGACTAGATTAATCTATATGTATGGATGTTTAGATCTCAATATTGGAGTTATTATTGGTGTAGTTTATGGTACTAATCTTGGTATTGTAGCATTTGAAAAAGGAAAACCAAATATTGTTGAAGGTAATTGCAATAAATTTATTGCAAAGGACTTGGGTAAGTATTTCATGATTTATGGTTTTGTTTCAAATAATTAATAGATGCAGGTTTTATAAATGGTTTTAGGATAGTTTGCAAAGTGTTTGACAAAATTTGTGAATGAGTAATGTTATCAATTTATTTATGCATGAATAAGGGCTAACTTGCAGCTTATATCAAAAGTAAGAAAATGGACATGTATCCAAAACATACTTGGAGGAATTATAGAATCAACCCTTAAAAGAAAATGCAAAAACAATGGCAACTAAAATATAGTTTGGAAGATCAAATGCTTGAGGTAAGTTGGAGATAAATTTCAGTTATGGCTTATGTTTCATATTCTTATTAATAACTCAATGTTTTGTTATTCAAGTTGTTGTAATAGTACTATCAGAATTTTGATAGAAAGCCTTAATGGCTGTAGCATTCAGGGCTGCCATGTGTTTGTCAAATTGTAACAATTGGTTCAAAAAGCTTGTCAAATCATATGAATTAGCTTGTGGATAGTAAAATGTTTTAAGGACTCATATGGTGGATTTAGAAATGTGCGATTTCAATGAGCATATCTTAGTAGCATAACTTTGGGTTGTTTTTCCTCATGTATAGGTCTAGTTGTAAGTTCTCATTCCATATGTTTGACAAAAGTCATAAATGAAGCATGTAGACTATAAATTTTGTTGTTTTCAAGAATCGCATTTCTGGGCGTTTTGAATTCGATTCAGCCCAACATCAGGGGGTATCCGTGCCTAATGGTCATGTAACCCCTGATTTCATTCCAAAAAAATACTTTTCAGAACCCAGATCGGAAATCTGGGCGATTTGGCAGATTGCTGCTCTGAGTTATGTGCGCCTGTTGTTGAGTATTTGATGAAAAACTAAGATCATTTAGTCTCTGTTTTAAGATGGAAACATTTACAGTTTAAATTCTTAATTTTAGGAGATAAATATGTTGAAGAATAATCTTAAATTCATTGTTGCTAAGTATTTGACAAAATGCCTCAATGACTTTTAATTGCGTGCTCGCAATGTGTTTGTCAAAAAGGGTTGAATGAGTGTAGAGTGAATGTCTGCAAAGTGTTTGTCAAAAATCTTGAATGGCTGTAGCTTTTGTGCATATAAATTGTTAGTGTAAAATTCTTAGTTACTCTTGTGTTTTTATGTTACTATAAATTTTAAATAAACTATTTAATGAGTGTAGCTTCCTATGTCTGCAAGTTTTTGGTATGAATGTGAAAATGAATTTAATAATTTGCTGAAGTGTGACTAAGACAGTTGTTTCTTGTATCATCTAAAGCTTTCAAAATAAAAAGGGCCTTTTGTTGGAAACAATTTTACAATGACTAATTCTTTAGGATTTTGTGCAAATGAGTATTAGTGATTATGTGACATCTACTTCTCTATCTTGCTGATGGTGGGTAAGGTGGGACCTTACAAACAAAATTGATGAATGTTGCATATGGTTAATGACATATCACTGCACTATCTTGATGACATGGTGACATTGATGGCACACATGATGACATATATGGTGACATTACATTTGACGACATGGACAATGAAGGAATTTGAGATCACTTGATGATGAAAGACACAAGTGGAAACCTCACTTAAAAACACTTGGTGGCATATGCAATGAAGAAGCCCTTGCTATCCATCACCTTCTGCACTAATTAATGGCCAGTCACTTAAAAAATGTTTTCACTACCTTAGAGGCAGCCTCTCAATGTGATTCATATACCATCTTTTAGAGCATAATTTTGCCTTTCCAATGAGCCATTATTTGTCCCGGAACTCCTAGTAGTTTGTGAGATAATGAATTTTTAAGTTTAGAAAAATATATGTTTTATCTAGCTGACCTGAGTTAGCACACATATGTCGGCTCTCATCTCCAACAGTGACGTCCTCTCTTTAAAGGAAGAAATCTAGATAAATAAGGTTTCAGAATTCATTTCCATGATTAATTTTCGGTCAAGAAATTCAAAGTTATATACAGCAAGGAACAGCACCGAGGAGAGGAGCCACAGAGGCTGAAAATAATTTTGTTTGGGCTTAAAAGATCACACTAAACCGCATTGCAATTTCTGTGAGGACCCTAGTAACTGTTGCATATTTTCTGAAGTTTGGACTCCACAGAACTCAGACCTGTGGACTTAGATTGGAGCAGCCTTTGTAGGCTCGAACTGTATAAATATCAGCAACAGCTCGAATCTGTGATAAGAGCACCTTGAAAGCTCGAGTTTAAGGTTCAAATTTATGGACAGAACTTACCATTAGTACCTACGACTGAGATTTCTTTTTGCTGGACTGTGGAAAATTATTTTTTTCTTGTTATTCAAATTATGGGAGATCTCTTCACATCATATATCTTCCACAGTGACAACATTGGCAGGGGCTATACATTTGCAGTATGATGGATAATAGACAGTAACAAGGAAAATTGAAGAGACCTATTAACAAGCATTGATAAAGTAAAACAGAGACAAGTGCACAATGATGCAAAAGTGATTTTGGGAGTATTGAAGACAGTGAAGAATAAGCCAAGAACATTTACATCATTTGGAGCACACCTTGAAGAAGAATACTTGAATACTTGTTGGAGCTTTCATTGAAGAACTTATGTGTTCACTTGAAAGGCAGTTGCTTTGAAGCATTATATTGAAGACACCTTTGAAGGACATTGTTTGGAGACATCTTGTTGAGAAGCTTTAGCTGACCTTGGAGAGTCATCTAGAAGCCTATTGGAGACCATGATGATGTGACTTGAAGAATTTTATTGGGTACCATGAAGGACAGCAGAGACACCTTCATGAGAAGAGATCAAGGTTGTCATTGATGAAGTAACGTGGAGAATAAGTGAAGGTAAAACTGAAGATTGTCAGGGCTCATTGAAGAAGACATTGGGAGCCGTGAAGTATAACCAAATATATCTTGACAAATTGAAGCTAGAGGTTGGAGCCTCATAGAGACAAGGTTGGTGCCTTGGAAGATAGGGTTGGAGCCCTAGAGGATAGGAGTCCTCAAGAGACCAGGTTGGAGCCCTTGAGGTTGGTGCCTCAGAATTGACAAGGTTGGTGCCTTGGAAGATAGGGTTGGAGACCTAGAGGATAGGAGTCCTCGAGAGACCAAGTCGAAGTCTGTACCAGAGATAGGGTTGGAGCCCTAGAGGTTGGTGCCTCAAATTGACAAGGTTGGAGCCTTGGAAAGACCAAGTCGGTGCTTGGCACAATATAGGTTGAAGCCTGGAAGATTGGAGTCTTCATCTAGGGTTGGATCCCTATATAATTATTGTACTTTACTTATTGTAAAGAAGAAATTAATAAAAGTATCTATTCCATCATTGTTCATTTTGTGTTCTAAATATAAGTGATCTAACTGGTAAAATTAACAATTGAAAAGAAATATTGATTCACCGCCCTCTCAGTATTTCCAACAATTGGTTTCAGAGCCAGTACCTTCACTCAAATCCTAACAGCTTGAAGGTTAATAATTAGAACACAAATGGCAAAGCCAAGGAAGAAAGTCTCCAATCCTCCTTAAGATGTGTCTTCCTCAACCATTGAAATTGAAGTAAATCAATTTGTGAAGGCTCCATTGTTCAATGGAAATTTTGACATATGGGTGGCAAGAATGAGAAATTTCTTGAAGACTCAAGGAATTGACATTTGGAAATCAGTGATTACTAATGACACAATGAACGAAGAATCGAAGGAGTACAATACAAGAGCAATAAAGGCAATTTTGAATGGGTTACCAAATTCTGTGAAGGCCAATTTTGAAAAATGTTCGTGAGCAAAAGTGATATGGGACAAACTTCATGATCTTCACTCAAAAGGAGTGTTGACAATGATCTCTAGTCAAGAAGATGATGGAGAACAAGAAAGAAGTCCAGAATCCGTCAAATAAGCTGAAGATAAGAGAGATGACAACAAGGCTAAAGAAGACCTTGAAAATGAAGAGAACAAAGAAGACTTTGAAGAAGATCTCTTGAATAAACTTATGGCTTCAATGGAAGAGATTAACAGTTTGAAAAAGGAAAATGAGGAACTTAAGAAGAAAGCGCAAGATAGTAACCAAGACAAGACAAGGAAGGAAGTTAAATTTTTCAAGCTTCAAGTATAAGAAAGAGACGAGGAAGTTGCCAAACATAAAGAGGAATTTCATCAAAACAAAAGAAAGCATCATGAAGAAGTCATATCTATGACAAATCAATTGGATAAGGCAAAGAAAGGGGAAGAAACTTTGCCAAGCCACCTTGAACAAAGACTTAAGAGCTTGAACAATCTTGAAGTAGAGATTCGTTAATACAAGGAAGAAGTCTCTTCTCTCAGATCTCAACTAGAAAAAGCAAGGAAACAAGCACAAGGAGCCGAGAAGGTGAAGGAACTTTGGCATACATAGAAGGACAAGTCGATGAAGCAAAAAAGGAGAGAAACACCATGATATGCGAACTAGAAAAAAAGGATGAAGATATCTTCAAACTAAAATTAGACATCAATCTTCTCAAGGCCCAATCATGTGAAGCAACCAAGATGAAGGAAGAAATGGAGATCAATCTATCAAAGAAGGATGAAGAATGCAAGAAAATGAAAGAAGAAATTGATATCCTTAAAAAGGAAGTTGATCATCTGAACAAGAGCCTAAAGAGCTCCCAAACCCTAGATGACATCTTGAGTCATCAAAGATCCCCCCTTGATAAATCAGCTCTTGGCTATGCAGGTGAACCCTCAAGCAAGAATGATAATGCTTCAAACAACAAGGATGTGAGGAAGCCAGGAAGAAATGATATTCCCAGTTCCACCGAAGGCGAGAGTTAAGATGACATTAGAAGAAACCCTACTCCAAGGAGATTTACAGATGATGTCAAGAATGCAAAAGGAAATGAATATCATCAAATAATTCCAAGGTATAAAGACTTTAGAAGTACTAAAAGTAACTCTTCATCTCCCAGGCACCAAAGTATATTTCTTGGTTATTGCTATTCTTGTACAAACTTTGGGCACATGGAAAAAGACTGTAGGGCATATCACAAAGACAAATATAATGGTCCCCGTCAATATCCTAGAAGCAATTTTGTAAGAAGAAGTCATGATTTCCTATTCATGAACAAGATAGAGTGCTTCAATTGCCATAACATTGGACATATGGCACATGATTGTAACTTGACTTGGGCCTCTACACAAGCTAGAACCATGCCAAAGAAAAAAGTTACACAAGTATGGAGAAGGAAGCAAGTTGAATCCGAAAGCCTCTTGAACACTTCAGCCAACAACACATGTTGTTGACTTGATGAATTCATCCTTGATATTTCAAGTTTTGACGATGAGACTTCCAAAAAGGAGACCATGCATATTGTTAGGGGGAGCTTGTGATTCTTAACTATCCTTGTTGAACCTATCCAACTGTTGATGAATCACGCATGGACAATCTTGAAAGATCATTTCATTGAAGATCAAGATCCGTTACTCGCCCAATGCACCATTGTTGAAGATGTCTTCCACTTGATCAAAAGGATGAAATTTTTCTTGTCTAAGGAAAAAACAAGAGCTAGTAGAGGTTATGCAGGCAGGGGGAGTCGATTGACAATTTACATGAAGATATGCAAAGGCTTAGGGGGAGCAAGTTCATTGAAGAGCACCATGACAATGAGATTAACATACCTATGAAGAACTATTATTGATGAAGAAAATATGATGAAGAGAAGCAGTTTGATAGGGGGGAGTAGTTGGGCACCCTATTTGCCATTGATGTCAAAGGGGGAGAGAATGTTGGAAGGGCAAGAATATTGCCATCAATGACAAAGGGGGAGATTGTTAGTCAAGGTTGTCATTGATGTCAATATGGCATTATTGGGATCAAAAATATTCTTGTGATGTCATAACCTCATGTATATTATGATGAGGCCCTTACTCATAATGACAAGCCGCTCTTGTTTGATAAGGATTCCATTAATGAAGATGTCAAGCTATTAATGATGCCATTATGATGTCAAGCAACTAAGAAGAAGTCTTGTCCTAGATGACAATTGATCATAATGTTGTCCTTGAATTAACCATGAAGACATCACAACCTCATGTATCCTTGCTCTTGATGAAGAAGCCCTAGAAATCATGATGATGTCCTTACTCTTGATGAAGGACGTTCTTATTGATGCTCACAGTGACTCTTGATGAAGAAGCTCTCCTTGTGATGATCTAGCCCTTGCTCTAACAAATTGATGAATGTTGCATATGGTTAATGACATATCATTGTACTATCTTGATGACATGGTGACATTGATGGCACAAATGATGACATATATGGTGACATTACATTTGACGACATGGATAATGAAGGAATTGGAGATCACTTGATGATGAAAAACACAACAAGTGGAAACCTCACTTAAAAACACTTGGTGACATATGACAATGAAGAAGCCCTTGTTGTCCATCACCTTCTGCACTAATTAATGACCAGTCACTTAAAATATGTTTTTCACTACCTTAGAGGCAGCCTCTCAATATGATTCCTATACCATCTTTTAGAGCACAATTTTGCCTTTCCAATGAACCATTATTTGTCCCGAAACTCCTAGTAGTTTATGAGATAATGAATTTTTAAGTTTAGAAAAATATATGTTTTATCTAGCTGACCTGAGTTAGCACACATGTCGGCTCTCATCTCCAACAGTGATGTCCTCTCTTTAAAGGACGAAATCTATATAAATAAGGTTTCAAAATTCATTTCCATGATTAATTTTCGGTCAAGAAATTCAGATTTATATACAGCAAGGAACAACACCGAGGAGAGGAGCCACAGAGGCTGAAAAAAAAATTGTTTGGGCTTAAAAGATCACACTAAACCGCATTGCAATTTCTGTGAGGACCCTAGTAACTATTGCAGATTTTCTGAAGTTTGGACTCCACAGAACTTAGACCTGTGGACTCAGATTGGAACAACCTTTGTAGGCTCAAACTGTATAAATATCAGCAGCAGCTCGGATCTGTGGTAAGAGCACCTTGAAAGCTCGGGTTTAATATTCAAATTTATGGACAGAACTTACCATTAGTACCTCAGACTGAGATTGCTTTTTGTTGGACTGTGGCTATCTAAACTTGGACTGTGGAAAATTATTTTTCCTTGTTATCAGATTATGGGAGATCTCTTCACATCATAAATCTTCCACAGTGACAACATTGGCAGGGGCTATACATTTGCAGTATGATGGATAATAGACAGTAACAAGGAAAATTGAAGAGACCTATTAACAAGCATTGATAAAGTAAAACAGAGACAAGTGCACAATGATGCAAAAGTGATTTTGGGAGTATTGAAGACGGTGAAGAATAAGCCAAGAAAATTTACATCATTTGGAGCACACCTTGAAGAAGAATACTTGAAGACTTGTTGGAGCTTTCATTGAAGAACTTGTGTGTTCACTTGAAAGGCAGTTGCTTTGAAGCATTATATTGAAGACACCTTTGAAGGACATTGTTTGCAAACATCTTGTTGAGAAGCTTTAGTTGACCTTGGAGAGTCATCTAGAAGCCTATTGGAGACCATGATGATGTGACATGAAGAATTTGATTGGGTACCATGAAGGACAGCGAAGACACCTTCATGAGAAGAGATCAAGGTTGTCATTGATGAAATAACGTGGAGAATAAGTGAGGGGAAAATTGAAGATTGTAAGGGCTCGTTGAATAAGACATTGGGAGTCGTGAAGTATAACCAAATATATCTTGACAAATTGAAGCTAGAGGTTGGAGCCTCATAGAGACAAGGTTGGTGCCTTGGAAGATAGGATTGGAGCCCTAGAGGATAGGAGTCCTCAAGAGACCAGGTTGGAGCCCTTGAGGTTGGTGCCTCAGAATTGACAAGGTTGGTGCCTTGGAAGATAGGGTTGGAGCCCTAAAGGATAGGAGTCCTCAAGAGACCAGGTCGTAATCTGTACCAAAGATAGGGTTGGAGCCCTAGAGGTTGGTGCCTCAAATTGACAAGGTTGGAGCCTTGGAAAAACCAAGTCGGTGCTTGGCACAATATAGGTTGGAGCCTGGAAGATTGGAGTCTTCATCTAGGGTTGGAGCCCTATATCATTATTGTACTTTACTTATTATAAAGAAGAAATTAATAAAAGTATCTATTCCATCATTGTTCATTTTGTGTTATAAATATAAGTGATCTAACTGGTAAAATTAACAATTGAAAAGAAATATTGATTCACCCCCCTCTTAGTGTTTCCAACAAGATGCAACTACAATTTCTTCAAGGTATGCATGTGTGGACTTTTCAAAAATTTATGGATTTCCAAATTGTTTGCCCAGGGATGCATATCTTTAAAGTATTGGCCCTAAATTTGATGGAGAAGATTTAAGCTTGACTTTAGAGAATGTATCAAAGATTCGTGACTTTAATGAGCTCCTTAGAGTCAAACAAGAAGATGTATTCATTAGGCTTTTATATGATTCATTTCAAGGAAAGTGTAAAAGTTGGGTGGAAAGGTTACTTGTTAGATCTATTAAATAATTTTCAGTTTTCTGGCTTTTTTTCTTGGAAACATGGATGTAGAAGACAGAGTTTGTGGCAGACTCTCTTTCCATTCAGGAGTTCACAGGATGGTGCTCTGATGTAGAAGTTGGTGAGAACTTTTCTTCATCACTATATTTTCATTTAAATTCATATAAAGGAAATCCAGAAAATAAGATCAGATTTTTAAATGAATTGGCTCGTGAGCTTGAAAAAGATATTAAAGATGTTGAAGCTCAAATTCAGTCTCATCATTTTCAAGATCGTATGAAGCCTGTTGAAAGTTTTTTCCAGCCAAAACAAGTGGATGAGCTATTGTCTTTTGACATCAAGATAGAAAAATGTTTTGTTTTAAAAAATAGATCTGATGACATACAGCTGAAAGTATATGACATGGAAAATAAGTGTGAAGTGTTCATCTATGAGGATTTCTTTGTTCAAGATTTTGGAAATATTCATCAAAAATATCATATCTTTATTGATCCTGTAGCAAACTATATTGAGAATTTTTTCAACTTGAGTTTTTAGCCATGTCTTCACTGCGAGAAACAGATCAATTGTCAGTTGCCATTATATTTCCCAGTTTCGATTTTGTTGGTGCATAGTCAAACAATCATTTTATTTCAATAACTACTTGATTGGCTTCATTAGCATTTTTGTGTCTTCTGATTCAGTAGTTTCTCAGCAGTATAGGGTAGGTAGGTGTGTGTGTGAAGAAGCTCAAGTATTCCGAGCATCTTTTTAGCATGTACAGATTTAGTTTTCAACTTGGATTGCAGTTTTCAACAAGTTTGAGCCCGAGGAGAAGGCCATAAAAGCTTGAAGAAGATTTCATCAAGTTCATAATTTTCAACTTTCAATAAGGCACTGGAGCTGCTGGTTCTTTGCTACACCACAGGGGCACAACATCCCCATTGGAGCCACTATTATCCATGATAACAACTAGGTTTGTCTAGGTTGGTCTTAGGTAAGTTAGGTTAGGTCATTAGGGTGAAATAAGGTAATGAAGTTCATTAATTTTTAAAAATGTACATATGTGGGGGTCTTAAAGGTCATCATTAAGGTGATAGGTGTCAATGTCAAATAAAAATCCCAAAAATATCTCGTGCATAATTGAAATTGGCCATTTCATGTAAATTTGGCACTTCTACACAAGTTCGTAGCGAAATCAGTGTAAACAGTCAGAATTCGCTACGAACTTGCCTAAAAAATATGTTTTTACAATGAGCTAAATTTTTGCTAATTTTGAAGCATTTTATGTATTTCAAAGAGAAGACGAGTCATCAAAAGAGTTGAGGAGTATCATTGAGACACCTATTAATGAAGATCACTCAGCAAAAGGATGACATGGATGCCAGCACACCATTTTTGTCGCCTCACCAATACACAACTCATCTTCAAATTCGGAATATCAGGACCTGAAATCTAGCATGACAGTTTGCCAATTGATCATGGTTGTTTCCACCTAAATATTTTTTGTTGGTTCGATAGAGATGGTACAAGTTGAATTGAAGAAAAAGGTTTAAAATTATGATGGAAGATGACCTTGTTGCCCCTTGAAAGATGGTAATACACACCTTTTCTGGCCATTTTTTGTCTTAGGGGACCATGTTAAGTTATTTACAGAGCTGCAAGCAAGTTTTTGGAGCTAAATAGAAAAAAATTGCAAAACATGGTTAAGTTAGGCAAGTTCGTAGCGAGCTGCAAGCTTGAAGCTGAGTTTTCACTACAAACTCGTTGTAGAATATTTTGAGGTAAAACTTCCAAAAAATATCATGATAGGGGTGAATGAAAGCATGTGTTTACCTTATTTTACCTAAGGAAGACCCTCCAACAGTCAGAAAGGTCAAAGGTTGTGCAAAAGCAGATTTTGGAATTCGCTACGAAATGAGTGCTACGAAATTTCATGTACATGACTATTTTAGCAGTCAACTTCAAGTTCAATTTTTGACCAAATGAAAAAGAATATTGGAAATTTGAAGGAGGTTTTTCTTTAGCACAGGCCCATCTACAAAAACCTCTCTCAGTTTTTGCAAATCCATCAAGGTTTGGAAATTATGCACTCATCTGAGGCCTAATTTTCAGAATTTTCACTAACAAGATTTCTGTAAAAATTCTAAAATTCGACTTGCAAGAGGTCCAGCTTAGCATCCACATGGAAAGTTGACACATCAGCAGTCCAGTTACTCAGCAAATTAGTTGGTTTCATTTGATAAGGGTTATTAAATAAATTTGTTGAGTTATTGAATGAACGAATAGTCCTTTTTGTATTCAAACTCTGCGAAACAGAAAATATCCCTATGAAGCCTCCAAGTGGTGTAATCCTATTTGAAAAAGGTCTCTTAGGTAGGAATTCGAAGCTAGCAAGGTGGAAAACCATTTTCACGAGTCCTCACTATATAAATGAGAGGTTTTGAGAATTAGAGATGGGTTGATGGATGTAATGAGCAAAGCTACTATTGTAATTTTTTTTCTACTCAGTTAATAGACAATTGCAGAAGTCTTTGCTCAGCCCTGAGATTCTAATTGAGTTCTTATGTGTTTGTGTCCTTTATCTTATGAATGTTATTACAGCTTGCTCATACATAATTACTTGGAATTCATAAATTATTATGCTCCAACTTCCTTTATGTATCTTGTTTTCTATAAGTGTTATTTTTGTAAGAGCTCATGTGCCTCAGCTTCCATGAATGATACTTTTATGTAAGTGAGTTTGCATACAGACTCCATGCCCAATGGTAGCCCTCACTCATATTTCCCCTGCAAAAAAACATTTAAAAGACATCTAAGAGTTATCCATCTTTGTTTTAAACTTTGTTTATTGAATATCATATATTTTCTTGAGAGAGCCCTCTCTAGTTGGAAGGGCTAACTTCCAACCCTAAGTGGTTTGAAATAGTTACACTGAATTGATTGTTGAGCAGCCCAACTAGTCCCAGTTTGGTGATAACACATCTGACCACATGAACTAGCTAGGTCAAATCTAGTCCAGCGTCCCACAAAAAATTAATGAAACTACAGCCCACAAATCTTTGTCACGTCTTCCCAAACTTCGTTCAAACACTACCTAGAAATCTCTATCAACTCCGCCTCAAAAACTCTCAATCAACTATGGTAAACATTGCCTTAGAAGGTTTGGTAAAACTGCCTCATATAGCTTGCGATCAACTTAGAAATTTCAATCAAATTTGTGCCTCGAAAATTCGATCAACTCTATAGTCAACTCAGCTAGAAATAAGTTAGGTCAACCCTCCAAAATTCCAGTCAAAGGTTCGGTCAAACGGGGAAAATATAAACTTGGTCAATGTTGATCAACTTCATATCTCCTCTCTGTCCTTCACACGTGTGAATAGAAGACTTCTTGACTTGATGATTTGATGTTAAATGGAGTAGGTCGAATGGTCTAATTATAGTGGTAAAATCATGTGGGTTTTGATCAAGGATCAAGCCCATTCAACTGGTGGAGTCGACCTATCCTCTTGAAGTTAACATGAAATCAAGAAAAAGGAAATCATTTTTTTGAACACCAAACCTCAACTAGAAAAATTCAACACTCCCTCTTAGTTTGGGAGGTGTTCATATTGACTTCTTCATGTGTCCACTTTGTTGAAAAAATTCTCCTTCTCTAGAAAAGATTGAATGAGCTTGCTATGTTGATGTATCTATCCACTTCAAGTGGAAAGCATCGTACATCAGCATCATGCAAAGGGATTTGGTTTCCTATAAGTCAAATCTCCTTTGCAAATGGATATAATCACCCATTGGCCTTTTGGTCTTTTGGGGTCAACAAGACTAGTCCTGAAAAGCAAGAAAACTTTCAGTAAAAATCACATCATCAGAGTTTTGTTGACGCGTTTCGAACCATCCAGTGTGACTCATCGTCAGGACAAGATGAAGACCCGGATCTTGGCATCAAGTTAAATAGATAAAGAGAAAAAATTTAGCCATTATAATATAACAATTAGATTTGACTAAATAATATTATTTATTAATAAATAATATTTTAATATAAGGAAATAATTGTTAGAATATAGTTGTTGATATTCAAGTTGTCTTTAATGTGACTTTTTGAAAAGTTTTCCAATTTGTTTTTCCCATCTAATTTTTCTAAAAACTGGTAGGAATTCACTGTAATCACAAGTTTGATGGGCAGACTATGCACAATCGAAGTGCCCCTGGAGTTTTTCAAGGTGTTGAATCCATAAATATAGTCAAAAAACCAATTTAAATAACACAAATCAAGGTTTCACGTCAGTTTTTTCCGTTGAATTCCGGCTAGAAAATCCATCAAAAACTCCAAAAAGTCGCATTAAAGACAACTCTCTTAATATTGAATTAAGGAAAATAATTAATCAAAAAGAAAATTTAATGAAATTAATATCTAAAATAAAAATAATATTTAGTTCGAGCCTAAATAATCAAAACAATAAACAATTAATAAAATAAAATTAATATTTGGATCAAACTTAAATAATCCAAAACAATTAATTCTAAAAACTTAAAAAAGATAAATGGTCAAACTTAAATAAAGAATATTTGGGTCAATCTTAAATAATCAAAACAATTAATTCTAAAATCTAAAAAATAAATAAAAATAAATCAATCAGTCAGTCATGAAGAAAATAAAGTAATTAACCGTTTATTAGTAGTAAAAAAATACAAATAGAAAATAAAAAATAAAAATCAAGAAATTAAGAGGAAAATAATAATAATAATAAAATAAATAAATAAAAACTTAAGAGGAGATGGCAAGGATCCAACAACTGCTAATTTTCCATCCATCGTTTCTATTCAGATTGCTTGGCCTCCTTTCAATCTCTATAGCCTCCCTAAACTTACGGTGATGGAAATTATCTATCCTAGAAATGACATGGGTGTCTTCAATGCAGATGTGGTGTTTTGTCTTTTCTACATGTCTTGCTAATGCCGAGGAGCGGGTCCTCCCATGTTTGATAGTTGTCGCATGTTCTTAAATCCTCTGATTTATTAAGCAGCTAGTTTCACCAACATTGGGTGTCCCGCATGAACAAGGGATTACATAAACACCTTTCATATTCTTAGGTTCCACCGGGTCTTTTACAGATCTTAGGGAAATTTGAATGGTGTTAAGGGGCCTAAAAGTAGAGGGTACCTTGTGATTTCTTAGGATCCTTGCAATATTGTCAGTGGTCCCTTGGATTGAAGGAAGGTGCACCCTATAAAACTGATCATTGGTTTCTTTATTAATCCTGGAACACTTGCCAGCTTTAAGGAAAGCCCTAAGACACTAGAGCTTATTATAACCATTATTTTTTAAAACCATAAGGAGATGGGTTTTCTCATCTTCAAGGTGACTTTCATCAGAAACTCTAAACGCGCAAGTGGTTAAAGTGTTGAGAACACCCAACTTTTGAGCAGGGAAATGATGGGACTTAGCATGAAGATATTGCTCTGTGCGAGTTTTATTCTGAAAGACTAGTCCTAGTTCACCAATTATCCAAGTCATCACCCGCAACCTAATCAACACTTGTGACCTATGGTGAAACCCTGGGAAATTACCATTCCAACATGCCAATTGAATGGTAATACACTTTCCCGATGCTAAAGGAACTCACTCTACCCACTAGCCAAGTACCTCTTGGCAATCTAGGGGAGCACTCTGGGCCTTTATGCTTGTTGGGCCATTCTCCCTAGCCACATTATATGGCCCCTGGTCAATACCTTTGACCTAACAATATCCTAACCTAGGGAGAATGTATACCCCTTGACGCTACAACATCAACATGCCCTCTCAACGAGGAATGCATTCTCAACCACTCCAAGCTTATCCCTAAAGTATGCAAACTTCAGCCTGGGAAAAGGCTTGGTGAGAATGTTAGCAACCTACTCATCTGTAGAAATGTATTGGAGATTCATTGCTCCCTTTTGCACAATGTCTCAAATGTAATGGTATTTGATCTCAAATTGCTTCGACATGTCATGGAAAAAGGGATTTTCTGAAAGCTTCAAACAACTTTGATTGTCACAATGTATCATGGTCGGTTTCTGCACCTGATCAAACAATCCTACAAGTAGCTTTTTAAGCCATACTATTTCATAACTTACCAAACTAGATGCAATATACTCAGCCTCTACAATGTTGAGTGCAACAGATATCTACTTCCCACTCATCCAAGAGATCATAACAAAACCCAAACTAAAACAACATCTTGATGTGCTCTTCCTGTCTTCGGCAGTCCCTACCGAATCGGAATATAAGAATCCCTGCAATTGTACTCCACTATTTGAGACATATCTCAATCCATAACTAATTGTACCACACATATCTCAACACATGCTTTACTGCAATCCAATGTACATGCATCGGTTCCACCAAGAACTGGCTTAGGGTGTTCACTATAAAGAAAATACCAGGTCCAATATTAATTAGATATATCAATGAACCAATCAATCATCGATACATAGAGGGATCCACCAAATATGAATAAGATTCTCTCAACTTCTTCAGGTTGGTCGCCATGGGAGTAGACATGGACTTGCAGCCCAACATCAAATCTTTGAAGGATCATAATGATATACTTCCCTTGACCAAGGAAAATCTCTCATGGCTTCTCACATACTTCTAATCCCAAGTAGTAATGCATCAAGCCTAGATCCTTCATCTCAAACTCAGAGTTCAACTCCCTTTAACATTGAAGCAGGGCTTGACTGCTCCCTCTATCACGAAAGCAATTCCTACTGCCACTGTTGCTCCCTCAATCACGTGAATCCTTCTGCTTCTGTTCGAAACAAGTCATCTAATAACAAGATCAACTGAGACTCATCAAATATCCATCAATCCAAGAATACCATGGTTGAGTTCCATACAAATCCTTCTTCAATCGATAAACATGGGATTCCTTCTCATGTACCTCAAATCCCTGAGGTAGCTCTATGTACACTTCTTCCTCAATTACTCCATTGAGGAAAGTGGTATCCACATAAATCTGATGCAATTTTCAACCCATAACAGAATCAATAGAAATAATAGTTTTACTAGAAATATACCTGAAAACTAGAGAAAATGTCTCTTCATGGTCATCTCCCTCTTTCTGGGAGAACCCTCTTGCCATGAATCTCGATTTTTACTTCTCTATGTTGCCATCTACTGCATGTTTGATCTTGTATATCAACTTGGAAGTTAGGTCTTCGCACAATTTTCACACATCATTCTTCATGATGGCATCCTTCCAAACTACGTGGTTATCTACTCCCTCTAAACTAGGAGCTCTTCTGGTCATCTAGCACGATTCTAGATGTCAGTACAATTTCTCCCTCTTGAACACAAATCACTCTAGTTGAGTTTGAGAATCCTCTTGTCATAAATTTGCTTCATTCTTCTCAATGCTTCCATCTGCTACTAGAGCCTAGGAAACATTCACGATGTACTTGCAAAACTCATTAGGAGGCCATGGAAGAAATGATTATAACCAAGAAAAAAGATACAAATAAAAGAGGCTAACTAAAAATAATTATAATCAAGGAAGAAAAGATATGAAGTACTTATATTTTGACCTGATGATTGTAGGGAATTGTCAGCTCCCTCCTAATCCTTTCCTTCTTTTAGAAACCATTGAAACCCATATGCAATCTCATCAACCTAGAAATTTATCATCCTTATCATCATTAGCTACTAATGAATGTATCTTTCCTTTTCTTCCTTGAATATATTGCATAAGCTAGGGTTTCTTCATCATTGAGTTATCTAGCCACAGCGAAGTCTCAACTACAAGCTAATGACAATTTCATGTTATTGATTACACACTCCTACTATCATTTAGAACTATTGGTCGTGTTCTTAGGGTTTCACAAACCGGTAGGACCAAGATAACAACCTTCACATAACCATCCTCGCAATATTTCTCAACAAAATCATTGTCAAAAACCCCTTGAAAGCAATTTAGACTCAATCCTAATCATGACCTCGATCAACAGAAATTATGTCTTGGATTATGACTTAGGACGATTAAAAGATATCCCTTGAAACAACTTTAAGGATAGGCTGAGAATGTCCACATGTCAGGCCAAGATTGGACACAAATATTGTTTGAATTTTCTTCAACCAAACAGTGAAATATTGTTCAGAAAAGGGAGGTTGAAACAGACCTTGAATGTTCCCTTTAAGTAAACTTTGATCATACTTCGTAAACTTCGTGTCTTACTTCAAATCATCCTTGAACAATTTGTATTGACGTCAAAAGAAAGTTCATGTAGAATGACCTTCAAAAACTTGGCATGAGATAACCTCAGAATATTTTCCTTGGAGGGCTAAGAAACATGCCACAAAGAGACCTTAGACTTCCTTGGATTGGCCTCAGTTGGCGCGAATCATTTTCCTCAAAAGTTGAACCCTTGTCTCGGAAATATGACCTCAGGGAGGGGGCCGAAATTTGGCCTCTAAGACAGTCGAAGATACCACAGACAAGATCCATCATACTAAGAAATATTTGCATGGATGATCCTAGACCTTAGAAAGGCTTATGTCCAGCCTCAGAAAGGGTCCCTATCTCAACAAAACACCATCAACCAAAATAAAAAAGAAATTAAGCCCAAGATATCCAGAACATGAACACACTTATCATAAAGGGTAGTCTATCTTATGTTCCTTCAAACTACAACTAGGGAATTCCAATGGTTTCTCTTTAACAACTTGGCTTCTTCAAGTCTCTTTAATGGTTGCTCTTTCACCTAAGCTCTGATACCATGTTAATTTTCTAGTGCTAAGAAGATAAGCACAATTTTCTGCTACTCATAATTACTTCTAATGATATTTTTGCACTTTCTAGATTATCATTAAGCAGTTACACTTCAGAAAACTAAACTACAAATGCAATAGAACAATAGAACGGTAGAGATCATAGTAGTATAGTAGAAACCATAAATTTTTCACCTAGCAAACCCAACCTTGGGAGAAAACCCAACAATCTATTCTAGGAGAAATTATTGTTCAATTCAACAAATGTTATAACCTGATTTTCAGTCAAACTTAGTCAATCTAACCACATGAACTAGATAGGTCAAACCTAGTCCAACTGCCCACAAAAATTTGGTCAAATTGATGCCCATAAATCTCGGTCAACTACTGTCAACCCTACCTTAGAAGGTTCAGTCAAACTGCCTCAGACAGCTAGCAGTCAACTATGTGCCTTAGAAATTCGAGCAACTCTGCGATCAACTTAGCTAGAAAGAAGTTCGGTCAACCCTCCAAAATTTCGATCAAACAAAGCAATCAAATATTCAGTCAAACAGAGCAGATATAAACTTGGTCAACATTGATCAACTTGAGATCTCCTCTCTCTCTTCTTTGCACGTGTGAACATAAGACTTCTTCACTTGATGATCCGAATTGATTTGATGTCAAATGGAGGTCAAATGGTCTATTTATAGTGGTCAAATCATGTGGGTTTTGACCAAGGGTCAATCCCATTCAACTGGTGGGGATGACTTGTCCTCCTGGAGGTGACATGAACTCAAGAAAAAAAAATTCCTTCTTTTGAACATTGACCTTAGCTACAAAAACTCAACATCAAGTAACCAACTTATATATTATCATTACTTTTAAGTCTTTTCATCATGCATTGTGACTTTTAATTGTGTTCTAAATTCCTATTGGTCGTGGACATAAGAATACATTATCTATAACCCATCAACAATTAGTGTTGATTGTTTGGAAATGTTGTATCCTACACATTTACCCTTCTTCCAAGGTCTTGTTATATATGTGTTATAGTCCCTCTCCAAAAATAAAATTTTCAAATTTTAAAACGACTATGTATTATGAAGACATGTACTCTAAGGGATAATACCCTGAAATAGGCACAGTATCCCCTAACCTTAAGACATTTAGGATCTCCAAGGATTCCCACTAACCCAACCCTATTTTTGGAATGTGTCCATTCAATATATGGGCGTCCTTGAGGGGATAATCCCTTGTCTCATGCAAAACACAAAAGAAGGAAGAATAATAAAAATGAAGCCTAAAAACACTTCTAAACCTAATCTACTCACAAATAATGTTTGAGGCTATAAGTATGATTATATCTATTTTTCCATCCACATCTTCATAGTGTGCAAAGAGTTCTAGATGTGAACATTTGTGGGAATAAATTTTGATTGTGAATTGATTTTTTCTTGAGGGGAAATCAATTATTCAACCCTACAAAATTGTTTTGAACCTAGACATTGATTTTCCCTATATGGGAAGATACATTGCAATTGTGCATAGTTGTTTGGAAGTGTTGGTAACTCTCATGTAAAGAGGTTTTCCTACCATGGACAATAGCTTAACCACTTGGATCATTTGTATTAGCTATTGGGTAGGTATTTCTTATGGGTAGGACATTTTAAAAGGTGAATAGCAATAATGGCACCCAAATGTGACCCCATGTTCCAATGTTGAAAAAATTACAAGTTATTGTTGTAAACAAGGGAGGTATGGAGTTAATTAAGTGTGATTTGTGTGGTATGGAATAGTGGGGGGAGTTATTAAAGAGTGAAGGATCATTTGTTGGAGTTTTTCTAGTTATGATGTATTCATATTTGAAACTAGAAGAGTTGACCTTAGGTTGAAGAAAATAATCCTTCTTCGCAATGGTTTGTCCTTATTTTTGGTGATGTCACTAAGATACTTCTATTTCTCATGTGAAGTTTTGTTAGAAAATGCAAGTCTTCCTAGCATTCCTTGAAAAGGTTAAGTCATGTCCTTGATTTCATCCTTGTTTGACAATTAGGGAAAATATTACTTGATGATTGTATGGTTTTCTATGCATGCCAAACATCATTTAACATAGAATGTTCTCCCTTCATTTGTGAGATAGAGCATGTGAAAAATAAGGGACCTAGAGGACATACGCCCCTAGGATATGAAAAAAACTACATTATTTATTGTACAAGGAGAAAGCAAGTTAACAAAGTTCCAAAGCCAATTTGAAGAGGGTGAACAAATAAGGGTTGCCACATTATTATCGATAGATGGGAATATCAACTAAACATACCCTTGATAAAAATAACTCATCTTATCCTTTAGGCCAAATGCTAATGGTGGATAACCTTAAGGTGTAAATTAGTTTTCCATAGGGTGCACTCTCAAGGCACTTCTTAAGAAGTTGTTGGTTCAAACCCCTGACTAGCCCTATGTGTCATGTGAGGGGCCACATTGGTACACTTGGAGGTTATAATGGTAGTAGTTCAAATCAACCCCATGCCATGTGAGTGCGAGCCTGCCCTAATTGTCGATTCCACGAGTTCAAAAAACCAAAAAAAAAAAATACTCATGGTGCATAAATTGTACATTGAGGAAGAAATGTTGTTTATAAATTTGAGTCTTTGTGAGACTATAGATACTCGATCATCTAAATGTTGTGCACACCATGACTAGCTTGTATATGTAAAACAACAACTATGCATTTACAATATAAGTACAAGTGTACCTATTAATGTCTTTTTGCATTTGTGCTATGACCTCAAGGACATTGGGATATTTTATTGGGGGCAAATTTATATTACTCATTGCCTAGACTCAAATGTTAAAAACCAACAATTGTTAGGAAAAACCCATGCACAAGTTGTACACAATGGTAATTTCCCAAAAGATAAAAACAACCATTTTTTGACAATTTATTTTCTACTTTAACGTTGCTCAAGGTCTATGGATCATTGTGTGCCATAGTCATTAGCGACATGGTGATTAACTATAGGTAATCTTGTTTTGGTCAGAAGTTAAATTCATTAATGACGTTGTGAGCTTGTTACCCCTCTTTTTGATAGGAATGTCCCTAGTAAATTTCTTCACTAGCCCTTATGTTTTAAGCTTTGATGACAAAGGCATTCACTCACATGGATACCAAAGAGTGGGAAGTCTATGATGACACAGAATGATACTTCTTGGGTAGTGATCTTCATTTTGATTTTTGGGCATTTTCATAATTTTCAAGGAAGTTCACACATACTAAAGAAACTCACATATCCTAAGGCAGTGGTTACACCTTCCAAGGCATTTTTGGGTTATTTGTGCATAGATGGACAATGTTGTCACATGCCACATGGAGGATCCTTAAGCGCTCTCATTTCCCATCACTTTTAGAGATGATTTTCACTTGTTTGGATGGTTGATGCTCACGTGGGAGCCATATGACAACCATGGGGGTATATTGGTAGCACATGATGACTTCGGAGGGGTCACTTGGTGACTTGTGATGATGTAGAATTCATCTAAAATGTTTTTAACGATGTAGACAACATATCATCGGGAAGAATTCATATCCTATTCCATGGAGAGGGTCCACATTTGGGGAATCTTTTACCTTTGGTAGGAGGTCATCCCACATTTTGGGGATAGGATACACGCTATAAGGTTGCTTGCCTTGGATGCATCTATAACATCATTTGAAAATTGGACCACCAACATTCAAAGGAATGTTGACTGTTTACACATGATTTGGAGCCTTCAAATGCTAGACATGGCACATTGAGGGCATCTTTGGACGATAGGACCTCCCTTTTGGGGTTTACTTCATCTTGTTTATCGTACGTGTGGCTTATCACTTTTATTTTATTATTGTGTTAGATTAATTAGTTATAATTTTGTTTTTCACCGGCTATATTTAAGGAATCACATGAGATATTATTATTTTATTGTAAAAGGAAATATGCCTCCATCTATAAATACAGGAGCCCCTCCTCACTGTACTCATGGTTGGATTTTATGAAGCCCTCTCTCATTAGATCTTAATTGATATATCTTTCTAGAGCATCTATGGTCTTAACGATTATTTCTATATGGATGTATGTTCTCAACTCTCGAAGCTTATCTATCTTGGTTTTCTTTTGGTTTTCTTCAAGTCTTTCAAGATCAATCCATTGAATGATATAAAGTTCACCAATATTTGCAAGAAGAAAACAACACCAAAAAAAGTATTATCAAAGACATAATCAACTGCAATATAGCCACAAGTGAGAAAGCAAATAAATAATATAACCTTAAAAGAGAAAACAAACAAAACCCAGCTCTATTAGAGAAGGGCACTCCCCAACACAATGACATAACAATTACTTTTTATGATTATGGAGGATTTACCCTCTCTTATATACCGTAGGAGAAATATAAAGCCTACATTTAACCACTATCGGTGGGATATATGGGATATATATCTAAAAAAAAAGTAGATGAATCTATAACAAGCTCCTTATTAATACTAACTGTTCTGATTAGCTTTATTTAACATATGTGGCTTTATAATAAAAAAAAATTATCTAGGGACCATAACTTTAATGCCAATGATGACAAAATGACATGTTTACATATAAACCAGTTCATATAAATTCACTTACATAATAAAAAAGTTGAGTATAGAGTTGTGGCTGGGTACACAACATCACCTTTATACCTTTATAGATCATATAGACAAATGTTCTTCATTTTGATATCTAGGCTCTTTACTACTTGCCATTGTGCTTTAATTTTTTTAAAGAATCTAGAGACTACATTGAACAACTATATTAATTAGTAACTTGATCCATATCCACAGAATTGAGATACTTTGATATGAATATGATCTATTGAGTAATTAATGTTTGTGTTTTTTTGTTTTTTTGGGAGAGTTTAAACTCTGAAGTTTTATTCCATATTTGAAATTTCATTGTGTATAATGCAAGAGTATATATATTATCGGCTGTACTCATTCCTGTATACCCAACTTTGGGGGTCCATATCATGTACTCCATACCCGTACATAGCCTTCCCGTGAATCCATGCAACCTTACAGAAAATCAATAAAACTCTATTTTCTTTAAACCGAACCCACTTCATGCAGCAACCGGTAAACGACATTGCAAGCACTCTTTCATTGATCCATTCTATCTGTCAAGCGTCGCACGAAATAGGTAAATGCCTCCTGACAAGGATCTTTATTATCATCAACCACAGTTACAACTGTGGTTATAAATAAGCACCACTCACCTACTTGATTTGCGGTGAATTGGCTCTTACCCAATCTTGGACATTTCTTCTATGGTTAGGTGTGGTTACAGACCAATGTTTGACTCTACATGGTGAGAATACTTGAGCACATTCACAAGAATTTGACAGAGCCCTAACTATTTTCTACGATTGGGCCATGATCTTATTGTTGCAACTCTACCCAATTTTGACTTCAATACATAATCCAACCACCTTATGTAGACTACTTATTTTACCCAGTAGCCCGCTGTGGGTTGGTTGAAGTACTTATTTTACTGGGAGCACCTGGAGCTTTTACATGTCAAAAAATCCCCCCAAAATTCACTGCTGATACGAAAGGCTTTATATCAAGAAAATTTTGTCATATGCAGCTTCGGCAGTTGAAGTCATTCTATGATTGCTTTTGACTCCTCTATTTCTATTCAAACAAGATGATCACTTATAAGAAAAGTGATATATGAACAAAGTTTCAAGCAACAGTTTATCCAAAATTGAAATATCCTAGTTACAATTGTTTATGGAGATTTCTTAAAAGCTTCCAAAACCTATTAGCCTTTAGGATTGAAGAGTCAAGCAAGCAAGGATTTACAGAAAACTCCCTTGTGAACTTTAATTATGCAAGGGCTACTGAAAAATATAGTTATTCTAATCAAAGAAAAAAACTAGTTTCATGGATTTCTTTCTCTTCATTTGCTGTCATTTTTAAGATCTTACAGTTTACGTAATGCCCAGATTTGAAAAATGGTATTCACAAATTAACACTGTTAACAAGAAAATTTCCAAATGAACATATACAGGAAGCAAGCCCTACATGTATAGACATTTCTACGAGAAGACATGATCTGAATAACGTAGGAATTAAAACAATATGCAATTTAAAATCTCCAATCTAATAATTAGACTAATAAAATATTTGGAGACAAAAGAATCTTGCCAAAGTCCAAAGAAAACACTTGCCTCAAGTGCTAATGGTGGGTGAGAAAGCAAAGACAGTTCAGCAAGTTGATTCAGGTCCACATTTTTTGGCAAGAATATGATAATATTTGGTGCAATCATCTGAGCAGCTTTGAAGAGTGAAAAACTGTGCACATATTCCACAAACATCAGATACATTGTAATCCACGGCATGCTTAGAAACTTACAATTATTTAATACAACACATGGTCTATTGAAAATATAAAAGATCTGGACAACAAAATCCCAACAAGTAGAAACTACGATTAAGCAATGAGTACAATATAACCAAGTAAAGATCTGGACAACAAAATCCCAACAAGTAGAAACTACGATTAAGCAATGAGTACAATATAACCAGGTAAAAATAATTAACGATTAAGCAATGAGTACAATATAACCAAGTAAAAATAATTAACAAAAAATTGAAGTAATTTGAGTATAAGCAAAAATATGGCATGCTGGACAAAGTCATTCAAGATTATTGCATTAAGCTAGAGTGCTAGGGGTTTTGTCTTGTTACTCATGGATCATGTAACCATTTTGGAGCTAATAGTGCCAGTCTTAGTCTCTGGCATTCTACCTATAGAGAATATGAGAAATAGCATCCTAGAAAATTCTAGGGCGACGCATAGTGCTTAACAAGAAAGTATACCAAATGGAAGCATAAATGGAAAGCGTGAGCACGACAGTGTGAGTTGGCACAGGGACAGTATGATGTAGTGTGGAGGAAAAAAGCATGCAATAGTTATGGAAGGAATGTTTGAAGTTAGGAAGGATCACAATGAGGAGCACACAAAATAGTGTGACAGTAAGAATGTTGGATGAAAACAACAGATAGAAGGACAATGCAACAAGAGATTGGGACAGCATGCTAAAGCAAGTTCAAGGGTTGTGAAAGAAAAGAGGATGGTAGGCTGTTATTCAAAAGGTACATTGATCGTTTTGCAATTGGGCGCTTATAATTGTTTGTTTTGGGCATTTAGTATGGATAACGGGTGATCAGGAAGATTGACAAACCTTGACTGTAATTTTGTTTTCTCACCTTATCAGGGTGGTTAATCTTTAACCTTGGTCTAGTGGGACCTCCCTTAATATCCATTGGCTTATAAGAGGGGCACTACTTGGAAAGCCATGATTGAGATAGTGTGTCCCATTTTCCCTATGCCATACTTAACACTTTTCATCCCGCATTACAAGCCCCATATCTCACTCCCATTCTTCAGGTACAACTTGACATTGGTTCTTGGGGATTTGGCACTCACATGTTCACAAACCTTGAGTAGGGCCGGAAACTTTTCCTTAGGAGGTTGATGCAGCTAAAAGAAAAAAAAATCATACATGGCCACAATAAAGCAAAAGGAAGAAAATCAAAATGCAAAGATGGCTGGGCCATAAAGAGTAACATGTGGGCTAAATCCTATCATGAGCTTTACCTGCCTCATATGGCCATCACCAAGTTCCTGAGCACATGATGTTCCATTACATGAAAAAAAAACGATGCATGTCCCAACCTCGATGAGCGATCAACTGACTCATCTTAAAGGGATAATTAAAGTGCTACATCATCAAAAGCAAGCTCTAACCCTTGAGCTATAAGTGGTAATACAAGAAATAATCAACAAGTAAAAGGCACACCTGACCATCAGTTAGTCCCTTGGACCATAGCACTTGACCATGAAGTCTTTTCCCCTTCATTACCACATTATTATATACTAACACCTAACAATTGAAGGGCGGACCGGGAGAATGTCACTTTTTTGTGATATGAAGGAATGCTTCTCAAACTTTTGAAAATGGTTCATAATGACATTTACATGACTATGACCACTTGTCCTAAGTCTTGTCCTCGTGAGTTCAAAAAATTTTCACCTTCTTTTTTTGCTCATAGGTTAGTTATATTTGTCCCACTATATTTTATAGATGATTCTCAACATATTATAGAAAATATTTCCTTTCTCCATCATAATGTTGGTCCATCTTGTATGTCTTACTTTTTAGTCGCTCCAATCTCAAGGATTGTTCTTGACACCCTTTGTACCTTCAGCAAACCAGTCTGTTTCAATGGATCTTTTCCTATCTAACTTTGCTAGAGATCATCTTCACCACTCTTGCGGAACCATACTAATGTGGGAGATATGGAGTTCAAGGGGAAAATCTATTTGGCTCTTATTTAGCATTAAGAACGGATGTAGCTTGTGATGGAATGTCTTCTGTCTAGGCCCCTATTCAAATAAATGGGGAATTGAGCGTCAACTTTATTTTCAGCAAAAGGTCGACCTTATATTGAGTTTCGGATTTATCGACCTGCTATCATTTGTGTTGAATTGAGCAATCATAAATCCACTATCACCTATATCAAGGAGGGTATTCATAAATCTACTCTTACTTATACTTGAGCTACAAATGACCTTTTATCAAGTTCGGTATTCACATAAAGCCATCCCTATTTCCGGTTGTATCCAACTTTGAATTGAGATGGGTATTCATAACCCCACTCTCATTTATACTTTATCATCTCTCTGTAGCTCTTTTTTAGCTTATCAAAAGGTGTTGAGAATGGCTGTAATCCTCACATTTTTTCACATTTTTCCACGATCAACTCATTTTGTGGACCATTAATGCAATTGCTTAGGAATTAATCTCATCGTTTGTTATAATACTAGGTTATGATTTATGCCAACCTAATTAATTTGTATTTTGACATTCACTTGTGCTGGGGCATTTTTTCCCTCTTTTGTATATGGGTTTATTTCACTCTAGTGATCCTATGACTCATGCTTAGTGCCATTTTTCGGCATTATCTTGGTTGTTATTGGCATGCTTTTATCTAGCAGCACTATTATTTTCTCCATTTATTGAGTTGTAGGGTTTGCCACTGATTTCACTTGACCTTTCCCTTTTTCATAGGAATCTTAAAAACACTATTATTAAATTTTGGACCAAGGTTACTTGAGAGCGGGAGTGAAAGCTGGAGCGGTAGTGAAAGCTGGAGCGGGAGCGGGAGCGTCATTTTCAAAAGCTCCCGGTTCGGCAGCGTTTCGGGGAGCGTTTTTTTTAAATATATATATTTTTATATTTTTTTTATATTTTGATGCATATATGTCAACAAAAGCATGTGTAATGATGAATTAGACATTAAAAACATAAAAACATAGATTGAACCATATAACATCAATCATCTAGAAGTTATAATCTTCATCAACCACGTCCATAAGTTGGAAACATACAACATATTGACTCTTGAGTCTCATGATTCATCAATCTTAAAGTTTCAAGCTTTCAAAATTCAATATATAACATTTATCATCATTGATTCATTGATAACCATAGTTGTACTTGTAAGCTAAGTGTAACCATTACAACAAAGAATATTTAACATGAAATGAAATGTTATAAAATGAAATGAAATGAAACAACTTTCAACTTTCATGAAGCATCATATTCATAATGACTTATAAACTTATAAGTTATAACTGCCAACTTCAAAGTTTCAAACTTAAATTGTCATATATTGTTTAAAACAAATATCTTCCATTAAATATGAAAGAGTCAAGTTTCAACAATTATAAAAAGTTAAAAACTACTAGAAAATAGAAAAGACTAGTAAACTGTAAATCTATCTCATCTATTGATTGGCCTCTTGCCACGAGAAATGTCTAATTTATGAGCAACTCGTGGTAATGGTGGTCTTCCAACAGTCTCCTCGCAGGAAGTACCACGACCATGACTAGAAGCCCCATGCCCTCCACGTGAGGATGTAGGTGGAGGTAGCAAAGGAATAACAGTCAGAACTCAAACATTGGCACTGGCACTACTACCAGATGGTGGGTGTGGCGATGGCATGCATGTTGCTGCTTCATCCTCATCTCTCAAAAGTTCTGCTTCCAATTCTTCCAGATGTACAGTGTCGTCCTCCAAATTATCATCCTCCGAGTTGTTCTCCCAAACTTTATATGAGAGATCCTCATAAGCCCTATCACAATAATGACTCAATAACCTCAAGATGTAGTGCACATAAACCAAGATTTCTGCTCGATTTTCGTTGAGTCTGTTTCTTCTCACATTATGGATGAAGTTGTAGGTGCTCCAACACCTCTCTGCAGAAGAAGTATTTACAACCTGTGAGAGAAATATTTTTGCCAATTTTGGCAAATATCCCATGTCGCCATATGTCTCCCACCATGTGAGAGCATCAAACCTGTCCCTATCTTCCATTGCATGAAAAGAACCAAACAAACCAGTGAAACTGAAGTATCTGCCTAATTCAAGGCGCAGATTACCACACTCCTTCCTTTCAGGGACCAACTTGTCTAATGCTTTCATGTATCCTTCTTGTACCTCGAGATTTGTATGAGGTTTGATCCTAACCCCACCCCTAGGTGCAGGTTGGCCCAACTAAGATGGAGAGTAGTAGTTTGGCATAAGGATATACGCCAAAGCATGTAGTGGAACATTCAGTTTATTCCACCATGCACACACACAATTGTGAATCATTGAATACAAGTTTGGATCTTTGTCCTTAACAACATCTTTTATTTGCCCCAACATGCTATCCATCTGCTCATACACCTCCCCAATCACTGGTTTACCTGTATCTACAAAACGAATCATGTTATAAATGGGCTTGGTGAAATTCAAAATTTCCTTCACACGTGCCCAAAACAAAGGATCAAGAGCGGTCTCCTCCACCTGTTCAAAACCTTGCCTCTCAACTGTTGTTGTTGCCCTGCCCTTTAATACCTGCCAGTGTGGACTTGATACCATGGCAGCCAATGACTCTCTTACCTTCAAAAGGCGCCTGAAGGTGAGGTAATAGCTAGCAAATCTAGTCTCTGCTACATTCAACAACTCCAATGTTGAGTGACTGCAGAAAAGACCATGGGTGTTGCTATGATTTGTAATAAATCTTATCATTTTTTTTCCTCTCTTGTACAAATCACCAAGCCATCTATATTGAGGTTGTTTGTTTTTAATTATATCATGCATCAAAAGGTTCATTGTGTGAACCAAACACCCAGACTAAAATATGTTGGGGTATTTATCCTCAATAATTGCTCTCATTGCCTTACAATTAGCAACATTATCAGAGATGACTTGGATGACATTGTATGGTCCAATACGTTCAATTGTTTCAAGTAATGGCTCTGCAATGTTGATGTCGGTCTTGAACTTATATGAATAATCATATGATGAAACGAATATTGCACCACTAACAGACACAGCAAGAACACTAATCAATGGCTTGCCTTTTACATTTGTCCATCCATCAGATATAATGGACACCCCATGCTCATTCCAAGAAGTTGTCATTCTACTCAAAGAATGAGTTATTTTTGCTTTTTCATAAACAAGGCCCACGGTTCTAGCCTTGTCATACCCAGGGCTCTTGTATCATTTTGGGGCATCATTAATGGCAAAAACCATTTCATGCCAATATGATGAGCGAAGAACATTGAATGGTACCCCACATGCATAGAGAAATCAGAAAATTTTTGAATCCACATAACTCCTGGACCCTTCGTCAAGGAAATCGGATATGGTTCTACACCTTAAAGAGATGTTTCGTCCAGGTGTGCCTCCAAATCCACTGCCATGGGTGGAAGTTGATGGACTTCTTTGTCCATGTTGTGATGGTGCATAAGATTCAATGGAACCCTTAGATCCTTTAGATTTGTATTGGGCTTCCTCCTCCTCCCTTATGTATTTGGCTCTATCTGTTGCTGACACACTTACACAAGTTTTGATTAACTATATTTTTATCTCCATCCCATGGCATTTTCCCACAAAGGTGCCTTCTGGCACGGGTGTATGAACCTGTGTATTATGTATTGCAATGGGCGCATATAAATTTAGTGATTCCACCCCCTTTCCCTACTTCGGGCCTAGTAAAATATTTCCACAATGGTGTTTGGTCAATTTTAGTTGGTGTCACTGTGGTCTCATTATCTCCACTCTCCCCTAAGTCCCCTTCCTCCTCAGGTTGGTACTCCTCTTCAAGTTTTTCATCATATCCACTGTAACCCACTTCTTCATCCTCCAGTTCTGGATTGGGCCTCTTTCTCCTACTCCCCAACACCATAATAACAAAAAACGAAACCAACATGAAGAAAATGCCAAGAAATATAGCCATGTCCATGATGTTTCAACTTTCAAGTTTCAAGTTTTTAACCTACAAAACAATGGAGGAATGCCAAATGGGAATAGGAAAAAATGCAATATAGAAAAAAAAAAATCAATTTTTCAATTTTCAAGAAATTAAAATGCAACATATAAATTTAAAAAATCATTTTTTTCATTTTTTAACAAATGAAAATGCAACATAGCAACAAAAAATTCATTTTTTTCATTTTTCAACAAGTTAATTATCAATTTATCAAACATACAAAAAAAAAATCAAATTTTCATGTTTAAACAAATTAAAAACACATTAGAAAAAAAAAAAAAATCATTGGGGATTGGGGTCCTACCTCTTTGTCCTTCGATGATTCGATCCAAGCAGAGGCCTCCTCTCCTCTCCTCTCTTCTCCTTTCCTCTCCTCTCTTCTCCTTTCCTCTCCTCTCCTCTCTTCTCTTCTCTTCTCCTCTCCTCTCCTCTCTTATCCTCTCCTCTCCTCTCCTCTCCTCTCTTCTCTTCTTCCTCTTTTTCCTCTCTTCTTGCTCTGAGCTCTCTTCTCTCTTCTCTCTTCTCTCTGAAACTGAAATGAGAAATAAAATGGGGAGGGGAGGCTTTTATCCCCTACCCTGCCCTCCCTTCCCTCCTTTTCCACATTCATAAGCCGCTTTTTTCTTTTCCGCGCGAAAACGTAAGTCGAGAGCGTTTTTGACGCTCGGGAGCGAAAGCTCCTCGAGCGCTCCCAAAGCATTTTTTTTAAGGAGGGAGCGTTCGCTCCCGAGCGCTCCCTGAAACGCTCCCGAAAAGTCAGGGAGCACGCTCCCACTCAGAGCGCATTTTGGGAGCGGGATTGAGAGGGGGGAGGGGGGGCGCTCCCCCGCATCCCTGGTTTGGACAATGTTGTTGGAAAGTGTAACTAAGCATTTTGGGAGCGAAATCGAGAAAGGGGGGGGGGGGCGCTCCCCCGCATCCCTAGTTTGGACAATGTTGTTGGAAAGTGTAACTAAGTTCGGTCTTCATATTGACTATGTAATTATGTATTTATGTAATGAAGAAGACAAAAAGAATAAAATGTATTTTTGTTATGCTTGCTTCATGAGTTTCATGAGCAAGGTTTTTATTATAGGTCAAAAGACTTCTTATTGATGTCTTTTAAGGACTTGTCATCTTGTCATAAATGTACTAATTAAGAGTCATGTATATGAAGAGTCAAGTCAAAGAATTATGCCTCAAGAACTTGTCATTAAGCTTGAAGACACGACTCAATATGGTGCTCAAGATCAGCGTTGGAACATCTCCTCAAGACAACCTATAAATAGTGGACAAGACAGCTCGAAAACGCTGGAGATAAACCTTGTAAAGTCGGCTTGAAAATGATCGAAAGGTCGGCTCAAAATATGTCACAACAGTTCACTGGTAGGTCAGCTAATTATAGGGTCGATCAACTATAAATAGGCCAGTAAACTTCGCATAAATAACAGGAACAGAATTTGGACAAGTCTGTGATTTTTGGACAAGATTTCAGGAATAAGCTTGTGGTGAATTCAGGACAAGTCTGAGGCAGAACTGCAAGGTCAAATCTGAGATTAATACAGTCATATATATCTACAAGAAGTGCGAAGAAAGGACTATGGTAAAAACAGAAATAGGTCTGGTTTCAGTGTGAAGAAAGGACTACGTTAAGGAAATGTGAGAAGTGCGAAGTTGCAGCATTGTGTTATAGGACTGTGTAAGTGCAAAATTGCAGGATTAGTAAGAAGTATAATAAGTATGATCAACAAAGTAATGCAGCCAAGGTAAAGGTATCATTATAGTATGAAAGGGTAATCTGCTCATCAAAGGAATCTAGATTTGTGAGAAGGTGCTAGGTGTGCACAGTACAAGTCTATAACAAGGTAATGATATCACAAGAAAGGATCACATACTGGTGAAGAAAGAAGAATATAAATAGAGACCGAGCTCTCTAGTCTTGGTGCAGAAAGGTGCAGATCGGTGCAAAACGGTGCAGGAAAGAAGGATCAGCTCAAGGAGTCAGTGACGAAGCAGTGACAAGGTCTTGGAGGCATACAATGCTCAAGGGTTTGTGTCATTTCATGGTACTTGTCATTTTAAAGTCTATAAGAAGAATTTCTTGTGGGTTTTCCTCTCTAAGAGGGAGAGGTTTTGGCCTTGGCTCGAAGAGCCTAAATTTGTAACTCTTGTGTTTTTGGTAATTGATTTGATGAAAGACATAATAAGCTAAGAAGAGAAGACATAAGTAAAAGAAGTAAGCTCACAAGTAATTATCAAGAAGAGAATTTGAATTAATCACTGCCCTTCCAAATTCTCAACAAATATGACTTTTATTAGACATTAACATAATGTATTAACACTTAGATTGAATCACCTATTCATTAATTGTGATCATTATTATATTAACATTATTTTCATGTTATTATTCTCATAATCTCTCCAAAGAAAATTTGTTGAATAGATAGTTGAAATGGAAAAAGTTTCAAGAGAAGGTGGAAACCACTTATTTATAAAAAAATTGTAAAACCCTAACTTGAGGCCTGAGATACCTTTAAGGAAAATTTAGGCACTTACTACATTGAAAACTAAACCATAAAACCCAATGACTAAAACATTATTACAAAATTATGAGCTTAGATAAAAAAAAACTCATGTGTAGGAAGTTACATACAAAATAGCTTGTGTACATGGAATCTACTTGCAATTTTGCATGGTAAAACAGTGGTGTTTGGATATGCAACGCAATATACAAGTAAAAGTTAATTTTAATTATATAAATGTATGATTTTCTTTTGTTAAGGCACATGTATAACAAAATCCATCCAAGGATAAAATCTCTTTAGAAACATTTTCTTGTTGGTTTAAGACTATATCTTGGATCCTTCCACTTATTCCAAAAAGTTGCTAGTAGTAATCTAATTTAAATGCACATCATATAAAAAAATATAGTTTCTCCTCACATTTCATATCTCCCTTTCCCTTCTAAAAGAAATACATCACATTGTCTATTTTCCCTTCCTTTCTCCCCTTCATCGACATCAACATAACACATAGAGAGAGAGACTAACCCATCTTTAGGCCTGAGCATATATTGGATATCATATTTTTGAACCTTAATGTAGTCTGGACCGCCCCATGGAGGAGATAAGAACACAACATCAGCCTGTCAATGCATATGACAACATCAAAAACAATAAATGTGCCACTTAGATAAGCCAAGAAATATCCAAGTAATTCCTTAACAATGCCACCAAGCTCAATCATGACATATGGTATTTTATAACACAATGCCTCCAAAAACATACAAGAAAGAAAACAAGCCAACTATAACCTTGAAATACAAAGGCAAGAATAAAATAAGAATGGCCAAAAAAATGATGACTATCCAATTTCAAAGAATCTTCCAAGCATCAAATGTAACAGCTAGCATGGTTCCCTTCAAGTTCTAACAGATAGCATGGTTCCCTTCAAGTTCTAGTAAAAAAAAACTCTAAAAAATACTGCCTTAACTTATTACATGTGCTTGCAAATTTCCACCCATGGAAATGATAATAACAATTAAAAATTTAGGACATTTGTCAAATCAATTAGAAAGGTTTAAAAGCACAATAATGTTGGAGATGTATTATATTATTTGCATGTAGACTATGCTAGGTTTAAATCCAATAGCTTGTACTAGATTCTTTTCTTCTTCTTTTTTTTAGTTTGTGGGGGGTTGTATTTTCCCCTCTATCACAGAGCACAACACTAGCTCCACATTTTTCGGGGTTCACTGAAGCACCCCAAAATTTTGATTATAGGCTTGTTTTTGTGCTTTTTTGACCAATTTTTTTGGCCCATTGTAATCTATTCTTGATTAATGGATTAAGCTTCCAATCTAATCCAAGTTAATGGATTAGGATTTTGAAGTTTGGACAATTTGGAATACCTAAATATTATATTAGGAGTGTTAAAGTTAATACAATGAAGAAGACAAAGGTGCAAGTTAAAAAAAATTCCCAATTACAGATTTAGTGTAATCTCTATCTAGAGTATCTATGTCATTATTGTTCTTCTTATTTTCCATAAGAAATTGTGTGTATTGCTTCACTTGCATAGGTTTAAAATTAAAACATAGATTTGGTATTAGAGAGAGGTTATTGGATTCAAGAGAACACCTTTGTTGTTAGGGTTTAGCTCGTCATTAATAGAGCAATTTTATCTTGCATCTATGATAAACCTAGTTTTAGTGGGAGCTCTATGACAGTGATTCTTGTGTGAAAAAGAATGACAAGTAGTTCTAGAATTAAGAGTGAGAAATACAATAGTAAAAAAATTTTAAGTATGGAGGCTTAAGGTGGAGGACCTTCTTGTAAAGAAAGAATAATGAACCATTGTAAATACTAGTATTGTACATATACGTATGGTGGCAACATATTTGGTCTTGTACAAATTGATGGGATCACTCAAGGCTTCAAAGTTTGGGATATTGTTAGAGGTTACTTCAGTGATGCATCTTTTTCTTCATCATGGTGATCATGTGCTCACATCCTAGCCACTTTCACTTTGTGTTGCATGATTGCATGGTGATGTACTTTCCTAGTGTGCCATGTCATTTCCATAATTTTACCTAGGAAAATTGTTTGTTGCAAGCATATCATCACATTTTCTTAAGTGAACTCACTTCATACATACATTTTCACCACACTTCACCATTATTCCTAGGTAGATTATGTATCATTGTTCACATCACACTCTTACATTTTTCCCTAAGTAAAACTCACTTTTACACCCACATTTCATTTCATTCCATCTCCTAGATAGAATGTAATAAATTTTATAAGTCCCTAAGGTTTAAACCATATCAATCCCTTAATTCTCATAATTTCACTATTTTTAACGTGAACAAACCTAATTAGTTCAAGATATTTTAATTTAATTCTTAAACCTTATATTGAGTCATATTACCCCTCATGTCAGTTGGGGTACACATACATTTTCATAGTGCATTTATCACTAGTGTAAGCCCAAGGTCACAAGTAAAAATCCTTGTAACAACCATGTGATTCATTGTATTAGGTGTCCTAGACCTTGTGATGGTCAACCATGGCCTATCCTTTTGAGCTATGACCTTGGTCTCTTTGTCCTATATATGATTGTCAGATTCTGGATGGATCTTGAGGCAACTCATAGTTTTAGAGGTGCCTACTTATATAGGCATGATCCCCGATCTATGGGCAAGTCCAACCCATGTCAGGGTGCACTTATGTCTTACCACACGGTTATGAATCATAAAGTCCATATGTGGCCTTGGTCTTGGCCTTAGTTGAATACTCATTGGATAGTTTTGAACATGGCAATCTCAAAAAATCAACATTTCACGTTTCCCAATGCATTTCATGTTTCCAAATGCAAGTGGTCCCAAAAGTAAAAAGCAACTTGGTCCCAAAATGCTCAAATTGATGAATTTTTTTCCAAACAATGAAAGCATAATGAAGTTACAAGTGGTCAATGTTGGTTAATAGGTACCATAGGTTTCCAAGTGCCAAAACAATGGCAACATTTAACAATTTTTTACACACACTATGTCAAAGGTGGTCTATAGGAAAAAGGGAACAAGGCCCATGTCTCAATTTTCCCAGGTTCCCAAAGGCATTAGAGATCCCGCAGTGGAACATGATGACATGGCATTAACAAGAATGATGTAGCAATGAAGGGTAGTTTTTGGACAAATCAAGCTAAACCCAAATAAGATCAAGGCATATATCAACGAACCCAAGTGGAAAAAGTGTCAAATTCATCAAGGCTTAGAGAACCAAGAAAAGGGTGGTGAAATGGAGTTGTACTAACCATTTGAAGTGTTAAAATTATGCAACTGCAGTCAAATTCCACTTTGGACAACTCAGATGATCGAGATCATAATTGCATTAGATTCCCCTTTTCGAGAGGACCAAAATCGACCTATAGATCACCCCAATCGGTTAAGTGGAAGTTAAATTTTGAATTATTTTATTTATTAAAGTGAAATGGAATGGGTTGGCCTAAGCTCATGTGGAATCAGTTAAGACGGCCTTAACCCCAAGTGGACTAACACAAAAGCCTATAAATAGAAGCGACCTCAAGCTAATTCTTACACTTGCTCAAGCAATCTTCTATTTGCATTCTTTGTTTTGGTTCGTCCATTCTTCTTTGGCTCGCACAGATTCGACATAAAGAGTTTGCGTAGGGTCTGAAATCACATGATCGAAGTTTGCGCAAAAATTAGGGTGTTCTACTCTAGCCGCAGGCACAGAGTGGAAAGGTAGCAGCCAGGGTGCCATAGCCGCGGGCACAGAGTGGCAAGGTAGCGGCTAGGGCTTTAGGGCCAAATCAAGTTGATCTGGGCCATAACCACGAGCACAAAGTGTTATGCCTGTGGCCAAGGACCCATAGTCGCAGGCACAGAGTGCTATGGGTGCAACTAAGGGATTTCTGAACAAATTTGAGTTTGATCAACCCCAATTGCTCACGTAGTGTTTCATCCGCACAGTCACAGATGCTCATAGTCAGTTTTTGGTAGCGTCCTGGATTCAAATCTAGGATTTGACAGTTGATTTCAGTTGGCTTCAGTGATCTATTGGAACCGTGTTTTAGATCTGCATATCTGTAGATCTATTCAGTATATTTCCGCTGTAGGTCGAGCCCTCAAATATGCATCTACAGTTTTCCAAAGTTTCCGCTCACTGACAGCAGTGTTCAACAGTATGCTACAAGCAGTGATAGTGCATTACAGTTCTCATAATCAAGATCCTTCAGCAAAAGTATCTTTATGGTCATATAATACATGTGCTAGTTGTTTTACTGCATTATGAAGATATGGATCAATGGATCATTGTACTCTTGTTTGCTGAATCATTTGATGACGATCTAAGAAGACGAATTTGCAGGGGTTTTCCCCATAATGGGTTTTGCCTTAGTCTCGGACCAATTCCAGTGTCTATATGTGTGCATGCTTTTCTTCCTTTGTTCCTTTATGTTCCGCTGCATAGATGATGATGATGATGTTATTGTTCTTTCTACATAGTTGCATATGATGATGGTTAATAGTGTAAATCTGAATATAAATGATATAATGATATGGGGTGAACTTAATGTGTTTATGAAGAAATGCAACTATCAAAGCAAAAATCAATGTAGCCCTATGAAAAATTAACATGAAGTCAAAGTTACTAGTTGTTGGATGGTCAAAATGGAACATTGAGGCATCTTGGGCCAAAGGGTTGGCAAGTGGAAACTTTTCTAGTCGTTTCCAAATCAAGATATTATTCCTTCAACCAAATCGAACCATATTCAAGAAAAACAAGAGAGTAAAGGACTAAGTTGAGCCACCTCCTAGATGTTAGAGAAGGACATTTGACATCCTAACTAAACATTAAGACATTTTGGGACATTTCTGCAACTTTTGGACCAAGTGTAAAGAGAACGTTGATCTACTAAGGTCACTGTGAGTCAAGTTGACCTTCTTGTGAGCAAAATGTTGATGTAAATGTAATTTTTTATTAAAATTTCTTAGTCTCCAACATGGGATGACAAGAAAAAAAATTTCCTAGAGGAATATTCCAACGTGTTGTTAAAAAAAACCTATAAAGGCTAGCCTCTACTCTAGTTGAAGTTGTTGTCGATTTGTGAGATCATTATATGCCATAATAAAGAACTCATTCTGCAAACCTTTGTGTACAACCAGTGTGTGGGTTCCTTTATCTTATTTTTCATTTTTTTTATCATTGTTGTAACTAGGGATTAACATTAAAAAGAAAATTCACACTAAGATAACACAACAATTGGAGGAACAATGCATTGAGGGGCTACATAACCATGCAGAAAGGGTAGACTAGCGCTAGTCTAATTCATCTTTTGTTGTAGGTGGGTCATTTGGACGAAGGTTGGACCAATCTTCTAAGAGGTAGCTTGTAGCTTCAGCGGGGAGAAGGGTAGTAGTCAATACATTGTTGATTCAAAGATCGAAGATGCCTCGCAACAGGTCACTCCTGTTTGGATCAAAAAGGCATGAAGGAGTTTTAAGACATAGGTGGAGGTGATATTCTCTTCTCAAGACCAAGCCACCTCACTATCCAAGATACAAGATTGACCTAAGTGCAATTGTGGTTCACAAACTGACATCTTAAGGTAAATTGTTGTGGTACGAGGTAGGGCATCTTTAACAACCATTTTTATATAAAAAACCAAAATATTTTTACTTTTTTGTTATAGTTTGACATAATTAGTTAGCTAGTTTTTCAGGTTTTCCATCTTTAATACCTAGTTTTACACCTTGGAGTTGTGAGAAATAAAGTTAAATCTTAGACAAACGTTAACACACCAAGTTTTGAGATTTTATTCCATACTTATTTCACAGTATATTGAATTTTCTATTAGATATCTACATAATTTTCTTGTTGTCACATAACAGATCCATTGGGCTTTCAAGGCTCCAAGCGCATCACAAGTATTTTTCTTTGGAACATAGTAGGTAAGCTTTATATAAAATTTATTTTCTTATCTTTCATTTTTAGAGTCTAAAAACAATATTTTTCAATCGTAATAAGTTAAATATCTTTACTAGAAATTTTCTAGGCATAGTACCCAACAAAATTTGATCCCTTGACCTCAACAGTCCAATTTTCCACTGGTGGAAATTGCACTTTGTTGCTAGTGAAATGCTTTGGAGTGATCCTAAAGGGTCTATCTAACATATACTAGCATATCCACCACTATATATTTAATCTATAGTGCTAAGGCATTATTTGGGTGGTCATTGTCAAGGGGATTTGTTGTTATCCCTATGTTTTAATTGTAGAAATTTTTAATACAATTATGTATTGCCAGATTCTCCTGATCTAACAATTATATGCCACTGTTAAATACAGAATCCTTCTACTTAAATCTTTGCGAAAATTTAATCGCCAATTGCAAACACATAAAGAAAGATCAATCACACATAACACAGATGTTTTTATAGGGAAAGCATAAAGCTAAAAATCCCACTATCATATATTATGTATATATCATGGATCATGAAACAATTACATACAAAACTCTAATCCAAGAGCTCTCAATACAATATACAATCGTCTCACGTTGTCATACAAAAATTGGCATATTCATGCACCAATTTACTGCCTCCTAACAGCCTACCTCCACTGCGTAATCCCTACTGATCACAATCCATGAATGAATTCATTCTCGTCTACCTTGACTGCGCAGTACTCATAGGCATATCCAATGTGTGTGTGGTTGCATGAGTGCACCCACTAATGTCACAACAGATAGTCAAACTGTCCCTTTCACCTATCTCTCAACTGGGTCTCCATTGGATCTGACATGCATGTAGTTAACAGTAGTAAATCTTCAGTTGCATGTGAGATCACTCCATGTGAATTAATTTAATATTCAATTCACTGATCTCTCACTAGTGTATCTTTAATTACAACTAGCACAACTGAGTTTAACTCACTTAACTAAGTTAAACTACTTTACAACTCACATAACTACACATCCAACTCTGTTACAACTTTGTATCACTCAGTTACAACTAAGTCCACTTGCATGTCCCACCAACCAACCTTAGAAATCGAAATTCCTTCAACTAACTGGTTTGCCACTTCAGTTCACTGAAATCAAGTGCTTCAAGAGAATAGATTAATATTTATTGTCCAATCATTATTAAGAGATAATAATAACCGACATGCATTCTATTTTTAGACATGCAATCTATAAATAGATTTCGCCCATGCATATAAAAATAGAAACTCATCTATAAATAAAATTTTCTCACCATTCTAAAAATAGACATACGCCTAAAAATAGCCCGTGTGGGCCCCACCTAGTGTAGGTGCTTAATTTTCACTAGGATCAAGGATGTTGCTTCCGGATGCCAATTCACCGTTTCTCGTTGCAACCTTCAACACTCCCTCTCAACAAGAAAGGAATGTCTTTGCATGCGCCATGCAACTCCATGCATGCGCCCTGCCACCTTTGCATGCGCCATGCAACTCCATGCATGCGCCCTGCAACTCTTGTATGCAACACTTCTCTAGTGTTTCTCGCACATGCAACACTTCTGAAACTGAATAGCCTCCAAACAACTGAATCAATATAATGCATCTGTCATCAAAGTCTTCTGACTTCTGTTGGTACCAACTGCACATGTCTTCAAGAACCACTGCGTTGTTGACCTCTACATCCATGCACTCTGCACTTGCTATCAACTCTGATCCACGCTCCAGTATCCGACACTGTCACTTTGATTTCATGTCCTCACAACATCTGACTGCATCAATCCAACTGATCCTGCTACTGTTGTACTGTGGGCTCCTCATAACCAGGTTCGATTCATGAGATCCACACCATCTCAATGAATCCTGCCAAGAAATTCCTTAGGATTATTCATGCATGTCGCCCCACCTCTCACCTGGTGGTATAGCTGCATGCACTCCCTCTGCGCGTCTGGCTCAAAATTTCTCTGCATGAGTGGTTGCTCCCACTCCATGATCCTCATCTTGTGGCTACTCCATATCCTGAGGTTCACTCTTACCTGCATGCAAATCCTGCTCCCTCTCAAGGGTCAATTGCATGGCTTTCTCACACTTCCCAATGGTAGAAAGCTCTGTAGAAATCACATCTACATCAAATCTATAGAAATTCTTTTGCATCTCCAATTGTGCCTACTCCGCAACCTTCTGAGATTGCTTCTCAGACTACATGTTCAGAGACTCCCTCTCAACCACCAAGTCACTAGCCTCTGCTTTGCTTCTCAAAGCTTTGCATGCATCTTGTACCTCAGTGCATGTAGGTTCTTGCCTCGCGCACATTGTAATTGTCCCACCATCGCAAAATTTTCTAACAAAAAGAGCTGATTTTAAATCGACGATATGTCCCTCATCCGAGCTCCAATTCCACCAATTTTTTTTTTCAATTTGGGTATTTTTCGCAAGGAATCCAAATATGCTATTTGTTTTTGAAAATTTTTCATCAAAATTTTTAGATATTCTCTGCAAATTCGCGCACCTAAATAATTCTTACTCTCATACAATGTAGAAAGTTTATAACCTGGCTCTGATACCATGTAGAAATTTTTAATACAATTATGTATTGTCAGATTCTCTTGATCTAACAATTATATGCCATTGTTAAATACAAAATCCTTCTACTTAAATCTTTGAGGAAATTTAATCGCCAATTGCAAACACATGAAGAAAGATCAATCACACAAAACACAGATTTTTTTACCGGGAAAGCATAAAGCTAAAAACCCCACTATTATATATTATGTATATATCATGGATCATGAAACAATTACATACAAAAGTTATACAATAAGCATGTATATCTTGGATTCACTTGATCTAACAATGTACTAAAGTTAAATATTGAATCGCTTCTACAAATATTTTGCGGAATTAAAAACAACACAATTGCCAATCACATGAAGCAAAGAAGAATAGATCAAAACCAAAAACACAGATGTTTTTATCGAGAAAGCATAAAGCTAAAAACCCCACTATCATATATTATGTATATATCATGGATCATGAAACAATTACATACAAAACTCTAATCCAAGAGCTCTCAGTACAATATACAATCATCTCACACTGTCATACAAAAATTGGCATATTCATGCACCAATTTACTGCCTCCTGACAGCCTGCCTCCACTACGCAATCTCTGCTGATCACAATCCCTGAATGAATTCATTCTTGTCTGCCTTGACTACGCAATACTCATAGGCATCTCCAATGTGTGTGTAGTTGCATGAGTGCACCCACTAATGTCACAACAGATAGTCAAATTGTCCCTTTCACCTATCTCTCAACTGGGTCTCCACTGGATCTAACATGCATGTAGTTAACAGTAGTAAATCTTCAATTGCATGTGAGATCACTCCATGTGAATTAATTTAATATTCAATTCACTAATCTCTCACTAGTGTATCTTTAGTTACAACTAGCACAACTAAGTTTATCTCACTTAACTGAGTTAAACTACTTTACAACTCACAAAACTACACATCCAACTCTGTTACAACTTTGTATCACTTAGTTACAACTAAGTCCACTTGCATGTCCCACCAACCAACCTTAGAACTCGAAATTCCTTCAGCTAACTGGTTTGCCACTTCAGTTAACTGAAATCAAGTGCTTCAAGAGAATAGATTAATATTTATTGTCCAATTATTATTAAGAGATAATAATAACCCACATGCATTCTATTTTTAGACATGCGATCTATAAATAGACTTCGCCCATGCATCTAAAAATAGAAACTCGTCTATAAATAGAATTTTCTCACCATTCTAAAAATAAACATACACCTAAAAATAGCCTGTGTGGGCCCCACCTAGTGTAGGTGCTTAATTTTCACTAGGATCAAGGATGTTGCTTCTGGATGCCAATTTCACCGTTTCTTGTTGCAACCTTCAACATTAATGCACATTTTATAGTCTACAGTCACATGAAAGCAAGAAAAATAACACTCGACTCCCTAAAATCAAAGCTCTAATCACAAAAATAACCTTAGATTTGGTTAGTATATTTTTAGTACACTCATTTTGACTATTCAAATTGATTTATCTTATTCATTTGAGTGTTATATCATGTTTGTTGTAACTATTCTCTTCAGATTTTTACACAGAAACTAATGGAACAACAAACAATTAACTCCTCCACCTCATCCATACACCCCATTTAATACAATAGTCTTCATTTGGTTGGGTGAGGTATCAAACAAGAATCCTCCATAGCCTTTTTAGAGGCAACTGGGCTTAAAGAGTGAGTATTTCAGCCAAGGTGACAATAGATCTTCATTTTGTGTGTGCCAATCATAGTAGGTTGCATGGACCCTAGCAACCTTGCTAAACTAATCGATAACAAGTTACTAAGTATTGGAATATTAGTACTGTATTGTTCTAATCTTTCATTGAGTCATTTCCCTTAAGTTTCATTTGTTAATTTGTCACTAGGAATTGTAACTTAAAGTCCGTGTGTCACACATGAGACTAGGTACTCCCCCTTTGGCACATGTATTGAAGTAGTACACCCAAAAAAGCTAGTTCACCCTCATCTTAACCTAGCATTGTTAACATGTGCTAAGTCATTTATGCTTCATCCTTATCCTTTAGCACCAAACTTGAGGAGTTTGTCAAGACTTGAGTTGACTAGGGAAGCAAATTAGTCATGCACCCTAGGGTTTCAACCCTCCCTCTCATCCATCCACCTTATTATCTACCTTATCCACTTGTGCACACATCCCTAGGTGGTGTGCTCCACTATGAGGACATATCCACTTCTTCCATAACCTTGTTCACACCTTGCACACATGTGAAGAGACTAGTGATGGTTTCACTAGGTCAAAGGGAACCCATTTGCAAACATTTTGAGGAGATTTCTTAGATTTGATGAAGAATTATTATCACAATTGTCAAGGGTGTTCCTTCTAAGGTGAGAATATTAAGGTTGAATTGGTCGAAGTTGACATATATGCACATTTTCAAGGGTGCACTTCTCTCTTTTCAAGGGCACATGCATGGGTGAATAATTTTTTATAATGGAATTTGTTAAGCGGACAAAGGCATTCTTAGGGTATACAAGCATCACTTCATGCTTTAATTACAAAAAATTTGTTCATAGAGGCACAAGAACCAATAGTGCACAAGCTAAGGAGATTATTTTATTGTGTTCCAATCAAATGGTCAAGGTAGATCAATGTCTTGGGGTACACAAGCTAAAGGTAGCAATTTTACATTATTTATGGCTAGGGTACACAAGCTACAATAGCAATTTTATATTATTTATGGATAAGAAGACTTCTATAAGGAGCTTAATTAATGAAGACACATGACATATCTAGAAGATCCCTCCTTTTGAGCTTTACATATGGCAAACCACTCATCCACTTGGGAATTCTCCCAACTCAAGTAATATTATTATTTTGAGAAGATTATTCCTTACACTTGGCATTTATGCACACCATTTGGAAATTCACCCCACCTATTTAACCAATCCGTTTATTATTATTTTGAAGATGAGGACAAAAAATGAAATTCAAATTTTGCCTTTGCATGAAGATGAAGATGGAGGAAGTTGACATGTGGCACTACACTAATTTAGAACATTGTATCCAAGCATTTTCCATGGGATCGTGACCTAATTCTCCCTCATATGTGGTGATTTTATATATTTTACTATTTTTTTAGAAAAAAATGATATATATATATAGAGAGAGAGAGAGAGAAGAGTTGAGCTAAAACCTATATAAAGGTTTGCTCTCTTTATTTTTTACTTGATAATTTTGGGATGGAAGAACTTGTGAGCAAGTCTCTTCAAGCTTATGGAGTTAGGTAAAATTATTTGTTTGATGTTGTAGTTTTATGCTCGTACAATCTATTATATGTGGCAATGTTCTACGCACACCTTTAGTATACTTGTGATTACAGGTTGAGAGAGACATAGCCAAATCTAGGAGCACTTTGTCTTTAAGAAGAGAGATTAAATCCATATGTATCCATCGTGGGAAAAAGCCTAACCTTGTCTTTGAGAAAGCATGTTTTTTCACCCCTTGTCTTTGCAACATCTGTCGCACTCATTTCCAAATTTTTAAGCACGGTCGCACAAGTGTCGTCATGGTTGTCGCAAAGTGTATCTTATGTGTCGCACTTGTCGTAACTTGCCATAAAGTTGTCACACAGAGGAAAATGCATTGTTCATGTGTCATGGATGATCTATGTTGTTGAGTCGTCAAAGTATTCTAAGTGTGTGATCACAGACAAAGTCTCATCATTGTTCACGCTAGTCTCACTGATCCCACACATAGCCATTTTCGGAAAATTTCCTAACCAAGCAACCTAGCTTCATCCCAGCCTCCTTGAACTACACATAGCACAATTTCAATCCTCTAGCTAGGACCTTGCCTCTTGGCACTACGCAATGCGCAATTCCTACCTCCCACGATTGTTGCACTGCGCAGTTCCTGTGCTCAAACCCTGACCTTGACTCCCAGGATTGTGCAATTTCACCTCCCATCCTAGCTCTTATTGTGCATTACGCAGTCACTAGCCTCAAGCTCTCTCCTTGAGCCCTTGAACTACACAACTGTGCAATGGCCCAGCCTCCCTTGTCTCCCGGAACTGCGCAGTAAGTTCACCCAATGTCCATCCCCTCAGCCTGTCTCGTGGAATTGCGCAGTTTTCTCCCTTAGCCCAGTCTTGAAGCTCAAGGCTCCCCCTTGCCTGCTTGAATTGTGCAGTCGCTAAGCCCTCTTCCCAACTCTCCATCCAGTTTTGGCTCAGATAAAGGATCAATATGCACAATCTTAGACTAGGGGGGTTTTCGGATTGATGTCGTCTCGTCATGAGTGAATTGTAGGAACAGGTACCCTATCATGCCATGGAAAGATGATCAAGAAGGATATGAATGAGGGAAACATGCTAGAAGACACTCTTGTAGCTGAACACACAAGCTGATCAATCAAGAGAAAGCGAGGGGACACTAGTTTGCAACCACTATTCAAGACTTGAGATCATTGAAGATTCCTTATCACCAAGCCATGCAAAGGTGAAAAGAAAAGCATCCTCAAGAAGAAACTTAGAACTCGGCAACAGTAGTGGCTTGACATTGCCACATCATCAAGCAGTCCAAGTCAGTGGTGTCAAGTCATGTCATGTCATGAGTGGTCACATGCCACACCATTGTGGCTAACAATGTAAATATGTTTCAGAAATGTATTGTAAAGTGGAAGTCCAAAGGACAGGTGTGGAATATGAAGAGTCATGTAAAATTGAAAATTTATAGGAAGTCAAACAGTCATGAGGGTAGATGAAGAGTCATAAGGAAGGTGAAGCATCACCTCCTCATTGTTATATATACCCCCTCATTGTAAGAGAAAAGGAATTTTCACCTTGGCTCCTCCCGCAAAGCATTAGAGAGATAAGCTAGTTCTTTTGGGGAGCAAGAAGTGCTCCAATGCTCCACTACTAGAGCTACTGATATTCATTGTATACATGTGTCTTGGAACTTTTACTTAATAACAAAATCCTTCAAGGTCAGCACGTTCTTCATGCATGGATTATGAATGTTTGTAAGGCTATTCTGCGAATTTTTGCATTTCATATTTGCTTTTACATGTGCTAAGGTAGTTGAACTATTTCCGTTATTTTGGTACTTATCTTATTGAGGATGTGTTGTAATGGTTTTTATTGTTGTCCCATCCTTGTGGGATATTCCGCAGGATATTAGACAGACCTTTCTTATCCATCGGTTGTAATGATCATTGCATCCCTTGTGGACTATTCCACTGGATGTTAGACAAACCCTTTTGGTTCATGTGTGTCTCTTCTTGGGTGGTACTATTCCCTCTCTCTTAGAGGCTCAGTTTTCTCCCTCTCACTGCAGTAGAAGAACTTGGACACATCTACAAATGAACACTCACCAGGCACACCTTCTTGCTTTTCGAAGGCACCATTGCATCCCTCTCTTTTGCTGGCAGTTAGTGCCAAAGAAAAACTTTAAGAATTCGGAAACCAGGCCATACACCAGATGGGACTCCTACACCATACGGTGTGAGGTCTAATTGGGACTTCATATCGAGGAGATCCCATGAATGTTGGCAAGTCTAGCACTGTCAACAAGTTGATACACAATAATGTTTGGGATGATATTTGTATTATGTCTTATTTATAGATGATCTTTCTAGGAAAACATGCTTGTATTTCTTGAAGATGAACTATGAAGTTTTCAAACAAATCAAAGAGTTCAAAGCAATTGTAGAAAACCAAACAGAGAAGAAAATTAAAGTGTTGAGCATTGATAACGGAGGAGAGTTTCGAGGGAATTATTTTGAGCAATTCTATAAACCATGTGAAATAGAAAGAAAAAATACAACTCCATAAATGAAATGGAATTGAAAAAAGGATAAAAAAGACACTAATGGAAAAATAAAGAAGTATGCTCAATAGTGCAAGCATAGAACAAAAAACAATGGGAATAGGTAGTAGACACTACATGTTATATAATCAATTGATCACCTACATTAAAACCATTTGATAAGACTCCTCATGAAGCTCGGACTAGTAAGAAACCCTATCTTGTACATCTCAAAGTTTTGGCTATGATGCTTATGTTCATGTTTCAAAGGAGAAAAGGAGCAAGCTAGACAATGAGGAAAATAAATGTATCATCATCGGTTATAAAGATGGAGGAAAAAGCTATAAACTCTGGAATCCAATAATAAGGCATATTATTTATAGTCATGATGTAATCTTTAAAAAGTTAACAATGCTCCTAAGCATGAAGATGAACCAACAAATGGAGAACTTGAGAAAATAAAGTTTGAGTTGGAGAATGGTGAATCAAACTCAACAAATAAAGATGAGTCAAATGAAGAGGAGGAACCACAAACCATGACCTTGAGGAGATCTATTCAAGTAAGAAGGCAAAAAAAAAGGGATAATCCACTTGATTTTCATTTTGCCTTTGTTTTATATAAAATTGAAGATGATCCTATAACAGCTAAAGAGGCAAGTAATTATGTGGGCTCTAGAAGCTGGCAATAGTAGAAGAAATGGAGACCTTGGGAAAAAATGAAGCATGGGACTTGGTCAATTTGGTTGATAGAATAAGATTTGTTGGTAGTGAGTAGGTGTTCAAAAACAAACTCAATGCACAAGGCAAAATGGAGAGGTACAAAGTTCACCTACTAGCAAAAGGATATTCCCAAGTGGAGGGAATTGACTTTAATGAGATTTTCTCTCCTATTGAAAAATTAACTTCCATCAAATTTCTATTGGCTCTTGTCACTACATTTGATCTTAAAGTATAACAAATGGATATAAAGACAACATTCCTGCATGGGAACCTATAAGAAGAAATCTACACAGAACAATCTAAAGGGTTCCTAGTGAAAGGTACAGATTGGGTTTGCAAGAAGAAAAAGGCCTTATATAGTCTAAAGGAATCCCTAAGAATGTGGTATCAAAAGTTTGATACTTACATACTAGGACTAGGATCTGTGATAGGGAATGTTGATCACTATGTGTATTCCAAATAGGATGGCTATCATTTTATTTATGTAGCGTTGTATTTTGATGATACGTTACTAATCAGGAAAAATAAGTATATCACCAAGGAGGTCATGTCTCAATGATCCTTTAAGTTTGACATAAAATATCTTGGTGTTTCAAACTTTATTTTGGACATGAATATTAAAATAGATCGTGCAAATAGGAAACTTTGGTTAAACTAGAGGAAGTATGTTGAAACAAATTTGTAGAGATTTAATATCCAAAAATGCAAACTAGTCAAGGTCCCTACTACTATAGGTGCAATATTTATTTGCAAAACGTGCCAAGACACAAAAAGAGGTAGAAGACATGTCCCATGTTCTTTATGCTAGTGGTGCTAGAATTTTTATGTATACTATGCAAGGCTACAAACATCGCGATCGGGATTAAATCGGCGAGGGGAAAAAATCGGAAAAAATCGGGAAAAAATCGGCACATACAAAAATATTCATTTTTTTTCAATTTTTTTAATATCTAAAGCATCTACAGCATAAAATAAATGCATTGACACATAAATATGAAAAAAAAACTAATATATAAGATGTGTAATATCATGTCTAGTGCTACATCACACATAAAACTGAATCCTGTCCTGAATACTAAGTCCTGAGTCTCAAGAGTCAACTCAGCCTCAAAATATCAACAAAAAATATAATAATGTATCTCATGTCATGAGTCATAATGTTATATACAAAGGAATACATAAATAACCTATATATTAGTTCCTCTTCCCCTCTTAGAAAAATGTAACATTTCCCTCTGAACGAAAAGAAAATTTTGAGCGAGCCTAACGTGAACTACGTTGTGCTCGAATCACAACGAAGCACCGAGAGCTAAAAAGTAGGCAGACCACATCACTCATTAGCAGGAGTAGGTGGTGTCACCTCCTCCTCCTATTGTTGCTCCTCCTCCTCCTCCTCATGAAACTCATCATTGATTCATCGCTACTAGAAATGGGATCATCAACAAGAAATACATAAACATCATCTAGCTCAAAGTCTTCAGACTTGGATTGCTCAACCTTATAACATGATAGAAATTGAAAAAGTTTAACATGCCTAACCAATGATTTTGGTTTGTGTGAAGGGTTCATCTCCTCAACCTTAAAATGCGGTAGAAAAAGATCAACATGGCTAACCAGTTGTTTTCCTTCGAGTGAAGGGTACATTCTTGTTAAGGCCACAGTAGGGGAGTTCAACAATCAATACCACCAACATCAACAAAGTTCAACAATCAATGCCACCAACATCAAGGTTCTTAAAGGACTTCATACTCTTGATCAAATGCCAATCTCATACCCTTACACATAATAGAATCAAATGGAAACAATGCAAATCCCCAAACCATGAAACCCCGAAAACCATTAAGTCTGCTGAATTTTGAGTGAAATCTAAAATTCTAGTTTCTCCATATGAAATCCAATGAGGTCGAAACCACTCTTAAACATCCTGAGTCATTTCATGGTAATGTTAAAAATTTAAGTAAGAGGATGAAAATGAAAAATAAAGGAAATATCACTTTTACTTTAAGAATTTAACATTACCATTAACTGCCAACAGGGTGTGTCAGGAAAATGAGAGTGCTGCAAAAATGACAAAAAAAAAAATCAATTTTTGAACTTATAGGGTTGTTGTTTGATGGGCCCACGATTTTTACCAAAAAAATCGCGATTTTCTCCAAAAAATCACGATTTTTTGGCAATTGGCGATTTTTTCAAAAAATCGGGAAAAAATCGCCGATAAAATCGTTGAGTTGAAAAAATCGCAATTTTTTGAAAAAATCGCAATTAAATCGCGATGTTTGCAGCCTTGATACTATGGTCTATAGTAAACCATGCATTTCCCATGTAGTGGAAGTCTTGAGTAGATATATGTCAAAACCAAGGAGGAATTGCTAAATAGTTGTAATGAGAGTCTTTAGGTATTTGTGTGGCACTACAAATTATGCAATTTGTTACCAAAGAAGAACTAGACCAAATAGAGTGAGAAACATATAGGGATTTTTTATGTATTAGAAAAAAATTGAGTCTAAAATGAGCCTCCTAAGGAAAATATTAAAATAATAAAAGCATATGCCACATCAAATTAATTTACAAAATACCTAGTGAAGATTAATCGATATTGTCTCATTAATAATAGTTCTCAAATAAATTAGATTAGTGTAGAATTAAGAGATGAAAGTAAAAATGAATAATACATTTTTTTATTACTAAACACACAATAAATGTAGTGCTAAAATATTTAGATTTATATTTTACTTTATTTATAATACTTCATAATTAATTAGATATAATATTACCTTGTTTTATATAATAAATAAATAAATCTAAAACTAAAAATATAGAATAATAATAATATAGTTCCCCCGATTGGGGTCTCGAAAGTCAGGACATTAGAGGTCCCGGGGTGGGGCCCGCCACCCTAACGCTTCCCATAGAATTTAATAGGGGGGTGACATGGCCAACCCTCCCCATGCAACACACATGCGAACTGCATACACTACTCTTCATTCAAATGCTAGTCTTTACTACACTCGATTGCTCTAAGAGGAGAGATATTGCTCTCTGGCTTTTTAGGTATGTTTGGGCTTCTCCCCTGTCGTAGCTAAAGACAATTCCCTTTGGAGTCTTACAAAGGAAGGTTTACATTTGGTGGAAAATTTGCAAAACTATGGTGTAGTCAGTGGGATTTCTATCAAGCTCAGATGTTGGCCTTTTGTTTTGGCTATGATTTGACATGCTCCTACATTCTAGGCGACCTAGATTATGGGTTTGAAGGTCTTTGATTTAGGCACTGGTAACTGAGCAATGGTAAGGAGATAGGCCCTGGGCATGCGGGGGCCGCAAATCGTGGGACGTTAACGGCAACAATGGAGCTCAAAATTGCAGGAACAAGAGGCGCTAGTATTTCTTCAACTCGCATGACCTCGTCAGTTCAGGTTTGAATGGTTGGTCAGTAAAGGGTAATGCTTTATTCTACTAATTCAAAAATTTCCTTCCTTGGTTTCAATTTTAGCTAGTGGATGTTCACTTGTTTTGTTTTGAGCTCATCTGGGTTAGGTATTAGCCTGGATTATGGTGTCTCCCGACGAGTATTAGACCCTGCCAGGAGTCTTTCATCTGCCATTCCTTTTCGTTAGTCCTCCTTTGCTTGTTGGCCTTGTCTGTCTTGGAAACCCAGAATCCCTTGGGTTTATCTTTCTTTTGGTTTTCTTAATCTCAATCCTCTGAGTCCCTAGGTGTTGTGGTTAAGCCATCTTTTCTAGCTATTTTTATTTTGGTGTAGTATACCCTGGCAACGAATGCACAATGCTAGAGGCAAAGGCCCTCAGTGCAAGCCACGTGCCCAATCTCAAACTCGAGATGTTGTATCAATCTTCCGTTCTGCTACCCCCCTAAAATTTGTGAAGAATTCGCCAACTCGAAGCCTTATCCACCAATTCCCAACAAGCTTATCTGATTCAAAAATCCAAGTGGAGTAGCCAATTAGGTTCCTAATCCTAACCATACCAAGGGAAGTTGGACCTAGTACCTGAACTCCATCACCCTACATTTGCAGATGAAAACATTGGGCAGTCTCTTGAAGGAGAAACATGAAGACCACAACGATATACTCTCTTCTTTGAATGAAATCAAGTGGGTGAAACTAGTGTTGCACCTATCGTGATATTATCAGAATTATCGTGATAATATCGCCAAAACCAACCTCAAAGGTAATTATCGCGATAATATAGCCAAAACCAACCTCAATGGTAATTATCACGATAATTTTCCCTTTTGAAATTATCGTGATAACTTAGGTAATTATTGTGATAATTTTAATTTACTGCGATAATTTAGGTAATTATCGCCATATTTTTATCAATTTCAACTTATTACCAATTATTTCTTATTTTGACCTTAATTTTTTTAAAGTGAGTTAGGGGATTGAGTTGTGAGGATACTCTGACTATTTCCATCAAGCAAACAAGGGGAAATCTATTGTTTTCATTTCCCATGGTTCATCTCATGAGATACGTACCCTAGTAGTTAATGGTAATATTGAATCCTTAAAGTAAAGGTGACATTTGTCTTTATCTTTCATTTTCATCCTTTTACTTAACATTACTATTAATTGACTTAGGATGTTTGAGAGTAGTTCCGAATTCATTAGATTTCATATGGAGAAAGTAGAATTTTGACTCCAACTCAAAATCCAATAGACTTAATAGCTTTTAGGATTTTAGGATTGGTAGGATTGTAATGTTTCTACTACATTATGTGATGTACGAGGGTATGGAACTAACAATTAATCAAGATCACCAAGTCCTCTATGTGCCTCGATGTTGGTGGCATTGACTATTGAGCCCTCCTTCATGACCTTGGTAAAAATGTACACTTCACTCAATTATTCATGACCATAGTAAAAATGTACACTTCACTCAAGGAAAATCATTGATTAGGATTATTTAGTCATTTTTATTTCTAGTAGTTATGTTGGATCTAGTCATTCATCTTAGATCTAAAGAAAAAATAATATTTTATTGTAAAGGAAATATCTTACCTCTTGTGTATAAACGAAGGATTTCCTCATTTGTAGATCACGATTGGACAGAATTCCTCTCCCTGTGGTTTAATGAAAATAGTTCATTATGTTTATTGGGGTTGAGTATCTAGTATGTAATGTATGTTTCAACAAAGGAGATTTGTCCTTTCTTGGTTCCATCTACAATAGTTTTAAGGGCTTGAATTTGTTATTGAATCAAGATAATTGAAAGGCTTAGGGAGATCGATTCATCAAGGGACAATATTTTCAAATGGATGTGGATGTCTAACGCATAGGTCTTCATGCCCCCTTTGTTGGTGTGAAGCATCAAGCCTCCTTGCTAGGTAGACACTCTAGGGGGTTCCCTTAGTAAAAGCTTGGTTTGTTTCATGCGATAGTCTATCCTTGGAATAAGGGAAATCCTATCAAGAAATCCTCTCTAGTGGGTTTTTGGGATTTACAATTTGCCTTGATTGGTTAAGAGATTACCTGTCCTCTAGATGTTAGTCTCTCCCATGATCCATTATTTTGGATACTTGAAAAAAGGAGGGTCGTTCTTCTTGATATCCTCTCGTTATTGATCTTCTCTTGACTCCATTGCCCTTGAATATTGGCATCGATCTTCATGTCCCCTCATCACCAGTCTTTTCTTTTCCTTAAACTTAAATTGATTGTTGGGGATACCTATGATATCACCTTACTCCTTGTTGCTTAACCCTAATGGTTCTTTACCTTACTCATTGATTAACCCTAGTTATTTTTTAGGGAAGCCTCCTTTGAGTCGGAGGAGAGTCAGCCTAAAGAGATAAGGTGGGTCATTGAGGTGATAGTGGGTGACCTTCTGAGGTTCCACCTAGATTTTATGGTGTAGGTCAAAGCTTTTACCATTCTAGCATACAATTTGAGTGGTAATAGACACCATTTGTAAGCAAAAAATGGTGAAGTTGTAGGGTCTTTGCATTGGTTCGAATGTCCCAACAAAATACTTAGAGGAAAACTCCTATTGAAATGTGAAATCATTTCAGTGTTTGGCTAGAAGAAGAAACACTCTCCCTGTGGAAGAGTCATGCTTACCATAGGTAGTTCAAGGCCAGGTTTAGAAGTTAGAACCTACATATCCATTTGGGGAGGGGAATAATGAACAAGAGAATCTTAACTAAAGATGCAATGTCATCTACTTCAAAGATGAAGAGAATAATATGACTTGATGCAAGATGAGTGGGAAGTGGACTCCATGCTCCTTATACTTGAAGTAGAAACTCCATGCTAAAGTTTGAACATAATGGAGGAGGCTACAACAATTCGAGAGGCATGAATAATAAAGTAGAACAAAGAGTTTTGAACTTGAGGAAGTTGACTTGCTTGATAGTTTGAAACCCTTGCTAAGGAGGAGCAAATGCGTTATGATATATTTTACCATCCTTGTGACATTTGCATGAGTTGAAACACCATCATATTGTGCCCTACTATCAAACTAGAAGGACTTGCTAAAAATCATGTCATAAGAATCCACTAGTGTAATATCACAATCAATAGTATCAATAGAAGGCTCAATGGAAAAAGTGATTGAAGACTTGTGTGTGATAGTTGTAGACAAACTTCCTTCCATTGCCCATCCAAGATGATGTGGTTGCATTATGAATGCAATGGGGTAGAGTGTTGAGCTGAGTCAACCACCTATTTAAAACCATTTTCTCTTGGATGCCACTATTTGTAATGATTTGTCTATATGTTTTCACGATATAGAAAGTGTGAGTGAAGAGAGAATCTCATTTTGAGACTGGCATAATTCTTAACTAGCAATACCAATGAAGAACTAGGAGAATCAAGTTTTTATGGTTGTTCTTGTGGGACAGTTTCTTCGATAATCTGTCACATTTTATCCAGGAGGGACTTCACCTTTTTGGCCCACAAGGTGTGACATTCATCATTGGAATGCCCATACAATGTTTGATAATGCAGTGTTTGTCCTTTCCTTGGCCAAAGGGACTAGCCATACCTAGAGCAAAGCTAGTGGTGGATGAAAAAGGTAGGGAAACAAAGCCCTTTCTCTACAAGGGATGTGGGAGTTATTGAGTGGGTTGGTTAACCTTAGCTTCAACTTTGGAAGCAAGTCAAAAGATATGACCCAATAAAGAGATAGGGAAGAATTCAAATTTTGTTATAATATGGGGAATAAAACTTGAAATGAACTTGACATAGAGGGTCTCTTCAAAACCCCTTACCACCAACAATAATTAATTAAATTTAATTGGGTTCATTACATAGTGAGTATACTCGCTCAACAACTATAGCTACAAAAAGTAATGAAATTACACAAGATTGGATGCCATTGGATGGTAAACACAATAACATATTATACAACTCACCCAAAAAGCTATATGAACTAAGTGGCAAAGGGAATGACCATGTGAAAATAAAATGCTAAAGACAAAAATACTACTAACTTTGTTGATAACAAAGAGAACAAACCAATGTAAATGATATGCCTATGTTACTCACTTTTAAGACTCCACACTTTGCATTTCAATTAAGATGTAAACAAAAGATGAAACAATACCTTTAGTGAAGGAGCAAGCTGAAAAAAGTCTCCAACGATAAAGTCAATGCGATCATCAACTCCATATATTTTTGCATTGTGTCGAGCATACTCAATCTTTTTTGGATTTATATCAATTGCAATTACATGATGGCTCCTGAGGACCACATCATCAAAAGATTGTCCTTAAAAATATTATCGAAACTTAAAGAAATGTTAGAAAAGTGAATAGTTGAATCCTAGGTGTACAACTCAACATGGTAGAGGACAACTGAAAAGAAAACTCTAAACATATGAAGCTAATTTCATATAGCCCTAATTTCAAGAGCAATTTTGCATTTTAGTTCTTTTGATTTTCATTAACATGCAACCTTTTATTTGTATGTTATTTTATGGATTAACCTACTATTGACATAAATTATAATTATATATTGAGAATATCCAAGCTTCTGTTTTTGATGTTTTAGTAACCTTGATAAAGACAACAAATATAGTAAAGATAAGATTCTGGAATCTCATGCAAGCTTGACATTGGATTAATTAAACCATTGAATATGGTTAATATTATATGAATAAGGTTGTTACATCTCACATTTTCCATAGTGTAATCTAAATTTTTTCACCAGATGTGACCATCACGATGAGCTAAAAAAGTGACAATGATGTATCTACATATTGTATTTGGGTCATCTTGGGACGACTTATATGAAAGTAATCGTCTAGTTGGTAGCCCAAACCCCTTTGGTGGTCACTCACAATTAATCGTTTTAGTCCCCATTTTAAGGTGCTTGGCTCTATTTCTCTGGCCAATTATCCTTTGATGGCAATAACACCCCATCGAGTTGGGATTTTTTGTCATGGTAGGTATTTGGGCATCTTGCAGTCCATCTAGTAAGATACATGATCTACAAGAGCCCCTAGTCACTAAATGTGATTGCATTATGTATAGGTTGCCATAACTATGTTTAGCATATCTATTTTGTACCCCCATGGACCCCATTATATATGTACCACACTTTTTATATATGTACTACACTTTGACAGATATTCATATTTTTAGAGGCAATATCATGTTTATCAAGACATTAGGCACAACTAGACTATTTGTCACACATAAACCTCATCTACACATGTCATCTTGAAGAATGGAAGAACATTTTCCTTATTTGCCACTTTTGGAGCTTGTTTACAAATTGAGGGCCAACCCACATGTATAAGCATGTATGATAGTAGAGGGTTATTTGGAGCATGTGATGACTTGAGTGACTTCCTAGCATGAAGAAATGATATGCCACGAAATTATAACAATGACGATAATGTGAACATATCTTAATGATACAACTTGAAGACTAATGTTTTGAGCTTGAAGGCTGACCTCACTCATTTGGATGTCACTTTGCTGGTTGAGGGTTTAATGACCCATTTTATAATGTAATGTCTCCTCTCGAATGATCGGCAGAGGGATGACTCATTAGCTCATTCTCGACTTTCATGGGCTACAGTTGTAAGGGAGACATTAATAAAGTGGATCAATTAGTAACTAAAATGTCGGGTTATAACGAGTTATAAAATGTGAGAGGTCATGATGACTTTATAAATCTTTATAAACTGACATTACATAGTGACAATAAAAGTGATGAAAAACATTAGAAAAGCCAATGACAATAAAAGTGATGAAAAACATTAGAAAAGCAAATAAAAATTAAAAGGAGAAGGGAATAAATTCAAATTGGAGAAAATGAGAGAAATTGGAAAAATGGAATGAACAGGGCAGAAATTGATGTCCCTCTCATTCTGCATTTTTTTCTATTTTTTTCTCTAGATATTGGATTGGGCAGCTTAGTGCTTATTTCTTCCTGGAAGAATTTTTTCTACTGAAGATTGGATTGCACCGCTTAATGCTTATTTCTTCATGGGAGGAAAACCCTTGGATGGAAAACTGGTTTAGGACAATCATCCACCCTAGCTAGTTAAGAAGAGATTCTGCAGATCCTTTATCAGTTTTCAATTTGACGAGATCGGTATCATCAAGAGGTTCATTGGGAATGGTTTTTCTCGCCACGGAAACCCTTCTTAGGTTACACAAATCAAGATCGCAATCTGGGGTCATTGCACATGTTGATAGTGAATTAATCGGCCTGGAGAGCTTTCCTATTCCCCTACGAGTTACCACCAGCTGAGAGAAGCGAGTGATTGTTCGATGTACAAGGCGGAGCTAGTTGGCTACGTGTGGGCACCTGTGCGCTGAGAGGAGGGTTAGAGCGCTGGTGCGGCCTGCCATAGTTTACGCACAGGCCGCAAATCATTAAGGAGAAGGTGGCGAGGCTACCTGGGTGAATTTGAGATTGTTGTAGTGGCTAGAGAGGCCATCTCGACTGAGAAGAGGGTCATGGTAGCATGGGATGGAAGATCGAGGCCAGTATTAGTGGGGAACAGTCGCAAACCGCGGCTAGGAGTTCCTACGTGAGCCCGGAACGAACCTATAGGCAGTTCGTGGTCTGTGGAGCTTGGAAGGGTTCCGAAACAGCCATATACCACACATGAAACCTGTTGATGTGTGACTGCATAGACACCAGGAGATATAGCGGGTTTGCGCAAGGGTTGTAAGGTCGTATACAGAGGAGGGAGGACGCTCAGCCTACGCAGGGTTGACAGTAGGCTCAGGAGGAGGCCTGATCCACATATTTGTGAACGCACGAACGCGCAGAACCGCTGATAAAGGTAGCCACCGGCCATTAAACAAGCATACAGTCGCTGTTAGTTCCTTAGACGAGCTAGTTCGGCCCTTCCTGTAGTTGAGGCCTGTGAGCCAGGCAACCACAACCAAATATAAATTCCAAGCTAGCAGTTGAGTGCCTCGAATCTTGCAAATGAGGGAGGAATATCGTCGAAGGAGTTACGTTTATACTAAATCTGGCTGGCAGCTTCAATTCCGATCATTTGATCATCTAAGAATTGCCCCAGACATGTATTTCTCAGTCCATCCGTTGAAATAAAACTACCCAGCAATCTTGTCTATATTTGTTCTCTTATTTTCTCTGTGTGGGTTATAGTAGAATTTGTTGCATGCATATTAAAAAAAAAACCCTCAAGGAGTTCGCTAAACAATATAAACCAACAGAACAAAGAAACCCAAACAACGTGTCATGCAAGAAGATTATCCAAATTGCAGACATCTATTGGTCAAGAGCATTACATATGATGTGGAGAGTCACTGCTATGCTTCCTGGAAGTGCTCTAACTAGAGTTATCGACATAGGCATTCAATTGAGGCTTATTTTGGAGGTTATAGAATATCATATTACACTTTTATGGATTTGTTTTGAGTTAACCACCCTCATTTCAAGGGATTTGTGAATATGTGGTATCATTTTCTTATTTATGACTTAGTCTCCGTACTTGTGTGGATGATAAGTCACTTTTATGTCGTTTTCTTAACTTAAATTTAGGGAATAAATAATGGGAAGGAGTTGGAAGTTTTATCTATAAATAAAGGCCATCCTCTCAGTCCAAATTGTTGTGAATATAAATAAAGGTCGTCTTCTAAGTCCAAATTGTTGTGAATTGTTGGAGATTATTCTCATAAGCCATTAACAGAAGACCTTTTTTGGTATTATGGTGTTGATTTTTGGAGATTTTCTTTCTTGGTTCATTGAAGATATTATTGCAAATGTTCAAGAATTATATTAGCTAGCAAGATCAAACCATGAAGGGAAAATTTGTCACTTGGAAAGGGGGCATCTAGGGTTTGTATCTCTTCCATCCTCAACTGGCTTGGTAAGTGCTCAAACTCTTTTCTTGGTTAGTTTCATGCTCCTTGATATGGGTTTTAAATATTCTTTCCAATCCATTGTTGATCTTGTTAGTGAAAACTTTCCCTTGAGGAAACCCTTTTTGTAAGGCCTTGGTTTTCCTGAATTACCGCTCTATTTTTTTATTCTAATCCATTATCATTAGATAACCAAATCTTTGATGGGCATTCTTCTTGAGACAAGACATCAAGTCTAACTCCCAATAACCAATAAAAAACCCTAAAAAACAAATTGTTTTCTTTCTGAACTTGTAAAGATAAAAATACAAAAATATTTATTCATTTTCTAGACATATTTCTCTTGGGTTTTGTGCTTAATTGTTGAGTTCTCACACTCAAAGAGACAAAACAGCCCCCCATATTTGTATTAAAAGATTTTACTTAACGTTTTGTGGGCTAATTTAAAGTATTTACCAATTCTAAAGATTAAATTGCGACATAAAAAAAAAAAATCAAACTTTGTGAAACCCTAAAAGCTAGTGTTTGACCCTAAAAAGTGCATTCTAACCCTACTAAAACTTAAATTTCCTTCTTAGAATGTTTATAAAGATTATTTAACACAATCTAATGGTGAAATTCATCTCCTAGTTGCTTAATTAGGCTTATATTCTAATTTGGAGATTTTTGGTTGGAATCTCATAAAGACAAAGCCTTGTGAAGTCCAAGTTGATGCTTGGCAAATTACGAGTTGGAGCTTGGTGGATTGGAGATTAGTGTCTTCATCTAACGTTGGAGCCCTACACTATATTATACTTGATTCATTGCAAAGAAGATTGGAGTCCTCGTCATTGATTAATAAAATTATTATTCTATCATTGTTCAATTTGTGTTCTAATTATAAGTGATCTTAACTGGTAAACATAACAATTGAAAAGAAATACTAATTCACTTCATCTCAATATTTCCAACAAGTAGGCGTAGTGTTTGACCTTATTGCCGTCTTTTATCTTTCATTTTCATCCTTTTAATTAAATTTTTAACATTACCATGAAATGACTCAGGATGTTTGAGAGTGGGTCCGACCTCATTGGATTTTATATGGAGAAAGTAGAATTCTAGATCTCACTCAAAATCCAACAAACTTAACACTTTTTCAAGAATTCAGGATTGGGGGGATTGCAACGTTTCCATTGGATTTTTTCATGTACAAGGGTATGGAATTAGTATTTAATCAAGAGTACCAAGCCCTCTGCGTATTTTAGAGTGACTCTTTGACTCATCACTCTACTATTTTTGAGTTGTAGTTATATCAATTTATTATTCCAGTCTTCAGATTTCAATATCTACTATAGTCTATTTTGCTTAGTACTAATTAGATTCTAGAATGATCAATGATAAATTTAATTTTTAAATCAATGTAAATTCTAGAATGGTGAATAATAAATGTGAATATAGATAACGGTGTTTCATTATTGAATCTCATAGTCTATAGATAAATGATGTATGTATTAGTGAGAATGATGAGTATGAATCAATGTATTTCATTATATAATTCAATTATGTATTAATCAATATATTTATGCTTTCATTATTTTCTTAAAATTTGAAGGTATTCCCGCATGTTCCTTGTTCGTCTCCCCACACTTTCCTTAAAATTTGAAGGTATTCCCACATGTTCCCTTGTTCGTCTCCCCACACCCACGTCTCCTCGCCTCGGAGTCTTGGTGGAACATTGGTATTTTGAGGAAATCATTCAAACTTTCCTATTGTGCTTATTTGCATATGATCTACTGAAGATTGAGTTCAGTTTGCAGGGGCCCAAATTATCATTGGAAGTGACTCCAAGAGCCCGAATTTCAAGTGATTGCTAACGTTGAGTGCCACTGCTTTTTCCAGATCAAATTGGCTCTTTGTGAGGGCCAAGACTCATCTCCTCCATAGACTGTGAACACAATTTTGGAGGACGAAATTAGCAAATTTCAGGAGGCCAAAATTGGTACTTGGAGGGTCGAATTTCTCTGCAAATATTAAGGGCCGAGAGCCTCTTCTTATTCAGGCCGAGAGCTTCTTCATTTTCAGGTTGAGAGCATTCTATTCCTTAGGGTCGTGAGCATCTTCATCACAAATCAAAGGCACACAATTGTTGAGGGTTGAGATGAAAGTTTAGAGGATGAATATCATCTTTTCAGATGCCCAATTTGGCCACACTTTTAGAAGCTAAGTTCTGGGTTTATCTACTGTATGGAGGCCACATACTGAGTATTATATTTATCAGATGGAAGCTTATAGTTATCAGATAGAAGTTTATTTCAGAGGGTTGAGTTTAGTGTACCTTGGAGACTGATTTATGCCTAGAAATTTTTGCTATCTCATAGGGTTAATTCTTTGCATTCTTGGAGACTGACTCTTATATTCTAAGAGGCCAAATTCTCTTCAGTTTGACTCTCAGATTTGACAGACGGGTAACTTAATCCATTGGCAGGCCGAATACCTCAAGAGGATGAGTTTATTGTGGAGATTGATCACTCCAGATTTGAAGCTACGTTTTGGAGGCAGAGACTGATATATTTCCAGAGCTATTAGAGGTTGAATTCCCTATTATTTCAATGGTTTTCCTTTACTATTTGAAGACTAAAAGATTCACATTAGGAAGCAGCATACTGACCATCATATCTATCGGTTTGGAGGCTTGTTTCAGAGGACAAGCTCAGCATACTCTTGCATTCTTTGGAGGTTGATTTGCATTAATTCGAAGGACAATATTGGCCATAGATTGTTGCCATCATAGGAGGATTGAATCTCATATTCCAGTAGGTTGTATTTGGTATTTAGAATGCTAAATTCTTCCTTAGATCTCAAAGAGACCTAGAATCAAATCTGCTCTTGATCCAGTGTCATATTCAAGCCAAATTGTTGCTAAGCTTATCAAGCCAATTCCTTCTACAGTCCGAGTAATTTCAGAAGTCTTGTATTGGCATTCCAGAGGCCGAATTTATCCAGCCTTCCAAGAGTATGGGTTCCAGGTTTAATTATTAATCTTGCATTGTAATCTCCTCCAATAAGTTAATAAAAAATCTGATTTTCCTCTCATATATCTCTGTTCTTAGCTTTGTCTTCAAAACGTTTGACGAAATGTTTGTGCACTAAGTGTTTGAAGAAATTCATCGAAGTAGATTTTAATATTTATTGAATTGCATTAGCAATTTCTAGCTTTGGTACATTACAAGAGGACATAAAGAGTACCTCAAGGTGTTGCTTCAGTTTGGGATCAACTATGATATCCTAGTTTAGTAGGAAGTTAACTTCTGATGCACTTAGTACAACAGAGGCAGAGTATATCGCAGCTAGTGTTGCAAGTCGTGAAGCTGTGTCGCTTCAAAAGCTTCTTGCAGGACTATTTGATCAAGTCACTTCATCCAAGATATGGTGCAGAAGGTAGTAGTGAAGCTCCAACACATATCCACAAACGAGCAGATTGTGGACATTCTCACCAAGCCTCTGTCTAAAGCGAAGTTTGTATACTTTAGAGACAAGCTTGGTGTGATGCAAAATGTCTCCCTCGTTGAAGAGTGTTGATGTCTTTGCAAGATTGGGCAGACCATCTCCTGAGAAGCCATGCTAATTTGGCTAGGTCATGCTAATTTCACTAGGGGAGATGGATACATTCACTTGAGTAGCCATGCTGATTTGGTTGGGTCCTGCTGATTTGACTAGGGGTGAATGGTTGAGGGAAACTGCAGGATTGGACAAATCTTCTCCTAAGAAGCCATGAAGGACTTTGGCTGGGTCATGCTAATTTGACCATAGGAGATTGATGTAATTCACCTAAGAAGCCATGAAGAACTTTGGCTGGGCCATGCTGATTTGGCCAAAGGATGAATGATCCAGGGGCAGATCTTCTCTTAAGAAGCCATGAAGGACTTTGGTTGGGTTATGCTGATTTGACCAAAGGAGATTGATACATTTACCTGAGAAGCCATATCAATTTGGCCAAGGGTAAATGGCCCAGGATACTCACATTGCCTACTCCAAGATGGAGTGATCTATAGACATGCATGTGAGGAGTCACATTGCCTACTTGAGGATGGAGTGTGCATGTGAAAAGACAGTACGTCAACATAGCAAGCTCATGAACATTTCTTGTGGAGGAGAAATTTCAACAAAGGAGAAATCTATTTGCAGCCAAGGAGAATGCCTCCCTCGCTAAGAGAGGGAGTGTTGATTTTTTGTGTAGCATTGAGATGTATTCCCACATGCCTAAGTCAGCCTAAAAGAATTATGAAAAATTAAATTATAAATTTGATTTTTGAGGGTCAAGTCAGCCCAAAAAAGTCAAAATATGCCTAGGAGGGTGAAGGAACGTGTCCCTTGGGTTATCACACCCATTTGACTAGTATAAATAGATAATGTTATGCCTCATTTTCTTAAGCAAGCAAGAACAATTCTTCATCACTCTTTATCATTTTCTGTTTTACTTCTTGAAGCCACATGTGTGGGAGAAAGGACAAAATTTGACCAGCAAGTTTATCTCTGTTTTTTGGGACCAAGTTTGACCTCTATTTTGAGAGAATTGATTGGTCGTTGACCAAAGCTGTTTGATTGCATAATAGACCAGATTTAGCTACAAGAATTGACTGCAGGGTTGACCACATGAGTTAACCACAGGTCTTTGTTGACTGCAAGAGTTGACCACAGGTCCGAGTTGACTGCAGGGCCAGATTTGACCAGAGCGAAAGTTTGACCAGATTTAGCATTTGGCTAGTTTAACCAGTGTTAACTAGCTGCTGATTTTGACCAGGCTTGACTGGCGTTTTGACTAAACCTTGTCGAAGAATAATTTCCCCTAAGAAAAGCAGTTGGGTTTTCTCCCAATGTTGGGTTTCCCATGGTAAAATTTGTTGTCTCTATTGTGCATGGCTGTCTTTCTATGATCTTTATTATTTCTGCTGCATTTACTGTTGAGATTTTCTGAAGTATAATTATTCAATGATAGTAGTGGCATAAATACTTGTTGGAAATCATTAGGAAATAATTATCTGGTAGAAAATCATATTCTACTATACATCTTGTAGAAAATTCAACAATTCATGCAGTTAATAAAGAAGTTTCTTGAGAATGTGTGATGTGTAAGCCCCCCTGAAAAATCTGCCAGGGTGTCTAAAGTTTGACCTCCTTTACATCAATATATAGGGAAACTAGTTTTTGCAGACTTAGCTAAGCAGTCTTTAGAGCATGTTTTAAATCAACTTCCTGAACTACCCTGCAATGACTGTGAACCTTATGTCTTTTAAGTGTTTTATGAAGGTTCACATGGGAAAATTCAACCAGGTACACCTTAGTGTGTCTCTTACTGCACGATTAAGTTGTTATCAAGAAGCATTTGATGTGGCTATTTTAGATGACGTATTGGAGGAAATCAAGCCAGGAATTGAATTGAATGACTATGAAGAACATTTATGAGCTAACATCTATGAGATGAGAGTGGTATATGGTGTTGTGGAATATTTCTGCAGCTCTCAACATGCCTGATCCCCTTTTAAATACACTTACAGTAGACCCTGATTGCAAATTTCAATGGATGACTATACAAAGGTTAAATGCACAATTTTCCTTGGATATAGATATCTTCTACCTCCAGATCTCCCAAACAGTTTATGTGAAACCAAAAATGACCTACCTTTAAATCAGAGAAAAACCTGGCAAAGGAACTGAACCTTTGATGTTTGTCTTTGGTAAAACTGAGCTTTGTGACAGTAACACCAGGGACAGTTTAGTACAGTGAAGATTGCCAGAACACCCTACGGTCAGAGCAGCTGAATTCAATTTTTCCTTGGCTGGTCTACAGGCATTTTCTAATGCAGTTTTAATAGGTGGGACTGAGCAACAGTACGAATTCTTTCACACAAGCTGGTTTTACAAAAAGAATAGAATACCTCCTATGAAACATAATGTCCTGACACTCTCCACACTTCAGATTTGCAGTTAAGACAGTTTCGGGTATTCCCAGGCAATTACAATGGATAATTGATATTAGCACAAGAGATTGTTTAGCTCCTCAATGATTGCACCAGCCATTTCCATGATTGGATAAACGGGTTCAGTCATAGCCCATTTGTGCATGTGATGAAACATATGTTTAAATTGCAGATACCCAGGGATGTTTTACAACTGGCACTGCCAAAGGTTCCAGTCTACCAGCAGCTCAACTTGATGTGTCACTGTTTTGCGTGATAATTAAAGACAAGGGAAGAAACCAGTGCACTGGTCACCTTTGCGCTAACATGATAAGATTCTGAGGTTCTCATGTACTCATGAAGACAGCACATGTCCCCAAGATGGAGCCCGATGTTATTCACCGTTCTGTATGATGGTTGCACATACAGTTTTCAACACATAACTCAGAAGGCTGGTGACAAATGGCAGAGTTTCGGATTGCAAGCAATGATGAAGCTATGGAGGGAACACCCAAGGCAATGGCACAATTCTTAAGCTTGTACAGAATCTGTTTGTGGAGTATCAGTGATGTAGATAAATTTGACCCCATTGGCTGCCAAGCATGGAGAACATGATGCCTTTTCAAGAAAGGAAGAACTGTATGGGCACTTATCCAAAACAATACCTCAAGCAGATTACTGTAGCAAGGCTACGATTGAAAGTATCTCCTGAATGGCAACAGCCTCAGTATTGTCGTCACAACAAGGAATAAGTTTACAAAGCAATTCAGATTCGAAGACCTGGTTCCACTTCTTTAAAAGTTGCTAGACTGCTGTAAAAATATATCCATCAAGAAGCTTCCCAAACCCGTTCTCCTAATCTGGAATTGTTACATCTGATCAAAGGAAATTTATTGAGGCATTAAGAAGTGGACTTGTAGCAATTACAATAATTTGCTCTGGATGAGAATCCAACGCTCAAAGGGGAAAGGATTAAAGGCAGAGTTAAAAGTAGAGCCAAGGAATTATTAAAACAAGTCATCTCTTGAGAGCACCCAGGACACGGGAGGATTCATATAGCTGGTCAGTGGTCGATGATTTGGCAAATAAAATCATAACATGGACACCGAACTATTGGCCCATTTGATGAGCTGTCCTAAGCTTTGAGGACCTTTGTTTTCACATCACTTCACAGCTTGGGCGGGTCCTTTACTTTGGAGCCTCACATATCCATTTGTGGAGGAAGCCTAGAAGGCTTACTTGCATGTTTTTAAGACTGTTTTGATCCCAAAAAGTAAAGCCTACTGCCCACAACACTCCCAGCCACAGAGAGGATGTAGCATGAGAATACATGTAATCCCAAGACGTTACATATGTGGATGTAGACAAGACCACATCAAGCCAAAAGGAGTCATCTCAAATAGATGGGAATAAGAAAAGACATACTAGGATGGCATCTCATAGGCCATACACCACCCCAAACTCCACGTTTGAAAGGACCACCTAAATGTAGCACGGGATCGAGGAGGATAGAGGATCCAGAGTACTAAATGACGAAAGTAATGTCCGCTGAAAATGTACATCACCTTAATAGCTCCACATCAATAGACTACTAACTCATTCAAATTCAAACAAAACCAGCATATTGTTAGAAACCGCTTATCCTCGACGAAGAAAACCGCCCGCCATCCTTGAGTTCACCACGTGCAATACAGAGAGCTGAGGCCGGAGAGATCATCCCAAGATGGAGGGATCCAACGATAACCAGAGAGTATATTACGTTTGGCCAAATGAGTCGAAAATAGGGACAGAGTCCAAACAAATATAATAATATTAAATACAAAGCTTAATGTGTTCAATTATTCTAGCCCAAGGTGGAATTGAAAAGCAATCGATAACCACTCTAAGTCTGGTGCAGTGGCAGCAACCCTCAAATTTGTTTGGAGATGAAGTAGGACCACTATATCTCAGAAACAATGACCGAAAAACCTTAAGAACAGTGATCACTGTGGCAGATAAAGCCTCCTTCATCTCCACAAGCCTCCTAAGTAAAATGTAATAAGTGGCAAATCTGGTATCTGTAGGTTTAAGAAGCTCCATTTTGGCATGCTTGCGGTAAATGGCTTGTGATTGATGATGGTTGCATATAAAGATTTGAATTTTGCGGCCATTTTCAATGATTGCTCGGATCCATTCAAGTTTCCCAATGTCCTTCAATGCATTATTCAAAGAATGCACTGCACATGGTGTCCAAAAAATATGCCTGTGTACATCAAAGACAAAATTAATTAATAATTTTTTAAAAAATCAAACCTATAAATTGTAATCAAAAATAAATAAATAAATAAAAATTCATTGTTCAAAATGTAATTGAAATTCAATTATTCATGTAATTTAAAAATTGAAACTTGTAGTTGTCACTAACCTATACTCCTTTTGAACCATTGCCCCTCTTGCTTTGCACACTGGAGCTGCATCAGTAATAACTTGAACAACATTGGATGGCCCCACCTCTGCAATGGCATCACATAATTGGTCTTTCAAAAACATAGTGTTCTTTTCTTGACCAGAACAATCAATGGCCCTGAGAAAATAAGGACCAGACAAGGAAGAGACAATGATGTTTATCAATGGACGATTCCTACAATCAGTCCATCCATCCATGACAATGGAGCATCCATCTACACTCCAAGACGCCTTCAAGGGTGCCATTGTCTTCTCAAGACGAGCTTTCTCCTTGTCCACCAAGACAGTTCAGAGCTTCTCATAACCAGGTGCTTTATATCCTGGAGGTCCTTCATTAATAGCACGAACCATTTGCTCAAAATAAGGTGAACGAGCTGCATTGAAGGGAATGCCACATGCAAGAAAAAATCTTGCTATTGCAAGATCAACACCTTCCCTACCTTTCACATCAAACATGTCATAAAGGCCGCCAACCTTAGGCTTCTTGCGTACATGACTGGTAGTGCTTTTTGATGCTCTAGATGGAATATGCTCATCACCAAATTGAACATCATCATCAGATGGTATTTCTTTCTCATTAGACTCATCATCTTCATTGACATCATGATCAACATTATGACATGACTTAGAGGTTGCCTTACCATCAGCCTTTTGTTGCTCTCTTTGTACATTAAGGAGTTTATTTGCATCATCTGGGTCTCCAGTGCAAGGATCAACACCCTTCCTTGGTATCTTCATGAAATGAGCTTTAACTCGAGTATAACTCCCTTTCCATTCAAGCTTACATAAATTGCATTTTATTGTAGCTGTCCCCCCAGAACCCTTTGGAGGTTTCTGCCTATCCACATATTTCCACAGTGGATATTGTGGAGTTGCTGAAGACATTGTTGATTTTAGAAATAATTTAATAAGCCAAATGGCCAAACCTAAAAGCAAAAAAAAAAGAAAATTAAAATTAAAATCTCAATGCAATATATAGGAAAAAAAAATTATGTGTCATGTGTAAAATTCCCTCTCCGTTTGGGCTGGTGCTTACCATAATTTGTTGCTAAGAGATGTGAAATTTTCAAATTAACCATGAGTCCATGACAATTAATCAGACATGATTCGAATCATCGATTAATGCACAGTTCATGGACATGTGTCATGGACAGGCCAGCAATGAATAATATGCAAGCAAACAATAAGCTACAACAATCTAATACAAACTTGCATGAATTAGAGGTCCAATCTGTAAGATTTCGGATTTCCACTTGGAATTTTCCCAAAGTCACTACTGAGCTTTCTGAGTTTAGTGGGTTTCTTCAGTGAGAGATTTTGTCAAATGTATTGTGTGTATACTGCTGTAGGTACAATTCTAGGTTTTTTTTTCTTTGGAATCAAGTTTCAACACACAGTGACATGTTTGTATAACCAGACCTCACGATTTAAACAAACTATTGGAGCGTACATTGACCAAACGTTTGCGATTTAAAAGTCACGATTTAAACAAACTGTTGGTATGTTGAGTAGCAAGTTATTGACCAAACGTGTGGATAAAGTTTAAAGTTTAAACATTAAGACTTCGATCAATCAAAAAACGAGCATTATTCTGCATCAAACAAAAATGTTGGTTGCACCAAGATGACTGTTACCTGTTTGCACAGCGCTGAGGCTGGACGGCTGTTGGACGGCGCGACAGACACAAAGGCAGCGGATGAGGGTGATGGCGCAGCGGATGAGGAGTGCCGGCGCCGTTGCAGTTCGGTTGCAGAGTCGATGACCAGACAGACTTCGGTTGCAGAGACAGAGACTATAGTTCGGAACAGTGAACTTCGGTTGCGCAGACAGAGATTTACGAGTTAGGTTTTAACTGTTAATTTTAAACTTTAAAGACTATAGTTCAGAACTTCAGTTTTAAACTTTTATGAGTTAGGTTTTAATTTTAAACTTTAAAGTTTTAAATTTTAATTTTAATTTTAAATTTTTACATTTTTATTATTTAATATTTAATAAATTAATTTAAGTTATGAATTTAAAAAAAAAAAAAAATCGAATAGACTATAGTCTATAGTCTATAGTTAACATATAAACTATTTAATTTTAATTTTAATAAAAAAAATTTTAATTTTAATTAAATTTTTGATTAAAAAATTTTAAAAAAATAGCCTAAATTGTCCCCGAAGAACCCGAAAAGAACCCATTTTCGGGGTTCTTCGTCGTTAAAGAACCCTAAAAGAACCCTAAGAACCCTAAAAGCACCCGAAGAACCCTAAAAGCACCCTGTTTTTGAGCTAGACATTTCGGGTTCTTCTATGAAGAACCGGGTTCTTCAGGGTTCTTCTGAGAAGAAGCCGTCCCAGCACCCGGTACTTGGGGACGGGAACCCGGTGCGGGTGCGGGCACCCTACCCCCAGGTGCGGGTACCCGTGCAACATAGAAGAATACCTTGCGAAGCCTGTTTTCGTCAAAATTGTAATCCAAATTTGCAGGAGGACCAGTGATACCACGTCTCGGACACGTATATATTTATCTCTTCTGACTTTCTCACCAATCGCATTTTCCAACATCCCCAATGGCAGAAATCTTCTTCTCTTTTATGTCCACAGAAGAAAACCGCTTATTCTTGACGAAGAAGACTGCCTATCTTTAAAACGCTACCTTCAGTAATCAAACTAAGTTTGGTAGCATTGTTAAATTGTAGCCAGTTAATTATCTTACTTCAACATGCATCCTTGCATATCATGCACTATAGAATTAAGGATTGCCTATTGGCTAGACTGAAAACTGTTGCAGAATCCAAAGGCAATTGTGATGACAAAGGAGACATCTCCACAAGAAAGGTGGCAAAGATCAACAGAATAGATGGAAGCAACAGAGAAGTGAGAAAATGGCTAAATAGGGTCATGATGAATGGGACCCTAAAGCCATAAGGAATGTAACTCACCCAAAGGCCCTGAGCAGGGATTATGATGGTACTGCTTTTACAGTTATACTACCACACTTGAGTTCAAGTTTCAAGCTAAAGAAACCAGTTCACTCAAAAGTTAGGTTTAAAAAAGCTCCAGCAGGTCCTCATCTCTTCAAGTTTTTTCAAGCCAAGTAAACGCATTATCGACTTGGTGCAGCATGACGTGGTAGTAGCTTTGGATAAGACAAACCTTGAAAATGAGGGTTAAGATTGTGCTATCATTATGGAGTTATCATCATCAACCATGAGATATAAAGAAACATTGATGGCTTTCATGTAATTTTTTTCATCGTGGAAAGCTTCTAATAAAACATGACGTTATGGATTGAATATCCAACTTACAATCTTCATGAAAGTTAAAGATAAAAAATATGAATTCAGGGCATGTGCTTTCTCACATGTGGAGAAAGGTCCTCATGTTCTCAACTGTGGCTAATAAAAACCTTGGTGAAAGAAAACAAAAAGGGAATGTCGGCAAATTAAACTGGCATGTGACCAAATTACATTTATTACCACAGCCACTAATAATCCTAGCAATGACCAAATTGAAATGCCTCCTAGCTAGATGATCTTGAAACAACACATACCTTTTAGCAAACTGAATAGCATTTCCCCCCATTCCAGTGAAGCAATCAATTACTGTACCAATTCCACTGCGTGCTGCATGATGTTCCGCGAGAATCTCGGGTGTGATAGAAAACCAACCTTCTTCATCTAATATTGTACCTCTATCAAATCTTGAAAAAAGCTGATACCTCTGGCACCAGTATTTAATAACACTGACACTGAGTTCTTCAACCATCCCCGGCAAGAGAATCTTCTTGACAGACTTGATAGCTAGTTAATCGGGAAAGAAAAAATATGTCAGTCTACTTCACAGAAAAATCATCACAACAAAAAAATTCCAATGCATAAGCAAACAAATGTACAAAATAGAGCAACTTGCCATGGTATTCTATAGATTTTGAACATTCAACTACGCTAAAGAAGGAAAAAACATAATAGGTAAAGTGGTTTAGAATATGTTGAGATAATTGCAGTTTTCGACCAAAACAACTAGAGGGATATCATATACCACAAAGAAGGCACTCTACAAATTATTTTGGAAAATACAAAGCACAGATGAAAAATGCTAGCACTGACAAATAGAAATATGAAATCCTCTTCTGCAGACGAGAGCTTATGCATGCTCAATCTCTCCCATTCCTTCTCCGCTCCGCAATCCATAATATCCCCTAGTATGAGTTTATCAAATAAAGAATCATCCTTATAAGCTGCTATGGGAGGTTCATTTAAATTCGTCTAGTTAGTCCCATCATCCATTGCATTGTAAGAAATACCTGAGTTCTCTCTGAATAATATGTGCTTTTCCTTCAAAGTATTAAACTGCTAGTCAAATATCTATCAGTCACAAATACCAATAGCAGAATGCATACTAGACTCAACACTGACAGTGTCCACATATAGCTCTTTGATCACTAATGACCCGAGATTATTTAAATGTTTATATTCATTCATTTCAAGTATCCAACTTTAAGTTCTGATCCACTTTATGTATCTGCACATATTTGTTATATATTTGTTAATCTATCGAGTAATTTTGAGCCCTGGTAGGCACTGGATTTTTCATTGCCTTGGCCCTGTTTAATGTCTCTGCTCATGTATAAAACCATTATTACTCTCAGTTGGAGGACTTGAATATGCTAAATGTCTAAGTGTGGGAGAGTATTCTGTGTTATATCAAGTGTGTTCAAGTTACAGAAATAATGTCTGATGTAATAAACATCCCAAACTGCCACCCAATGAATCAGACTTCTGTTTTCTTTGCTTGTAGAATGATAATTATCTGAAACTTAAAAGTCCATATAGCCAGAGTGCATGGCAAGAATGAAAATATTCAACATCATTGTTTTCTAAATTGGCAGCTATGTTGTGTAGACCATACATAATTTGTAAACTGCATAGGACTTCAATTTGGAGGTGCCTACACTATGCTTTAAATGTTTCTATTTCTCCTGCTCCTCTTTTATCTAAAAATATGTCCTCCGTCGAATTTTTTGTTTCTCTTTTGTTGTTCACCTTAAAGGCATATATGAGATCATTCACATTATCATTTGGTGGTAATTCTCCTACATCACCTTTTGGAGTTATTCCTTTAGGCAACAAAGTACTTCACCTTACGAGCAATAAAGCATAGGTTGTAACTTGTATCTATACTATCAGTTATTAAGCTAATTGAATTGCCATTATGATCCTGACTGGATTGAGAACAAAAAGAAAAAAAACAATATTGTAGAAATAACACAAAATGCAATACTGATAGATAGATAGATAGATAAATAAATAAATAAATATAATGAAAACCAATTTCTATTAAAAATTTATGGTGAATAACACTGCTATGCATAGTGCAATAGTGATTAGAATGATTGTAGTTCATTTCTATGAAAAGATGTGATGGCTACACTCAATTCTAACAAGTTCTGTTCTTAATGAAAAGGACGAAAACATCTTTTATTACAATATGTAGCAAAAACCCTATATAAGATAAGACAAAATATTTATTAATGTCCCAACAATTAACCAAAAATAGGTCAAAAGAACTGCTAAGTACATCAATGTGGGATACAAAGTGTTATCTCTCAAACTCTACCGTGGAAGAAAGAATCCTAACCTAGAAGTGCACCCCCCATGAATGTGGTTCGTGTGACCAAGAATGATCAAGAATGGGTGCCACGTTATGGCCCTTGGAAGTTGGACCCTATATTAAGGTTCTAATAAGTATTCATTATTAGTTTAAATGTTATATTAGGAGCTTAACTAGAACCTTTCAAGGTGCAAGTCCTGGAAGTGGTGATTGATGTTATGTGATTCATTTCTCCAGTTTCAATCCCACTTCTTCACTCCTATGAGCATCACCCGATGCAATGAGTGCTAAGTGGACTATTCAAAAATCATGAAAAATTAGTCAGTTACGACTACCTCTCATGGAAATGGTCATATATGAATGACTTACTTAGCGTAGTTGAATCCCAAAAAATGATACTAATATAATGCACTGTGAAAACCCCTCAATACTTGAATACAAAGAGCGATGGGAGCTCTATTTGAATGGTTCATGAGGCACAATACTTGCTAGGGTTTTGCAAATGGGGTAGCAAGCTAAGTGGGCTTGATTGTGGGGAAAACTCCACAATTAAGCACGCTTGAGTCAAAGGCGATCTGGGATGGGTGACCTCCTAGGAAGTTCTAGTTGCCGAGTGCAAGTCCCGAAAGTGATGATTGACGTTATGTGATTCATTTCTCTAGTTTCAATCCCACTTCTTCACCCCTACGAGCATCACCCGATGCAATGAATGTTAAGTGGACTATTCCAAAATCATGAGAAATTAATCAGTTACAACTACCTCTCATGGAAATGGTCATAGATGAATGACTTACTTAACGCAGTTGAATCCCAATAAATGATACTAATATAATGCACTGCGAAAACCCCTCAATACTTAAATATAAAGAGCGAAGGGAGCTCTACTTGAATGGTTCATGAGGCACAATATTTGCTAAGGTTTTGCAAATGGGGTAGCAAGCTACGTGGCCTTGATTGTGGGGAAAACTCCACAGTTAAGCACGCTTGAGCCAGAGAGCCAAAGGCGATCTGGGATGGGTGACCTCCCAAGAAGTCCTAGTTATCGGGTGCAAGTCCCGGAAGTGATGATTAAAGTTATGTGATTCATTTTTCTAGTTTCAATCCCACTTCTTCACCCCTGTGAGCATCACTCGATGCAATTGAATCAATTGAATCTTAAAATGATACTAATATAATGCACTACGAAAACCCCTCAATACTTAAATATTAAAAGTATCAAAATGATCATACTTAAATTAAAATATCATGATTTATAAATGTTATTTAATGACAAACACTTGTATTGCCAAATTCCCGTCCTATCCATCTTCTTCGTTCTGATTGACATATTAATTATTGGGCCAGGCTTTGCCTTTTTATGTAACAATCTACGTTGATCAGCTTTATTACATACTCTTACGAGGTTATATTTGTTTTGTTTTTTAAGGGAAAAATCTATGTTGATCAGCTTTATTGCATACTCTTACGAGGTTATATTTGTTTTGTTTTTTAAGGGAAAAATCTACGTTGACCAGCTTTATTGCATTCTCTTACGAGGTTATATTTGTTTTGGTTTTTTATGGAAAATATATGATGTGGTTTTTGTAAAATTGTAATGATTTATTATTTATATATTAATGCTTACTATTATTAAATTTAAATTATTTGATATGGTGAATGTTGGTTGACCAAAATCTATTAAATGCTTTGAGTTTATATATATAAAAGTCCTCCCTATACCATAGGGAGGCTCATCAGTCGATCATGCCTCATCTTGTTGCTTGATATCTTATTGCTTGATATGAATAAACGTTAAAATGATTGAAGTTTAAAAAACATCTATGCCCTCTCATGGAAATATTAGACTTCAAGTAGAGTAAATGATTTGCTTAATTTTTTTAATGTTGTATTTTTCTCAAAAAGTATTAGAAAAACATGTATGCTGACAAATTTTGGAAAGCTACATTTGTTTGCATATATGTATTTGTTTTGCATATACGTATGAGATGTTAAGCAAAAATGTTTTTATCTTCGCCACCCTTAAAAATATCCAAAATTTTCAGTTTTCATAACTTTAATATTTGAAAGTAACATATATGTATGAGATGTTAAGAAAAAATGTTTTTATCTTCGCTACCCTTAAAAATATCCAAAATTTTCATAACTTAAATATTTGAAAGTAAAATTTATTATTTTACTATTTCTTTTGTCATCATCGAATTATTGACAACTATCGAGGTGGACATGAGCAATGAATTTCCTGCCCTGAGAGTACATAAATGATTTCAGATTGAATTTGGGATTTGCTGAGATTGCAAACTTTATATAATATATATTATTTTATTATAAAAAATGTATTTTTGATAAAAGTACCATTATTATGTGTGAACTTTGATAATGTAGTTTTCTTGGCATTTAATCTAAGAACTGTTTCAATGTACTATACATTTTTTTTATTTGAGTTTAAGAACAGATTATTATCATATTTATTTAAATAAATTTATATTTAAATATTTGAATTTATTTTTATAATAAATTTAAATTTTAAAATGTTATATTAAAATATTATTTTATTGAAAACTTGTGATGTTTATATTCATATGTATTCGTACAAATGGAATATTGTGTAAAATAGATTTTGATGAGAGGTTGTGTGTGTAGTTTTAGTTAACAGATTTCCAATGCAAGATAACAATATTTTTTTACCACTTTTAGTAGAAACATTTTTGGTTTGGAAGTATGGTTCTAAGATTTTGGTTCCAACGTTTAGATACTATAATTCTGAGGTCGTTAGCAGTTTTTTATGGCTACTAAAAAACACTTTGTTCATTCATTCATGTATGTCTTCATCGTTTCTTACTCTAATTTTAAGATACTTAAACTAAGCAAGAGTATCTACAATGTAACCCTTGTTCAAAAACAACAGTTAGTTCATACCTTTCAAGGTTCAATAATTGAACTAAGTGGCAGAGAACGCTAGCTATGCGGCCTTGTTTTAATGAAGCATTCAATCCTGAAGTATGAGTAAAATAAAACTTACATGGTTGAGTGATATTTTAATATGTCAAATAAAATATTGATTCCCTTTATTTTAAAGGAGCATTTGACTTTGTAATACGTCAAATAAAATATTGATTATTCTATTTTTTATCTTGAAAAAGAGACGCTTCAGATTGGAAGAAAATTACATTTTCTATTTGGGCAATCGTTTTTCTGAAAGTTTTCTGGCCATGGAAGAAAACATTACACAAGATGAAACTATAAGGGTGGAAATCCATAGGCCAGAGCAACTGTAAAAAAACAAAATTAGGGAACACATGCCCACCATAGAATACTTCAAAGGGAGCATCTGTGTTAATTTTGGACAACTAGGTCCAAACTCCATGATGTGATGCTCAGATGACGATGCCAATATTTTTATTGGGTTCCTCTTTCGGAGAGGTGCAAGATCGATCTAAAGATCATCTTGATTGGATGAGCAAAACATGTATTTTGAATTTATTCCACATGTGCAAGGTCGGCCTGTTTTATCCCACATGCATAAGAGATGTGTCACACACCCCCAATGATGCCTATATATTGGAGAGACTTGGAGTTCCTTAGACACACATTTTGTGGAGGCATTTTTCTTCTCTCTTGGATGGTGATGGAGCAGCGTTCTTGGTTCTGCGTTTAGGGCTTCTTGGTGCAGCATCTTGGTGGAGTATTCTTGATGAGACATCTTGGGGTTTGTGTGACAAGTGGGAAGTTAGCCTTATGAAGACTTTGCTGGTTGAAGCATCCTGATGATCGCCGTAACGCCACCATTCTCTTCCATCGATCTATTGGTATGTTCTATCTGCATCTTACTTTCATTGTGCCCTAGAAGGTCAAAGTATATTTGCATCTAAGCATAGAACATCTTCGGAATTTAACATGGTATCAGAGCTAAGGAGAAGACAAAGCCCATAAAGGAGATAAGCATTGTTTTCAGTGGTAGGCCACAGGCCATACCACCACAGCAAGTGATAGCGTGGGCAGTTTTTGGGTTGCTTTGTGCCCTAACCTTCAGCGTGGAAGAGCCAACAAGGGAAACGTGGCTTTTCTAAGTGTTGTAGGTAACAGCGTGTAAAAAAAAAGGATTGTTTGAGGCATGGTAAAGGGTTGTCCTTAGGTGCGGTTGCAAGTCAGGAAGGGTGCAACTTAAAGGAGTGTGTTACTATTTAGACAAAATTGCAGACTGTTTGGAAGGGCCCATAAGTACAGTCCACTATTGGGCTAGGCTGCAGGCCATAGCCAGCAGTTGGAACCCTTTAGGAGCTGTGTTCTAGGTGGACAGCATCATTGAAGCGCAACGAATGCATGGAGGACCTCTCCTAAGGTGGACCGCAGCCTACAGAGGCTTGTGTACTGAACTACGTGGAGATTGAGAGCAGTGTGGCGTGCCCTAACCAAGGTTGTCACAAATGCAGAAGAAACCCATTTTTGGAGGTTTGTCTCAAGGTCACTTTGAGATCCGAATTGCTGTGAGCTGGAGGCCGAGATTGGTTTGGAGAAAGTTTGGGCTCATTTATTTTAGGTCCGAGTTTGAGCATAGAGGAAGTCGCATTTGTTAAGGGCCATTTGATGATGTTTTGGGCATACTCTCGGGTGGGACTTCTCTACTGTAAGCCACAGATTTCTACAGGAAGGTAGCATGAAACTGTAGGAGACAGCCAAAGTTTTTTTTGAGTGGCTGAATTACAGATAAAACTCAGACTAGCTCAGGATATTCAGTGAATTTCTCTCTTTGTCTCAGAATAGCCTAAAGGGGCCTGATTAATTGTAATCTACTTCAGACTCTGTAGATATGACTAGCGGCAGATGACTCTCTATAGTTTATTCTCTGCTTAAAATAAATTTGATAACTGGGCGTTTTGGGGCTATTTGACAAAGCAGTTGAAGGTAGGTGCCTTCCTGGAAGTGGTATGTGCAAAGTCTTGTGAGCAAACATTTGAAGATATGTCATCAATCCATTCATCTGCTTTATATCTGAAAACTCGACTCCATACTTGATGGCTATCCCTACCAAGACATCCATCTTTGATACTGAGCTGTTTTGCACAAAAATTAATTTAAAAATAGAGATCAGGCTGGAGGAATTTCGTGGCAGAAGCTAAGGGAAAGGTTGCATGCATTTCCAGGCTGCAGTCTGCTCAAATTTTCGGGGTCACTCCTATAGCAATCAACAAGACATTCGGGACAGTGGCAGAGAAATAGGTATCACGAAAATCAAGGATATGAAAGCTCACTTTTCAGTACATATTTCTAGTATACCGATGCATATTCTAGACACAAGATAGCCTCACTTTGGGTTGTTTCCTTAAATCTGGGCATTATATCTTTTATGGGGTCGAAGTTCCCACATCTAGGCTATCTCAGGCTCGTTTTTTGTGGAAGAGGGATAAAGCATCACATCATCATTGTTGGAGAAGTTTTTTTTGAAGGTTCAAGTTGCATTAACCGAAGTCTCTCATAGACAGTTGCTGAGCGTATTTACTCACCGTGGATCATCTCTAGGTGTGCTTAAGTCTGTCTTTCTGCCATCATAGGACGAGTTTACTCATACCTTGTTATCATAATATTGTCTTGTGCATGTGGTTGATTTTATTCATCAGGAGGGGACGATGTCTGGAGCATATTTGAGGAAGTTGTTTTTGAGATATTCTGAGCCCTAGATAGGGCTCCTTCTAAGCATACACAGCTTTGTCCTAGATTCTGATATATTCTCTGTGATAGGGTCACAGAGCCTTAATAAAATTGCGCTTTAACTCTATGGTATTGTCTGATCCAAGAGAAAGGCAGATTATTTGAAGATTGTTTTGGGAAAGTCTGTCCTTGAATGTTGAATAGGACAAAGTGATCACTGTGTTGAAACCCTTGTTCTAATCCCGTGATCAGTGATATTGAAGCAACTCTATTGTTTGAAGGCAGACTTGCTAAGATGATATTTACAGTGCTTTGAAAAAACTACTATAAGAAGGCAGACAAAAGAAGAGGTATGTAAAATTGATTCTTACATGGAAAGTTTGTTAAAATATGTATGTCTTTGAATGTTGTTTAAAGAAATCTAAGGATAATATCAATGGTTGGTCGATGAGCCTTAGAACAATGACATGTGGCAAAGTATATATGACCTCAATGTATATGGCAGAGTCTATATAAACTTGATCTGTGGTATCTTCAGAGGCATATATATAACCATGAAGTTTTATATCTTCAATACTGTACAACATTATGAAAGTGATGAATATGATAGTGATGTATATGATAATATTATGGCAACACTGTAATCAGTGATATGACAATTTATGATACCTGTCAAGATGTATGACAGATGCATGACGACATATGTTGGGGGGGGGGTGCAGGAAACATACAACTATATCGCAGGTTTAACAGATACCAAGGGTATCTAGAAGCCATGAGTACAATCGTACAATCTGAGCCTAGATCATTTGAAGAAGTCGTAAAGCATCAAGTTTGGAAGGATGCTTTGCTCGAAGAGTACGAGTCCATTATGAAAAATGATGTCTAGGATGCAATCCCGAGACCAGAGGCCAAAGCTGTTGTCACCTCAAAATGGCTCTATAAGATCAAGCTTGGATCTGATGGGAGTGTTGAAAAGTACAAGGCAAGATTTGTTGCCCGAGGCTTCTCTCTAAAGGAAGCCGTAGACTATGATGATATACTTGCACCTGTGATCCGATATACTATGTTTGTCCTTACTGCTACGCAAGGATAGAGTCTACATTAGATGGATGTGAAGATTGTTTTTCTGCATGGTTCGATAAAGGAAGAGGTGTATGTGGAGCAACCTCTGGGGTTCGAAGTCCAAGATAGAGACACCCATGTATGCAAGTTGAAGAAATCCCTCTATGGGTTGAAGCAAGCCCCCAGGGCTTCGTACGAGAGGATAGATAGCTACTTGATGAAGTTGGGCTTCACTCGAAGTAATGTTGATCCGAACCTTTACTTCAAGGTTGATAAAGAAAAGCCTCTCATTCTGGTTCTGTATGTGGACGATCTCTTCCTGACAGGTGCTGAGCCTCTCATTTATCAGTGTAAGAGGGAGCTCGCTTCCGAGTTCGAGATGAAGGACCTAGGACTGAGGCATTACTTCCTAGGCTTGGAGGTCTGGCAGAGACCTGGCAAGATTTTCCTCTCTCAAGGAAAATATATTATGAAGTTGTTGGGCCCATGCTAGCAAATCCTACTGAGTATCGTCAACTCGTAGGGGCCCTGATGTTCTTTGAGTAAACACATGGTTGATCCTCATAACATTCACTGGGTTGGTGCCTAGAAACTCCTGAGATATCTCTGGGGCACAGTAGACCATGGGCTGAGATACACTATCGAGAGCATGACACTCCTTAGATATTTTGATGTCGTTCGGGTTGGCAGTGTGGCGAATTGCAAGAGCACATTTGGATGTTGCTTCACACGTAGATCTGCTTCAGGCAGGAAACGGAAGTCGGTAGCCTTGAGCACCACTAAGGCCGAATACACTACAACAAGTATGGCCCGTTGTGAAATCACTTGGTTGCGAAAGCTCTTCAGTGAGTTGTTCGAGCATGTGCTAGATGCCACCGTTATCCTTTGTGATAACCAGAGGGGGATTTGTTTGTCAGAGAATCACGTGTTCCACGATCGATCCAAGCATGTTGATGTCTGGTACCACTTATCTGGGATATGGTACAGCGAGGCACCATAAGGCTCGATCATATAGGAACTGATGAGCAAGTCGCGGATATTCTCACCGATCCCTTAAGGAAGGTCATGTTCCTAAACCTTTCGTGAGAATCTTGGAATTGTGGAACGACCCTATTTGGAGGATCTTGTTGGACGATGAGCTCTGGGAGCTCCAAGGGGAGTTTGGGGATAGCTTCTTGGTGTTATAAGAAACCACAGGGTTAGGCTTGTCGAACCTAGTTGGTGTGCTTCCACCCCCACCGTGATGATATTGAGTTGGTTTACCTCTCTTTGATCTGTGCCCCATATACATCCTACCCATGGAGTTTCGGACTCATGGGAAGTACCTCTCATTTGGCCAATGAGGTGGGAAATGTGAATAGAGACCATAGCAAGACCGATGGATGCATCGGAGATTGTCGTACACTCTATGTCTAGGATGGCACGGTCCAACCACTTGCTCTGGGATCAAGTAGACCGAAACAAAAAGCCTAGAAACATGGCAGCAAAAGGAACAGGGCATAAACCCCAACAGAACTCGCAACAACCCCAATGCAAACCAAAAAACGTTGCACCAAAAGGAGAAGGCACCCATGGCGGTGACGACAAAGGGCGAAGGTGGCTCCATCCAAACCACAAACGGAACGCACCAGAGGCAACAATAAACCTTGATAGCAACCCCACGCAAGCACAAAAACGAACACAACCTACGTGCAATAAACGCCACCAAAACCCGCACCCAAGAACAACGTCGAAAACATTATGGGAAATCCTAGAGACCTAGTCATGAACAAAGGAAAGGAACAAACCAAGGGCAGAGGAGGTTAGGGTTTAGTTGCCTCTTTCCTTTATTTTAACTAAGCATTCAAACCTGAAGTATTAATGAAATAAAACTTGACACGGTTGAGTGATTGTCAAGCGAGCGCACCACTTTCAACTTAATTTGCAGGTTGATATGTTCCCTTATTGTCGGTGGATTTTGATTTGCAGCGACGATAGTGTCTTTACATTTAGTGCCATAGGTTTTGAAATCGCAACCACGTTAGAAATATTGAGCAACTAGATTGTAGACTACAAATCAGGTGGCTATGTCGCAACTCAATGTTGTATCAAAGTGAAAGAGTGAGCATTAGCTTGACGTCTTCCCTGAGAATTTGTTGTGTAATTCTTTGATCTTGTCATGTTCTGCTCTCTCAATCTGGTTCAAACATTCAAAAGTGGCGCAATTGAGTTATGCCCAAGTTTTTTCTTCTACCATTGCCAATGCAACCCTGGAAGGAGATTGGGGTTTTCCAATGGGGCATTTGTGGATTTCAAGAGGAAATCACGAAATCCATCAAGATTGTGAATGCACAATCATTCAGCAAACAACTATGCGACTTTCAAGTCACAAATGTTGTTGCATGTAAAATTATCTGTGAATTTGACCCAAGAACAACAATATATGGAGCCTCAAAGCTCATAGGAAATCAAACAAAAAGGAACCCAAATCATAGAAAGTTTTGATGCGGAGATTTGAACAATGTTTTGAAAGATACAACTATGGAATGTTGAGTTATTTAGTTGGAAGAAGGCACGACATTGCTCAGTAACCACGTGATTTCCTATTGATGCATTCAAATTGAAGGATCTGGATAAAATCAACAAGTTTAATGTGAATAAACAACGAATGGTTGAAATGTCTGAGGCCAAATTGAAAACAATGACAGACGGTCCCTTGAGTTCACAAAAGTTGTGGCATGGGATAAAATGGGAGAAGAATTAACTCAGCAGTTTATTCTCTTTGAAAGCATCCCCTTGAGAAATGGTCAGAGGTGCAAATTTTGCAACAATACACGACTATAGCAATCTATTGATGTACGATAGATGAAACTAATTCAACTGTTTATGGAACACATTTGCTTTGGGTGGAATCAAAATAAAGGCGAGAAATACCTTGGCATGGTCAACATGCCAACATTCAAGTAAAACAAGGACACAATACAATCTAAAACTTTGAAGGAACCTATTAACCACTGAGAAGTGCACCTAAATTTTTTTTGAAGACTCCATGCCCGAGGATGTGTCAGAGCCTTCATGTACCATCAGAGTTTACTATAACATCAGAGTTTTCTAACTATAATTTCTTCTTCTCATCTTCTTCTCATGTTGTACTCAGATTCCACAAGCCCTACAGGGATGATGTAAAGTTATGCTAGTGTAACGAATTGAGTCATATAATAGCCCTAGGTAACTTGGGACATTGTCATCAAGTGAGTTTACTCTGGGAGGTATTTTTTTAATTGCTTAATTATTAGGTATTTTCGATGACTTAATAATTAATTGAGTTTTTCCTCCAAGCATAACCCCAAAGTTGGAGTGTGGTTTTATGGCAAGGCCTTAGGTGAGTCCTAGTGTCTAGATTCATTGTATATTACCATACTATATCACTCGTACAATTTCATGGAATTCGAATATGTCTGGATTATTATTATTATTATTATTATTATTATTTTAAATGTGTGTACAGGGCGAAATTTGAATAAATTCTGAATGTAAAATGTAATAAGTGATGTCTAAATAAGTTGTATGGGGTATGTGTGCTAAAAATTACACCTCTCACCCTCAACTTTCTACTATGACACACTTTGAGGGGTAAAAAGTAAATTCTAGATCCTCAAAACCCACTTTTCCTAAGTTTAGTGGAAAATGTGGGAATAAATTAGCTCATAAATTAAATAAATTGAGAGAAATAAACATTTGATTGAGAAATTGTTGGGGCCTTGTCTCCACTTCCATCTACACTTCACCTCACAAATGACAACTACACTCCACTTGTGGTACTACGTAGCACCCAGAGAGGCCCACACATTCCTTGGTGGCAGTTCAACACATGGCACATTGGGAACATCAATGAGAGATGACACTTCTTGGCTTGATGGTTGGGAGTTAACTCTCTCTTGTTGCACACTTGGCATTTCTTTGCTTCACACATGGATATTCGACTTCTTGATGAATAATTCAATGGCAACCTCAAGGAGTTCAATTTGGTTGAAGCTCTACACATGTCATCTCATCTCTCCACTTAGAATTTGACTTCTCTTCTTGGGATCTTCTACAACACCACTTGTCACTTGGATATCTCATTGGAAAAGTGAACATTGGGCTCTCACTATGTATTCATGTTATGAGCTATTGGGCTTGAGGAAACTCTGGCATTTTGTACACTTGCATTTTGCTAATAAAACAAAGACTTTGGGGTATCATTGGTGGTGTTATCTTGGCCATCTTGAGGTGATTTATTTCCATACTATTGTTATTGTGCTTCAATTTCTTATGCATTTGAATTGTGCTAGATTTTATTTCCATCTATTTTCGATTGATATATGCAAGCTATCTTGCACATATCTTTGATTTAGAGTAGTATTCTAGGAGTGAAATTGCTAATTGATTTTTAGAGGAATCGTTAGTTTCATTCACCCATTGTATTTTTCTATTTCCTTTATGTGTGCTAAAACTTGTTTCCAAGTGTGGAGAAAATATTTTCTTGGAATTTTGTGTAAGATCCTTTCGGGTGTGGGAGAAGTTTCGAATTGATCAACTCAGTCCCGGATTCAAGATTGCTCAAGACCCATCGATTTTAACTTCAAGGATTTCATCTAAAGAAAAGCATGAGGGGAGTTCTCTTTCCCATATTCTACTTGAATCATTTATAATTTAAATTTCATACTTCCTTTGATCTAAATCTAAAGCTTTCAAAGATTACATCAACTAATTAAGAGAAAATTTCTAGGCTAGACAATTATGGAGTTTCACTCTCATCACTTAGTTTAGTTTCTATATTAGTGTGTATTATAATTTGTCTTGTTTGCATGTTCTCTCCACTAACATTCATTTTTTTTTTGCAGCACATCGTTGAAGCATTTTCTAACTCATCTTCTGAAAGATTTTGAGGAGCAATTTCTTGAAACTTCTAACAAATGTTCACAGGACCTTTGACACACGAGGGGAACGAATTTCAAGGAGGTCGTGAGCACTTTCTATAGGGCCAAGTTTTCTTGAGGGAAACAACAAAAATAGCTAGGTCATGGGCCCTTTGAGGCTGATTTCTCTCTTTGTAATTTTCAAATTGAGAAAGTTCTGTTGGCTATTGTGGCTGCCAAGTTTCATGTTGTAGAAGAAGGAGATTCTAGCTTCTATAGTTCTTAGTTTGTAAAAGCTTCTCCTTCATTTTTTTTCGAGCATCCTTCTAAAGGTTTTTTCCTCATTGTAACATCTAATAAAAATTCCATTTTTCTTGTGGGAGCTTGGTTATTTCCCCATGGCACCCCTCCTCATTTAGATGGAGGATTTTTCTTGGGTGGATTGACTTGCAATTCTATTTTATAGCTTTCTTAGTTAGTTCATTTACATGCACTTTGATTCATTAATCGAACTCACATAACATCCACACATAAATTTCATTTCAACTTGTTTTAAAAATTTCTTAAGTATTTGGATGTTGCATCCAATTACATTTCATGCGCATTCTTTCAGCAAGCAAATACTTTAAATTTTATGTGGCAAGTTTAATTCATCTATTTAGCAATTTGATTCTTTGGAGTACATTGCCTCATTATGTGATGTCAACATATGCTTATTTATTACTTTGATTATGGATCATACATTTTGAAGCACTTTGCTTTGAATCAATTTGCACCTTAACAATTATTTCATTTACTTACAAGCAAGCATTTCACTTTTGGCTACACTTTGATTTGTCTAGCTTCATTTATTTAGCATTTTGTCTCACATAATTTATTGATACATTCTCCATTACCTTTATGTCAACTTGTGATCAATATTGTCTTAATTATATTGTTCATTGATACATCATTTAAAGCATTTTTCATTTACTTGGATCAAACTTGCAAATTTTGGGTCACTTATGAAGCGTATATCTACAAGCCATTTACTTTTACAAAGCTTGTGAGTAATGTTGGGGATAATTGAAGTCATTGATGCAATCTTATTTTGAGAAATTAATTCATTTACTTCAAGGCATTTGTATGAATACTTTCCTTTGTAATCACTAATAACATCCAAGCATTTCATTTAGGCATTTTAGTTTAGATATTGCACATTTAAAATTTACCTCTAAGCGTAAGCTTGGTTGTATAGACATAATAGGGCAAAGATTTTCTTTGAAAAGTTCTTCCATTTGGTACGGAGTAAGGTAAAGTGTGTGACCCTGCAGTTATGAAGGTGGTTTTGTCCCCTTGTAGGAACGAAGGCACACATGACTAGTAAGAATTAGGGAAAGGGTATCGTTAACTAAGACAAATGTTTCCTTAGCCCCTCTTCCTTGCAAGTCACCCTAATATTTATCTCTTGGTAAGAGGATGAAGGGAAAATCTCTCACATAGAATAGGCACTTAGTTTTAAAATTTACCAAGATAATTGCATCTCACTTTAGCTAAGTTGCATATCATTCTAACTCATTTATTTTAGGGCATTTCCAATTAACTTACAAGTTTATGTCATGTACTTGTCATGGTGAATAGCCTCACTATCTATTGAAATTATCATATTTTATTGTTGAGTATATCATTTAGCAAGTACAACATCTTCTTTTGCAAGTAATACTTTGGTTCATTGAATTTGCAAGTCATTGTTCTTTAAATTGCTATGTTTATGCTTATGATCATGAATGATAATATCTTTACTTGAGCATTTCTTTAAAGTGCAATTTGTATCTTGCAAGTAATAACTTTCATCTAACATTTTTTTAAATTTTGTAGGACTATTTGAGATTTCACTTTAAGTATATATTTGAGAAAGTATTTATTTCATTTGAGCAATTATTTTACAAGGCACTGGTTTACATGTTAATTTCTTGAATGTTGTGTTGATTATTGAATATATATCTTACATTTCTCATTATATTAACTAAGTTTGCTCACATCTTGAAAGTAGCCTTATTAACCTTAGTCTCCTAGAAAATTCACATCATTTCATCTAACCTTCATTAGGGACCACACCCCTTAGCCTTAACTATGAGAGAGTTTAAACAGAGAGAGTTGGAAATAGGTGATAACCCCATCTCTTAGTTTGCCACCAAGTCACACCTTGTGGGGTTGAGGATTTTTCCCGCACTAGCCATGTGTGTGAGCGAGGCAGCATCAACAAAACCAAAAAAACATAATCAATGTACTAAACAATCATTGTCCAATACTATAGAATTTTCCAAAGTCTTCAGCACTGCAATCTCCTTTTCATCAGTCGTGTCATAGTCGTTATGATACCACTATGATAACTAAGTGTCCTCAAACACACAGCCTTTATTAATCAAGGTACATAAAATTTGCCTAATTAGTGCACGAATTTACAAACTCCAAATTACTCTCAATCAAATGAAGAGAGTTAAAATAAACTCATCTTTTTTATTTTCTAGACTAAATTTGATATGGAAATCTTATCACATAATCATGTTAAAATAACGATATAGAATAAATGAACAATTTATCTATTTTTCTAATTATTGATTTCTAATAAAAACTAGGTTCTAAACATATTATCTAATCTAGTAATATTCATTCTAGAAAAGAATGAATACATATTTATTCTAGAAATAATAATGCTAAACTAAGTGAATCAGCATGGCTAACACTTTGTCTCTGGTAATGGTGCCAAAACATTACCTCCCGAGTTCTCACTAGGTACAAAAATTTCTTAAGCACACAAATGAAATGCCAAAGAAAACATAGGCATGCCATCATTGTCAACTTGGTGATGTTGTTTTTCTCAGTTTAGACCAAGGATGGATCTAGTCAAAGAGGTCTTCCCTTTGGTCAACTAAACTTAATGTGTTATAGTATATATTGCAAGCAAGATAGAGCCTAGTCTTATATCTGATTTAATATAATGATTGATACTTTTTTATTTCAAGCCTTAAATCAGATTTAAGTTTTCCTTTAAGATTTATTAATCAACACAAGACAAGGCTAGAATGATGCAAGTGGATTTAGAGAATCACAAGATGATCTCCAATCTTATTTTTATTATTTATCTTGATGAGATATTCAAATCTAAATCAAATTCAGATACCTTTTTCAAATCTTGTAAAGCAGTACTCAAACTAGTGCTAAAACAAGCAAATCAACCTAGGGTTTTATGGGAAAATATAACTGGCTTACTTGAGAAAAAATAGCCAAACTTAAATATTTGATTTTTAGAATCCCAATGCCTCTACATGTAATCTAATTTATGGTGTATTACTGTTGTAAATTACAGAGTTTGAAACAATAAATCAAAAGATAAATTTTGGAGATTTTTCGTTTGGTAGAGAAGGAAAGAAACTAGTGCCTTGGTTTGGGCTATGAGGTCAAGATGCAACCATAAGGAGGCAATCCTTCAATAAATCCAGAGGATAGAAAGGACCATAAAAACAAGATTCATACCATCTCGAAGTCGACTAGGGAGTGTTCTTTGGCTAAAACAAGCAAATCAACCTAGGGTTTTATGGGAAAATATAACTGGCTTACTTGAGAAAAAATAGCCAAACTTAAATATTTGATTTTTAGAATCCCAATGCCTCTACATGTAATCTAATTTATGGTGTATTACTGTTGTAAATTACAGAGTTTGAAACAATAAATCAAAAGATAAATTTTGGAGATTTTTCGTTTGGTAGAGAAGGAAAGAAACTAGTGCCTTGGTTTGGGCTATGAGGTCAAGATGCAACCATAAGGAGGCAATCCTTCAATAAATCCAGAGGATAGAAAGGACCATAAAAACAAGATTCATACCATCTCGAAGTCGACTAGGGAGTGTTCTTTGCCTAAAGGGATTGAAAGTTGCTTTTCTTCACAAAAAATAATAGGGTAAAGATTCTTTTGTTGAGAATTTTGAGGGCTAGAGGTTAATAGAAATTCTCTTCTTGACAATTACTTGTGACTGTATTTGTGATACTTATGTCTTCTTCTTCTTTTAGTTTAGTTAATATTTCATCAAGTCAATTATCAAAATGCACAAGACACAAAAATTAGGCTCCTAGAGCCAGGACAAAAACCTCTCCCTCTTGGAGAGGAAAACCCGCAAATAATTCTTCTTATAGATCTTCAAATGACAAGTACCATGACCCAGACTTAGACCCATGACCTAGATATGCTTCCAAGACCTTGATTCGGCTTCTTCAACCTTGAATCTTCTCTTCACCAAATTGTTTAGTTCTACATCATCATTAGAGACCTTGATCTTCACCTTGCATATGCTGGTAGTTGAATTGCTTGAAAAATAGGAAGGTAAATCATAGATTTACCTTCCTCGCAATGGTTGCCTCTTCACCTTATGATTACTGTTTCAACCTCTGCTTGTTCTATCTTCAAATTAACATCTCTTCACAATAATATATCAACAACTTATTCTTGCACTAACCTTCTTAAGTCTACTCCTTAAAAACTTAGAGATATCTGAACTATACTCTTCCTACATTAATCCGAAATCATGTTGTATCTATCCGCAGCGATTCTGTACCTTTGACTATCCGCAAACTATTCTTGAATATTCGCAATCCTGTAGTTGACTATCTGCACTCCTGTAGTCGATTATCCGTAATCCTGTAGTTGACTACCCTTCCTGTATTTTACAGTAACCTTCTTCTTGCACCTACGATTCTGATCTACACTTTTTACTACCCTATATCTGCACTAAATGCTCTCTTTTCCGCACTGTGATCTCAGAGATATATCCGCATACTTCTTAACCCAGATAAATCCACAAATCTTCCTGAAGTTTAACTCGCAATTCCTTCTGAGATGGTTCTGTATTTACTGCAGTGATGTCCGCAATTCTTCCTGAGGTAGATCCGCAATCCTTTTACCTTTTCTACGCAGATCAACAGGGTATTTATAGTTGTTGTTGTCCGTTAATTATCCGACCTGCCAGCCGACTTTTCCATGGTGAATTAGGCCAACTAGATAAGGTTTATTCCAGCGTTGGAGAGTTGATTATTCACAACATTTAAGGCTTGTATTTCATCATTGCATAGAGAGTTGTTGTGAGCTTCTTCCACAAGGTCTTGGATCATATTTTGACACTTAACTCAAACCTAATGGACATCAAGAAGAAGTCCATCTACTTAATAAAATCTTGCTCATGAAACCCATGAAGCAAGTACACCAAAAATACATTTTATTATCTTTGTCTTCTTCTTTTCATAAATACATAATTACATAGTCAACATGAAGACCGGCCTAGTTACACTTTTCAACACTCCCTCTTAACTAGGGAGGTATTCATACAAGTACACAATTACTTTCAAACTGAAGAATCTCATAAGAAGAATTGGAATAGTAATCGCATTTGTATAGCATCATATCAACCAGCATTGGCCTAGTGCAAGGCCTTGACTAACAAATCCATCTCTCAACGAGACAATGGGCTACAATGCTGGCGAGACACGTGACTAATAGACACCATAGTCATTGTCTCTCCAAGGTACATACCCCACCTAGGTGTTCCCAGAATATGACCTTCTTGGATTATTCTTCTCTTGGGTAGCCAGCCCTCAAAGAATATCGGTCCACGACTACTCTTATCTTGAATGCCCTATCTCATTCTCAAAGAGTATCGAATGCAAGATGATTACCCAATCCTCCATTCTGTCTTCCAGGTGAAGACCAGAATGATGTGTCTATCCATTCTCTTCACATGGCCTTCACTAAGACTTATGGTTGTTAGTCCTGGTCTAGTGCATGACACATGTAATAGAGAATCACATACGTCACTCCCTCTTAACACAGGAAGGACATACTTCAAGTTTCTTCCAAACAAGAAACTTACCACCAGGCTCCTTATCGACCAAGGTCCTGCAACAGCAATCCAGCTACTCATGAAGAATTCCTCCCCTCGATGTCATGGTTTTCGATATTGAGTAATCTTCAACTTTTGGCTTCATAGGGCACAGATCATCCATCACTTTCAATCACGAGTCATGTCCACTATCAGAAAGTGATTCATCAGTGTTTCTCATCTGGTCCACCGTTATGTCATGCAACTTTCCTTCGAAACATCTCCAAGGATCATGCCTCCTCATGATTAGCAGCCCTACACAAATTCATCCAAATAAACATATACATATGAATTTTTAGAACAAAAGTTACCTTATTGATGATCTTTCACCATGACATCTTCTTATAGGCATCGACATCCTTCATATAGATTGACACATCTCCTAATGATATCTTTTTACCAAGGGTCTTCTTCTTTACCAGACTTCCGTCAGAGTCTACATATCTTCCCAGGAGATCTCCTAATCACATCTTCTTGGCCTCAGGAGGATAACTGCCTCTTGACATGGTTGCATTTCATGATCTCTTCCTCTCTGCACATGCTTCATTCCCAAGAATTTACAAATTTTCCACTTTCTAGTTTATGTACAACCACCTCATATTCTATGAGGACATATTATATTGATTTCATCTGTCAGTGCATCGGGAAATCCTCCTTCATAGATCATACTTCTAAATATTACCTGCAACCATATGACATGACTTCACAGTGTCCAATGTCAACATATAAATATATACATATCTCATATCTTTTTCCCTTGAGTCATCTTGTAGCAATTTCTTAAAAATGAAGAGCTTCATTCCCTTGGCCTGATCCATCAATATGTCATCACATCTCAGAAGTCTGTTTCCATGATGACCCTTGATCTTGATCACTTCCTTCCATCGGCATAGTTATCAGAGAGGTTTTACCAGGAGCTACTATTTTTCTTTTATCATAATGCTATAATATACATTTCTTCCTATCATATTATTTTACAACCAACATAAATCACTTAAAGGAGAAGAAGATCCTAAACATAGTTGAGATCCCTCGCTTCTTCTACCTAAGATTTCTTTACATCAGGTTCTTCTCTTATATGGGCTTCTTCCTTTTTCCTCTTGTCCTTTCTAAATCTAGGACAATCTCGTTTATAATGCCCAAAATCATTACATCCAAAGCATCGTGCTTTGTCCACATTTCTCTTCTTATTTTGAGGACCAAATTTACCGAATCTTCCTTTCTTCCCGGACATGGTGGCAAAGACTCGATTCTCTTCTCTAGATCCTTCTTTCAATCTTGATTCTTCTATCTTACCTAGACTTTGGAATGGCATGGCTTCTTCTCTCCCATCTATGCTGGAAGAGTAATCTCTCCATTCTTTCGCTAAGACATTTTGTACCATAGTGAGTATTTCTCTATCAGGAATTACTTCTCCCAACTTTAGTAGTTGTTCTCTTATTGCGAAAATCTCCATTAGATATGGAGTTATTCCTTTCTTTGACATTTTCAATTTGTATAGTTTTTGTCTTAAGGATATTATTTCCTTTGTAGAACCTTTCAAGAAGAGTTCCATCTTATCATATATTTCTTTTGAGGATTCTAGCTTTAATACATAGGGAATGAGAGAGTCTTTTATGGATTCTATAAGAATCCTTCGAGATTTTATGTCTCCTTGCATGTGTTTGATATATGTTAGAATGTCTTCTTTTGGAGGTTGAATTGTAGATCCTTCTATGAAGCCCATAACTTCATTTTCAATTAGCTTCAGATATGTCCTTTTCTTCCAAGCATTGAAGTTTGGTAACCCAACCAATTTGTTGCTTTCTAAACAACAAGTCATTTGGACAGATTCAAATGAAGTCATAGATACTTACTTGAGAGAGTGACTTTCTCCTTCAACAGATTTCTTGATGATAACGAAGAGGTTAGGAACTTCTTCCAAGATAGAATTCTTCAGTCTAGGTGATCTTGGATCCTTGATGGTAAAGGATGTTTGAAGTAGCTAGATAGTCTTCCTTGCAAATTGATTTGACTTTTCAACCCAAACTGTGATCTATGCTTTCTTGAGTGTCTTTGTTAACAATCAGCCCTTGTTTTCAACACCTTAGCTCTGATACCATGTTGAGAATTTGGAGCGCTGGAGGTTAATACAAATTCTCTTCTTGAAAATTACTTGTGACCGTATTTGTGATACTTCTGCCTTCTTCTTTTAGTTTAGTTAATCTTTCATCAAGTCAATTATCAAAATGCACAAGACACAAAAATTAGGCTCCTAGAGCCAGGGCAAAAATCTCTCTCTCTTGGAGAGGAAAACCCGCAAAGAATTCTTCTTATAGATCTTCAAATGACAAGTACCATGACCCAGACTTAGACCCTTGACCTAGATATGCTTCCAAGACCTTGATTCAGCTTCTTCAACCTTGAATCTTCTCTTCACCAAATTGCTTAGTTCTGCATCATCACTAGAGACCTTGACCTTGACCTTGCATATGTTGGTAGTTGAATTGCTTGAACAGTAGGAAGGTAAATAGATTTACCTTCCTCACAACGGTTGCCTCTTCACCTTATGATTACTGTTTCAACCTCTGCTAGTTCTATCTTCAAATTAACATTTCTTCACAATAATATATCAACAACTTATTCTTGCACTAACCTTCTTAAGTCCGCTCCTTAAAAACTCAGAGATATCTGAACTATACTCTTCCTACATTAATCCGAAATCATGTTGTATCTATCCGCAACAATTATGTACCTTTGACTATCCGCAAAATGTTCTTGAATATTCGCAATCTTGTAGTTGACTATCTGCACTCCTGTAGTCGACTATCCGTAATCCTGTAGTTGACTATCCTTCCTGTATTTTACGGTAACCTTCTTCCTGCACCTACGATTTTGATCTACACTTTTTACTACTCTATATCCGCACTGAATGCTCTCTTTTCCGCACTGTGATCTCAGAGATATATCCGCATACTTCTTAACCCAGATAAATCTGCAAATCTTCCTGAAGTTTAACTCGCAATTCCTTCTGAGATGGTTTCGTATTTACTGTAGTGATGTCCGCAATTCTTCCTGAGGTAGATCCGCAATCCTTTTACCTTTTCTGCGTAGATCAACAAGGTATTATAGTTTTTGTTGTCGGTTAATTAGCCGACCTGCCAGCCGACTTGTCCATGGTGAATTAGACCGACTAGATAAGGTTTATTCCAACGTTGGAGAGTTGATTCTTCACAGCATTTAAGGCTTGTCTTTCATCATTGCATAAAGGGTTGTTGTGAGCTTCTTCCACAAGGTCTTGGAGCATATTTTGACACTTAACTCAAACGTAATGGACATTAAGAAGAATTCCATCTACTTAATAATATCTTGCTCATGAAACCCATGAAGCAAGTACACCAAAAATACATTTTATTATCTTTGTCTTCTTCTTTTCATAAATACATAATTACATAGTCAACATGAAGACCGACCTAGTTACACTTTTCAACATCTTTCACTCTAATACAATGCAACAAAAGGGGTTTTAGACACACATTTTCCGACAAAAGCAATACCACTCCTCTATGGTGCCCAAGTTGACTTATACAATCCAAAATTGAAATGAAGACTAGCTAGTATGCACCAAGAACATTTGCTACATTTCAAGAAGGTTGACCATCCATTCCACAAGCCTTGGACAAGAGACAAAAGCAAAAGATATTATTTTCAGAGCTTCCAACAACTTTACAATGAGGAAGTGTTTCTTATTTATAGATGAAGAACTCAACAACCTATACAATAAAATAGCATCATATCTTTGATGTGTAAATTGTCATGGATATTTTACTAGACAACTCGTCACAACAAACCTGATAAAACTATATTTAAAAATCCAAAATCTAAATTTTTACGGTTTTATTTCTCTTTAAATTTCTAGATTTGTGGATTGTTGTTAAGTGCATATACATTAAAATTAAAATTATGCAGAAAATAGTGAACGACAAAATAAAAACTCACAAACACATTTGACACAAGATATGACCTAGGAAACATTTTCGAGAGGAAAACTCAGCCGGAAGGTGAGGTCACTCTGCTCTCTTCCTCTGAATAGAAAATGGCTACGAGTACAAAGAAGTATGGCTTATGGCCCGTGGGCTACTATAGTGCACAAATCTACTCGTTGTGCTCTATCTCCTATCCCCATTGGCTATTTTTCTCATTTAAAAAACAAATGCACTCGAAAAGAATGGAACCACTTTCCCCCCTAGTGGCCCAGTTATAACACAAGCCAATAGCCTACTAGTGGTACATTTGACTACATCGACTCTTAACCAGAGTTACAATATAGAATCTTTTAGAGTCTTCTTCATCATAATCACATGGTTAGCCCATTTTTCCTTAATAATGGGGGTTGACGTGACATCCTCTCAAATTATGGTGGTGAAAACCAGAAGGTCAACTTTCGAGTGGCATAAATTTTGCATACAAACTTTGATTGATGTGATTCTTGCACCGTTGGAAAGGAATATGTAGAATATGAAAAAAAGGTGTGGGGCTAAAGCGGAAAAGTTTTACCCCCCAAAAAACATCGTTTGATTCCTTAAAATTCTCCCATAAGGTTTCAAACCCCAATTTTCCAAACTAGGTTCCAACAGTGAAAATGGTCCTCTGAGCTAAATCCTTCACTTTTTCCACTGTAAAAGCATTCATATGGATGGAAAGAAATATAATGATCCAATTCGGATCACACCTCCCCATTTTGGGAGGCTTTTGGTCCCTAAAAGCTTTTACTGAATGAGGTAAGGAAATTTTTCCCTCACCTTTTCTCAAGTGTACCATTTAGCTTTGCCTGGAAGTTGTCCTTTCAACCCAATCTACCAAAGGTCATGTTGCCCCTGTCTCGTAGTTTTGGGCCTCTTCTACAAAATTGTATCTTTTGTCAACTCTACTTGAGCATCTAATGCCAAATACTCAGAGAAGGTAGGATGTGTTCCTCTTCCTGATCTAACATGGAAGGCTCATAGAGCTTCAAATTCTCCACATTCAAAATTGAGTAAATGCACATTTATGGTGGTAAACTGATTTAATAGACATTATCACCCACATTTTCCAATATCTCAAAGGAACCATACCACTGAGCCTTGATTTTCTTACCAAGACCGTCAAGCCTCTCCTTGTTCAATTCTAGCCATACTCTATCTCCCACCTTGAACGACTTCTCTATTTTGTGTTGATCATGCATGGCCTTATATTTTTCCTGTGACTTATGCAATGTATCTTATATCGGTATATGGATCTGCCTGATCTTCTCTACAAATTTTTCAACACTTAAGGCATCCCCTGTAAGATCTTCCCTAACTCCTCCTTGCTGCCAATATGCAATATCCAAAGGTGAAGGAAAAAAATATCCAAAACAAGTTTCAAAAGGGGACTTACATGTAGCAGTGTGGACTACTATGTTATAAGAGTGTTGTATATATACTAGATTTTCATCCCAAGTCTTCGAATGCTTCTTATTATATCCCATCAAAAGCTGCACCAAAATCCTGTTGACTACTTTTGTTTACCCATTTGTCTATGGATGGAATGTTGTAGACATATTCATCTTTGTATCCATTTGTTGATCAGCGGTTGTCATTGATGTCAACCCAAGCAGCACCAAGGGCTAACCCAATATTGAATGGGAATTTTGACCTACCAAATTAATATATTTTGGATCAATAATGCTTTTGATGGTTTCTACTTGTCGAGATGTTTCCGTTGATATATGGCACGCCATGTAATTCTTCATGGTTTGAGAGATATTCATGTTTGAAGTTTGTACCCCAGTCAGTGCGCTAAAACCCCATGGGGTTGGGGCATGGGTCATTGAAAAGTCATAATTAATATTTTTTAAGCTCCTAAAATCCCTCCCAAGTTCACTTGTTGAAGCCCCTCTCAACTTAAGCATTCATATAAATTGTGATCTTCATTTCCTCCTTATGCAAGGGATTCAGCCATCTGAAACGGGTCATCTCGGCATTTTCACTCTAACTCTTTTTCTACGAAGGTTCAGAAGCTGAAATTTTTATGAGGCGAAGCTGAAATCTTGAGGAAGCTGCAGTAAAAATTTCAGATCAAGGTGCGCAATATTTTTGGAGATATGATCTGTGTAAGTCAGTGTTTTTGCAGGCTCCTGAAATTCATCTCAAAGAAGTGACCTTGGTAAATTCGTCATAACTCTCTCTCTGAGTATCGGATTGGAATTCCGTAAAAGTGACGGATAGTGCACAGTCTGTACTTTTCTCTCTATCAATTTTAGAAAACAAATGAAGAAACAGTGAAACGTGGCACGCCGTACAAGTGCGCTCTGCTAAAACAGTCCATAATTAGGGCATTGTGAGACATTGGGTATAACTCTCTCTTCAAGAATCCAAATTGGGTTAGACCTGTGGCATTGGAAAGATGACTCAGAGGACTACTACAAGACCGAAAATCAGATATTGAGGATCTGAAATGACAGAGATACACCAGATTCAATATCGAGCTCCTAGAAGGCAAGAAAAAGCTAGATCATGTGTTGTCAAGGGTTGCAAAGGACCAGACTTTCTACGGCAGAAAAGCAAAGCAAGGTGCAGCAGAGGGTAGCATGACAATAGAAGCAACCAAGGTGCATAACAGCAGTAAGAAGTTCATCATATGAAGTCTTCAAGTGGGCAGCACTGCATACAATCATTGTAAAGGTATCATTGTACTTAGTCATTGTAAATACATTATTGTACAAATTGTACTTGTGTCTATCTGCCAAGGGTTGAAGAGGCAGTGTTGGGAGGTCTAGGATCATCATTAGGTGGTTGTATCAAAGTTGGGGTTATGGTCTAGTATATATTCTTCTTCTACATCATTCTATATCATTGTAAAGTGGACCATTTTCCCTGGTACAGGAGTCCATTCTTCGTTTATTCTTCTATAGGGTGGTAGGGTGGTGCTAGCGTGAGTTGTAGCTCATTGGGTGTTGGGGCATCCATTCAGTTGACTACTGAAGAATCTCGGGTGTTGAAGCGTCCATCCAGTAGGAGCTGGAGAAGAATGCTTTTCTAGATTCTAGGAAGTTGGAGCTTTATTTTCAATTGGAGTTGAATATTAAAGAATTATTAGAAAAGCATTAGGTGGTTTTTGTCCCGGAGTGGGTTTCCACCCTAAAAACTGTGTGCATCTGTGTTCCTCTTGTTTACTGCTATAATTGTACAAACACTGATAATAATTTAAGATTAACTAATGCTCTAATTTAAAGGAATATTGATTCACCCCCCCCCCTCTCAGTATTTCCAACAATTGGTATCAAAGCTTGGTTCCTTCAATAGCAGTTTAACAGCTAGAAGGAGGTCATGGAGCATACCAAGAATGGTGTACCTCTATTCAATGAAAATAATTATGCACTTTGGAAAGGAAGAATGGAGGTCTATCTCTTGGCGCAAGGTTACGAAGTATGGGACATTGTTCAAAATGGATTTACATCAACCGCGGATGAACAAGGTAAGAAGAATTTGGTAAATGATGTAAAAGCAAAGAATATTATTATCAGTGGACTTATTGAATCTGCTTATCATAAGGTGTTGGGTTGTAAAGCCGCCAAAAATGTATGGGACAAGTTTGAAAATATATATGCAGCTGACTCAAATGTCAAAGAAGCAAAGCTTCAAATCTATAGAGCAAAATTTGAGCAACTCAGAATGAAAGAAGATTGCAACATTGTTGCATACTTCCAATACGTTGATGAAATAACCAATACTCTAGAAGGATTGGGAGAGCCAGTTGACGAGAAGACTATTATATGGAAGATTCTTAGAATGTTACCAGGGAGATTCAACCCAAAGGTATCGGTCTTAGAATACAGTGCAAATCTGGACAAACTCAGCGAGGAAGAATTACATGGAGTTCTCATAGCATATGAAATGAGACTTGATGAAGAAAAGGGTACTTCAAATCTAGAAACTGCGTTCGTTGCATCTAAGCAAACCAAAAAGGACAAACAACCTTCAATTGAAATGACATGCACCTGCAAGTGTGAAGAAAAGGGAGATGATGGAGAAGGTCTTTCAGATGAAGAATATGCTTACTTTACAAGAAAACTAAAACCTGGTAAGGGAAAATTCAAAGGTAAACTTCCATTGATATGTTTCGGTTGTGGTGAGGTTGGGCATTTCGTAGCAAAATGTCCGAACAAAAGTGATGGCAACTCAAAAGGAAAGAAAGCTTTTAAGAAATTCAACAAGCAAGGCAAAAATAAAGGATCCAAAAGGAACTTTCTCTCTAAAGAAGATAGCTCCTCATCCGATGAAGAAAGTGACAGCAAAGAAGAAGCCAATGAGAAATCATTGTTTATGGCCAAGCACAATAAACAAGAAGTATCAAACAATGAAGAAGAAGGGTTGACCATAGAAGAATTTTATGAGAAGGGAATCAAGCTTATAAAAGAGCTCAATGTTGAGAAGATCCGTTCCAACACTCTTGAAGAACAAGTTCAAGGTCTCAAAATTGAGGTTGAAGAACACAAATGTATTGAAGAGTCACTTCAAAAGGAGTTGGAAGAAAGCAACCAAGAAAGGGAAGCATTAGAAGACGAAGTAGTCTCGCTGCGTAAGGAAGTGAAGAAGGCAAAAACTGTCCAAAACTATGCCAACAGCTCAAGGGCATTGGAAGAACTCATCAACAATCAACGATCTTACAACGACGAAACTGGCCTCGGTTACAAAGAAGAAGAAGCAGGACCTTCTACAACAAAATACGATGAACCTATGAGATCTGACATACATTAAGACTTCATTGGACAAGATTCGCAAGCACATCCTTGGAAGACGATTCCTCGACGAAGATTTTCATCCAGGTACCAACATATTTTTCATGGCTATTGTTATTCATGTGGAAAATTTGGTCATAAAGCTGTAGAATGTCGCACGTACCCTATGAACCAATACAATTCCAAGAGATTCTTCAAATATGAACCTCCCAGGGCTCAACGAAACATCAATAGATTTGAAAATTTAAGAAATAATATGGAATGTTACAAATGTTAGAATTTTGGACACATAGTTAGAATTTTGGACACATAGCCAGAGACTACAGACTTGAAAATCCTCCAGAAGAATCTTCGAAGCCACAGAATGAACGAACATGGAAGAAGAAGAAGACTGATAGTTGTGCTCTCGCTCTCAAGGCTCAAAAAAAGAAATATGTGTGGTATGTTGACAGCGGTTGCTCAACGCATATGACTGGAGATAGAAGGAAATTTGTATCTCTGAAAGAGAAGAAGGATGGAACCATATCCTTTGGAAATGATGGATCTTCAAATGTTATAAGATCAGGTACCGTCACTCTCGGAAGCAAAGATGTTATAGCCAAGACTGTTCTATTGGTCAAAAACATGAATCACAATCTGCTCAGTGTTGGACAAATGTGTGATCAAGGACACACAATGCTATTCAGCTCCACAAAATGTGAAATCAGGAAAGGCAGGTATGGTAAAATTGTGGCTACAGCAAGTCGAGCTCCAAACGACATATATGTTCTGGATGAAGCAACTAAAGCATGTCTACTATCTAAAGAAGATGAAAGTTGGTTATGGCACAAACGAATGGGTCACATAAACTTTGACAATCTTGTCAAGGTAAGCAAAAAGAAAGCAGTACGAGAAATGCCGAAAATCTCAAAACCTTCCAACACACTATGTGAGGCATGTCGGCATGGCAAGCAGACAAAAGTCCAATTTAAAACAAAAGAACACTTTTCATCACATCCATTGGAATTGATACATACTAATCTATGTGGTCCTGTGAGAACAAAAGGCTTAGACGGAGAATTATATTTCATGTTAATGATAGATGACTATACCAGGATGACAGTCGTCAGTTTCCTAAAGAAAAAATCTAAAGCATTTGAGTGCTTTAAGATCTACAAGGAGTTGGTTGAAAATGAAACTGATTTGAAAATAAAGTGTTTAAGATCAGATAATGGTGGAGAATTCACTTCCAAATTATTTCAGCAATATTGTGACGAAAATGGAACAAAAAGGCAGTTTTCAACAGCACAAACACCTCAACAAAATGGAGTTGTTGAAAGAAAGAATAGAACTGTACAGGAAATGGGTAGAACAATGTTGAAGGACTCAAAATTGGATGAAAAATTATGGGTTCAAGCAATTGATACGACAGTCTTCATTATCAACCGAAGTCTTCTCAGAAATAATTGCAACAAGACTCCATATGAATTATGGAAAGGAAAACCAACTAATGTAAAATATTTCAGAATCTTCGAAAGCAAATGTTATATCAAAAGAAAAGATCAAAATTTGGGTAAGTTTGAATCACGTGTTGATGAAGGTATCTTTGTTGGTTACTCACGCAAAAGAAAGGCCTATAAATGCTATAATCTAAGACGAAAACAAATAGTGGAGAGCATAAATGTTACATTTGATGAAGATGGTGTTCTAGCGAGTAATGATGAGGATCTAGAATCTTTGAAACTTGAGACAGAGGCTGAAAAAGACAGATAAAATTGTAGAACAAGAAGCAACTATCAACGAGGAAGAAGTAAACAATGATCATCAAGATATACCAGAACAACAACAAGAAGCTCCTCCAAGGAGAACAAAAGAGTGGATTCAAAAGAACCATCCATCAAATCAAATCATTGGTAACATAAATGAAGGTCGACAACTTCGTTCATCACAACAAGCTCACGTTGCTTTTCTAGCAACCTTTGAGCCTAGTAGTTTTGAGGAAGCCACCCAAAATGAACATTGGGTAGCAGCTATGAATGAAGAATTGGATCAAATTGAGAAGAATAACACATGGGAATTAGTTCCACGACCAAAAGATAAAAATGTCATTGGGACTAAATGGGTGTTCAGAAACAAATTGAATGAAGATGGGCAGGTTACTAGAAACAAAGCAAGATTGGTTTGCAAAGGCTATGCACAAGTGGAAGGAATTGATTTCAACGAAACATTTGCACCAGTTGCCAGAATGGAAGCCATCCGAATGTTTCTCGCCTATGCATGTTCAAGAAAAATCAAAGTCTACCAAATGGATGTTAAGTCAACATTTATGAATGGAGAATTAGAAGAAGAAGTTTACATCGAACAACCTGAAGGTTTTCTACTATCACAAAAAGAAGACTATGTCTGCAGGTTAAAGAAGGCTCTATATGGTCTCAAGCGGGCTCCCAGAGCATGGTTTGCTCATATTGATGGATATTTACGTCAACAAGGGTTCAAGAAAGGTATTGTTGATAGCAATCTTTATGTACAAATAGATAAAGATAATTTAACAATCGTTGAGGTATATGTGGATGATATAATATTTGGTAGCAATGATGATCGACTAAGTAAGAACTTTTCTACAAAGATGCAAGTGAGTTTGAGATGTCTTTACTTGGTGAGCTGACATACTTCTTAGGGCTTCAAATATCTCAGCAAGAGAAAGGAATATTTATATGTCAAGCCAAGTACATCAAGGAAAAGCTCAAGAAATTCAAAATGGAAGATTGCAAACCCGTCCTTACTCCAATGGTAACAGGTTGCAAATTGAGCATAGACGACTCATCTAAGGATGTGGATCAGAAGTTGTACAGATCTATGATTGGTAGTCTTCTATATGTAACAGCCTCTCGGCCAGATGTTATGCAAGCAGTTGGACAAGTAGCAAGATTCCAAGCGACACCAAAAGAATCACATATTATTATCGTCAAAAGAATTCTTCGATATCTAAAGGGCACAGAAGAATATGGCTTGTGGTATCCCAAGGGTAACAATCTCATTATTCAAGCCTTTACAGATGCAGATTGGGCAGGAAACGTTGATGATCGTAAGAGTACTAGTGGAGCAGCATTCTATCTAGGTGGTTGTCTCGTATCATGGTTGAGCAAAAAGCAAACTTCAATCTCGTTATCTACAGCGGAAGAAGAATACATTGCAGCAACATCATGTTGTACTCAAGTCCTTTGGATGAAACAAACTTTGCAAGATCTTCAAGTACAATTCAGTGAGCCTATTCCCATATTCTGTGACAACACTAGTGCCATCAGCATCTCCAAGAATCCTGTCATGCATTCAAAAACAAAACACATTCCGATCAAATGTCATTTTGTTAGAGAACGAGTCGCTGAAAAGAATATCAAACTTGAGTATGTTTGTACAAAAGAACAAATTGCTGATATCTTCACTAAACCTTTACCTCGTGAAGCATTTGAATATCTTCGTCAAAAGCTTGGGATTCTCCCAAGTTCTCATTAGATTTTCCCTTTTCAAGAATATAAAGCAAGAGTGGAAGTGTGTACAGGTCTGCAGGATGATTGTGTGTCAGCAGGAGTGGAAGTGTGTACAGGTCCGCAGGATGGTTGTGTTTTAGGGGGAGTTACCCTTTGCCATTGATGTCAAAGGGGAAGAGAATGTTGTAGGAAGAGGTGTCATGATCGCAGGGGGAGTACTTGTGTTTCCATCAATGCCAAAGGGGGAGATTGTTGATCAACGGTTGTCATTGATGTCAACCCAAGCAGCACCAGGGGCTAACCCAATATTGCATGGGAATTTTGACCTACCAAATTAATATATTCTGGGTCAATAATGCTTTTGATGGTTTCTATTTGTCGAGATGTTTCCGTTGATATATGGCACGCCATGTAATTCTTCACGGTTTGAGAGATATTCATGTTTGAAGTTTGTACCCCCAGTTAGTGGGCTAAAACCCCATGGGGTTGGGGCATGGATCATTGAAAAGTCATAATTAATATTTTTTAAGCTCCTAAAATCCCTCCCACGTTCACTTGTTGAAGCCCCTCTCAACTTAAGCATTCATATAAATTGTGATCTTCATTTCCTCCTTATGCAAGGAATTCGGCCATCTGAAACAGGTCATCTTGGCATTTTCGCTCTAACATTTTTTCTACGAAGGTTCAGAAGCTGAAATTTTTATGAGGCGAAGCCAAAATCCTGAGGAAGCTGCAGTAAAAATTTCAGATCAAGGTGCGCAATATTTTTGGAGATATGATCTGTGTAAGTCAGGGTTTTTGTAGGCTCCTGAAATTCATCTCAAAGAAGTGACCTTGGTAAATTTGTCATAACTCTCTCTCTGAGTATCGGATTGGAATTCCGTAAAAGTGACGGATAGTGCACAGTCTGTACTTTTCGCTCTATCAATTTTAGAAACAAATGAAGAAACAGTGACACATGGCACGTCGTACAAGTGCGCTCTACTGAAACAGTCCATAATTAGGGCATTGTGAGAGATTAGGTATAACTCTCTCTTCAAGAATCCAAATTGGGTCAGACTTGTGGCATTGGAAAGATGACTCAGAGGACTACTACAGGACCAAAAATCAGATATTGAGGATCTGAAATGACAGAGATACACCAGATTCAATATTGAGCTCCTAGAAGGCAAGAAAAAGATAGATCATGTGTTGTCAAGGGTTGCAAAGGACCAGACTTTCTACGGCAGAAAAGCAAAGCAAGGTGCAGCAGAGGGTAGCATGACAAGAGAAGCAACCAAGGTGCATAACAGCAGCAAGAAGTTCATCATATGAAGTCTTCAAGTGGGCAGCACTGCATACAATCATTGTAAAGGTATCATTGTACTTAGTCATTGTAAATACATTATTGTACAAATTGTACTTGTGTCTATCTGCCAAGGGTTGAAGAGGCAGTGTTGGGAGGTCTAGGATCATCATTAGGTGGTTGTATCAAAGTTGGGGTTATGGTCTAGTATATATTATTCTTCTACATCATTCTATATCATTGTAAAGTGGGCCATTTTCCCTGGTACGGGAGTCCATTCTTATTTTATTCTTCTATAGGGTGGTAGGGTGGTGCTAGGGTGAGTTGTAGCTCATTGGATGTTGGGGCATCCATTCAGTTGACTACTGAAGAATCTCGAGCGTTGGAGCGTCCATCCAGTGGGAGCTGGAGAAGAATGCTTTTCTAGATTCTAGGAAGTTGGAGCTTTATTTTCAATTGGAGTTGAATATTAAAGAATTATTAGAAAAGCATTAGGTGGTTTTTGTCCCAGAGTGGGTTTCCACCTTAAAAATTGTGTGCATTTGTGTTCCTCTTGTTTACTGCTATCATTGTACAAACACTGATAATAATTTAAGATTAACTAATGCTCTAATTGAAAGGAATACTGATTCACCCCCCCTCTCAGTATTTCCAACACCATCTTCTCCCACAATGTAGTCCAAAATGCACTGATAAATCCCATGTCTCTATCTGAAATGATGCTCCTTTGTACCCCAAAGTGCACCCAAACCTATCCAAAAAACAAGTTTGTTGCTTCTTGCCCACTAATGGTCTTTTTACAAGGCATGATAACACACATCTTGTTGAACCTTTCAACTACCACAAACTAGTAGTCATGTCCCTTCCTGGTTGTTAGTAAACCTCCCACAAAGTCCATGGAATTGCTTTCCCAAGGATGAGTTGGTACATGTAAGGGATGATATAGACCATGTTTATTGTTACTATGCTTGTTGGTACAGCAAAGCATGCATCCTCTTATGAACCTAGCTACATGTTATTGCATCTTGGGCCAATACACATACCTTTGCAAGTTGGCCACTATCTTCCCTACACCAAAGTGTCCTACAACCTTGGAGGTGTGAGGCCTCTCTAATCAGCTACAATTGCTCACCCTTAAGAACACATAGCTTATCCAACCTGCAGAGTAACCCATCCTGAAGATGGTAATCAATGGTGTTGTCGCCATTATGCACATGACTAACTCTGCAATTGTTGAAACAACTCCTTGAAGTCCTAATCCTCTGAATATGCCTCTCTATATACATCATGGGTGAATGTCTACATGTGCATCAAAATTCCCAAAGTTGTGATCTTTGATATGTGTGGATCTGAAACCATGTCAACCAACTTTTTTGTGTTGCCCTTCTTTATTTGATCACTAGGTGAAACTATTGTAGAAACCCCATCCACTTGTAATCCCTGGTATGTTGTAGCTTACTTTGGGCCCGCGGGTACTATAGTGGCTAGTGATTTGTGTGGATCGTTGTCTCATTTCCCATCAAATAATGCTTCCACTTATTCACAACTTGCACCAAAGCATAGAGCTCCTTGTAATAGGTAGGATAGTTAAGAAAAACCCCATGAAATACTTCAGAATGGTAGCATATAGGCCTTACTCCTTGCATCAATACTGCTCCCATAGCATACCCACTCACATCTGTCTCCACTTCGAACAGTCGTTGCAAGATCAGTAATGCCAAAATTGGTGCTTGACTAATCTTCTTCTTTAGCTCCTCAACTTCCCTACGCTGACCCTTTCCCCACTGGAAACGCTTGCCACTTGCTATTATGGCATGGAGTGGCGCTACTACCACTAAAAACGAGGCTATGAATTTTCTCAAATATTGTGTTTCCCCAACGAAACTCCTAACTTTAGAAACATTAGTAGTCACCGACCATATCATAATCACCTCCATCTTAACAAGATATATCTTCAACTCTCCTCCACCTATTACATACCCCAGACACACCAACAATTATTGTGCAAGCTCAGACTTCTTAAGTTTTGCTAGCAATCGGTACTTCTTTAATATCTCCAACACCTGCACCAAATGTGAGATGTACTCCTCCCAGGTAGCACAGTATACCAATATATTATCCAAATAGACAATAACAAATGAATCTATAAAAGCGCACAATACATCATTCATTAATCTCATAAACGCAATTGGTGCATTGCATAGGGAAAATGGCATGACTAACTACTCATACAAACCTTGCCAAGTTTTGAAGGTAGTCTTATAGGTATCTTCTTCTCTTCCTCGAACCTAGTGATATCCAGACTTTAAGTCCAAGTTGGTGAAGTATTTCGCTTCCTGCAATTGATCTAGCAGATATCCAGACTTTAAGTCCAAGTTGGTGAAGTATTTCGCTTCCTGTAATTGATCTAGCAGATCATTTATCCTGGGAAGGGGGTACCTGTTCTTAAGCATTATTTTGTTCACTGTCCTGTAATCTACACACATCTCCAAAGTCCCATCCTTCTCTGGTACAATGATGATGGGTGACCCACATGGTGATGTACTCAATCGAATGACACCCTATTCCAATAATTGTTGCAATTGTTTAATAGACTTCCTATACCAGTGTTATCAGAACCAGACCAAACAGGTTTGGACCAGCTAATCCAACTATTTTCAACCCTAAACCGATTCGGACTGGTGCAACGGGCCAGAAATGGCCGGTTCGGTACCGAACCGACCATTTTTTCCAAACCAGTACCGAATCGGTTGGTTTGGTGTCATTTCGATGCAACCACCTAACAACTTATGTGTGGTGCCCATTCACACGATTTTTATATTATTTTTTGATTTTTTTAATATTTTTCTTAGTTGGCGCATCGGGGTGTGAAAGAAATTGGAGTGTTTTTGAGCGAATACACACCAAGAAGAGGAACCGTTTGGAGCAAAAACGGTTGAATGACATGGTTTATGTTGAATACAACCTCAAGTTGAGGCAAAACCAGTTGTTGAACAAGACACCTTAATCAAGCAACACAACTTTGGATGACTTTGATCCATCATCAAAGTGGATTGTAGAGACCCAAGAACCAACATTTGATAATGAAGATCTTTCTTGGATGGACTTGTACCCACTTCCAGCTCCACCTTCAGGGCCAGGGGAATCAAGTCAAAATCCCATTATAGATCCTCAGTTTGCTATTGCTAATTCTAAGGATGAAGATGAGGGGGAGGTTGAGGATGTTGATTCTGATTAGTAATTTAGTACTAATAGTATTTTACTTTGATGTATCATATGCCATTTAGAGTCTATATCTTGATGCATTTTGTTTTAGACATGTATTGCACTAAGTGCTATTTTGGTATTATCATATTATGCACTCTTGCTATATAAATGAGAAAATTTTCATATTTTTGTATAAATGGTTTGAATTTATATGGATGCACACGAATATATATGTTTTTCTTTAATATTTGAATATTTAATGTATTTTTGCTCAATATTTGAATATTTAATGTATTTTTGCTCAACCAGCTTTTTGGTCCAATTTTTTTACTAATTTTTGTCCAGTTTTGACTGGTTCTCGATCCGAAGGGTCGACCGATTCTGATAACTATGGATTATACAACCCAATGTTTGGAAATGGGGAGTTCATCAATAGTTGGATCTCGTACTCCACTTCCCTCTTAGGTGATAACCCTTTAGGCTCCTAGAACACATCCCTACATGAATGTAGCAACTCTTCTAGTTGTTGTCTTTATTTCTTAGTACACCCATCCAGGGATACCTTTCCTCTTACTAACTCTTCTACAAACTGACTTTGTTTTAAAAATAGTAAAACATACTTCTTGCTGGAACTAACCAATTTCTTGGCTTGATTGGCACTTACCAACAAAAATTTCAACTTGCCTTTGTGTGTGTTGATGGTGAACAATTTTCCATCCTTGTCGAGTCGGTACTAGTTGGCTCTCCACATGATATTGCATCTCACATCCAATCCAAATTTATTAACCAGCTCTGCTGCAATGAGGTTCATTTGAAGCCTAAGTCACACAAAGCATCAATCATTTTCTTCTTGATTTGTATCTTTATGTGGAAGAGTTTGGTCATTTCTTTCTCTTCCTATTGTTGAAGGCTACTTGGATTCACCTCCTTTTGCATTGATGTACAAACAATCTTCTATTCCACATCTGAGCTACTTCAACTTGGTTGTTTGAATCAGTGGATATGAGATTCTTCTTGTTGTTATCTTTCTTTATGTTCTTCGGGTTAAGCTTTGGATGCAACTTCCAGCACTTCTCCTCTGTATGGTCATCGATGTTGTGGTGATTTAAATGATTACTTGGATCTTTGCACTGGTTTGTTGTGGTTGTCATGTTCTTATCTTTTCCCGATTTCAGCTTCTTCTTCCCCTCCTTAGAAGCATCATCTTTCTCCTTCTGCTTTGATCCACTTGATTTCCCTTTCTTTAGGGCTATGTTCTATAGGCACTGTCCCTGTATACAAGCCTCGTCCACTGATCTAGTCTTGAACAACACCACTTTCTTCTATAGATGGTTGTGTAGACACCCCAGATACTTGAGGAGTACATTTGGGTTCTTTGGGGAGATAATCATCATCAAGGCCATCTTTTTGAACTCTATGGTGTACTCTTGTACACTCTGCCCCTACTTCTTCCTAAAGTAGTGCCACCAAATCCATTGGTCCTCTACATACCTAATAGGGTAAAATTGTGACTTTATGTGGGTTTCAAAGTCCTCCCACTTAGTCATTGGAGAATCTCCCTCCAACCTCAAGGTCTCCATGTGGCTTTCCCACCAAGTGAAGTCATGGCCCTCTAATTTCAGCCGCGCAAATTAAATCTTTTGTTCCTCCTCTATATGATGAACACTGAAATACACGTCTAGTTTCTGCAATCAGTGATTTAACTTCAAAGCATCAACATCGCATTGATACAACTTCATATTGAATTTTGCTTCCATTTTGAACAGGGAATGTGAATTATTCACGACAATCGAACTAGGTTGACCTTTTACGAGTCCTTTCTTCAATCAGTTCTCTATTTCTTCCGAATTTTTTAATCTCCCCTCTAATTTGTCCTCTGCATTAGAACCTGCCATCTTCTCCAATTATCCCGAGCTTATTATTCATGGCCAACATGAGGAGATTCAAATTACGGCTTATATCTGCAACTTGTGCTTCCAACCACAAAAACCTCTCCTCTGTAAGATCAACATCGTTATTCACAAATTCCTTAGCCATGATTAGGTTTTATGAGTTTTGGCTCAGCTAATCTAGATCCCCTACAAATCTCCACAATATACCTAAAGAAACATGCTCTGATACCAATACGATCTGTAAACTGCCATGGATATTTCATTGGATAGTTCATCACAACAGATCTAATAAAATTATATTTAAAAATATGAAATCTACATTTCTACAGTTTTATTTCTCTTTATATTTCTAGATCTACGGATTATTGTTAATTGTGTATGCATGCAAATTAAAATTATGGAGAAAATAGAGAACAACAAAAATAAAAACTCACAGACATATTTGACATAAGATATGACCCGGGAAACCCTTTCAGGAAAAAAACCCAGTTGGAAGATGAGGTCGCTTTACTCTCTTTCTTTGAATAGAAAATGGTTGCAAGTACAAAGAAGTATGGTCTACGGCCCATGGGCTACTACAATGCACAAATTCTCTCTGTGTGCTCTATCTCCTATCAGGCCTTGGCTATTTTTCTCGTCTATGGAACAAATGCACTCAAAAATATTGGAACCCCTTTTCCTCCTAGTGACTTGATTATAACATATCCCGATAGCCTACTAATGGTTACGTTGACTACCTCAACTCTTAACCAGAGTTACAATATAGACTCTTCTAGAGTCTTCTTCATCATAATCACATGGCTAGCCCTTTTTCATGAATAATGGGAGCTAACGTGGCATCCTTTCGAATTATGGTGGTGAAAACAGGAAGATCAACTTCTGAGTGGCATAACTTTTGCATATGGACTTTGATTGATGTGATTCTAGCATCGTTAGAAAGTTCTCTATGTGTAGAATATGTAAAAAAATATCATTTGATGCCTCAAAATGCTCCTACAATATTTCAAACCTCAGTTTTCCAAACGAGGTCCCACCCGTGAAAATGGTTATGTGAGTTGATTCCTTCACTTTTTTCACTCTGAAAGCATCGAGATGGATGGAAAACAATATAATGATTCATTCCGGATCAATCTTTGACGACCCTAGATCTATACTCAAAATATTAATATCCTCTAACAAACTAGAGAGGACCAAGTCAGCAACAATATAATATGGTGGACTAATGCCATGTGTATAATATAGTCCAATAGATGCATCAACAAAGTGGACACCCTCCTCAAATGGTGAGGTAAGCATCATAAAAGTACAACAAACTCCCTCCTCTATGAGCTCCTCATCAAAAGACAACAATATGGCCTTAAGATGCTCCAAAAACCTCCATACATGTGGATCCAAGAAAATAGGAGGGTCATCCCCTAAAATTACTCCAAGTGCTCAAAAACCTAACAGGTGTGATCTAGACATCCCAGAGGTGAGTGGCTCGCTCAAAATGCTCAAACAAACTTCATAAAATATGCTAAGTGAGTGGAACAAAAGGCATGTGTGGCTCCAACTGCAAAAATTGCCAATGGTCCAATAGTAGCAAGTCAACCCCTCAAATAAGTTAATGATGTGTTGCATATGACTCTGAGGTTGTGTAGAAGGCTTGTCACAACACCCTATGCAATTATCACAACCCTCAAGGCATAGACTGACAACATCTAGTGAAGGTATATAGCTTCCAATGCAATTACCCACCTCTCGAAGTAGAGATGCAACTCTTAATGTAGGTACATTGATCCCAATGCAAAATTTCCTACCTATACTAATGAGTCATGACTCGACATATGTGTCATTAAGTGATGAAACATCAAGTGACATTCTTTAATTTCTTGATGACTCATTTAACTTTATCATTTCCTATGTTTAACCATGGTAGGGACAACATTAGACTCTATTACATGTCACAACTCCTATGACCAAGAAGTATTTTTTAGGTCATTAAGTGTGGAGTATGTCATGTGATGAATGTGATGTTAAGGGAAAGGAAACTTCATGAGTTCACCCTCATAGCCACATAGGGTTCTCTCTCTAGCTTTCAAGAACTAGGGTTTACAATAAGCATCCACATGAATTCTTTTAGGGAGGGAGTGTTATGCACTGAGTTACCATTCCTTGCACCTCTTTTTCTTACTATCCCATTTTTTGCCTTTTTCTTTATTTCTTTAGTCTCTTTGTTTAGGCTTAGCAATATTTAAGCATAGGACTTGGGATACTGGCTTTATTACAAGGTGGCATGGTTCAAGCTTTTTATTTGAAGTTTTACTACACCAACCTCAATATTTTAACTCTTTTGACTTTAGATAGTCTTTCATACACAAAATTATTTTGTTTTAGACCCTGATATATAACATATGATAGGTCAACCATGAGTGGGAATACGATGAATGCACATGGAAGTAATGGGGAAGATGAATATTGTAAAAGATGGTTAGTGGATATGGACACGCTACACCTCCCTAGGTCTCTAATAATAAAACTTGACATAAAATATGGCAACACTTATTTAAAGGGAAATTATTACCACAATACAACCAAGAAAACAACAACAATGGAGTGTTCTCATCATTTGTCTGTGATCATCCCTCTACCAAAATCCAACTAAGCCATGCTAGTGATCATCACAAAGTCAACAAGTATAGGCATATCCACTATGTATGAAAGATCATCATGCAACAAGATATCTAAGATATGCGTTCTAAACAAGCACTTTGAAATGCTCACAAGTGTAAATTTGGAACGGCATGCCACTGGAAGAGAAATGTTCATCATGAAACTCTTTTTCAATGTGATGATCACATGGTTACTCTCATATAGTATGAGGGTTAAAGCTAGGGATGCCATCTATGAATGTGGGGAAGCGTCACTTGGGTTTCCCTCAAAAAAAGAATAAATGATACAATGGTAACGCAATCTAAACAATGTAGTCTTCATCAATTAATTTCATCGTGAATGGTTTATAACTTATAATTGCCACACAAATGGATAAAATTTAAGCTTTTGTGTGAAATATTGCAGACAAATTCCATGAACAAAATTGTGAAATATTGAGGAAGTATTCCATGATAAATGTTAATGGCTAATGGGTGGAAGGAGATGATCATTTCTATGCCACCATTCCACCTTGTTATAGTGAAAGTTACTAAATAGGGGATAATTGTGCAACATTCTAGTTATCTTATTGAGATCCTACTCTTAATTTCTATCAATATTCATTTTTCAAACAACATATCAATGAACATTATGATATCCCCTTCATAATTCCAATAAATAAGCAATATACATTAGAGGATTTGTTGTGCACCAATGTTATAATATCATGTTCCATGTGTGGCATACTTAAAACAAATCTTCCAAAACTCAAGGAATGTGAATTGGGAAGGACATAATATAACATCATTGATTAGCATGTGTCATAAATCATGATCGAACAAACCAAATGTGAACAAAGTTTATTGATTATCTTCTTCCATTGTACAAATATTATTTAATGAAAAAAACCAACCAAATGTTATCACTCCCCATTTGTTGAATTTCCCTCTTCTTTCACTTAGTGAAGATTTAACTTATGCACTGCACCCACAATTTGACATTGTGATTCATAATTTTTGGAAAATAATTTTGAGTATGTATGAAAAGTCAAAACCAAAAAGGGAATAGATCCAATGAAAGGAGAAGATGGAAAATGTTATGTACCTTCATCTAGAGACTCTTGAGGACTTCTCATAGGAGTCACCATCAACTGCAATGAAAATTTAGAAACTTGACTCAGAAGAAGCCTATTAGTACAAATTGATTCCTAGGATAGTAGGACAAGTATCAAGAAAACATAGAATTCTGTAGTTTCTTTACGTGTCTTCATTTGTATATACTATATAGCAAAGCATGCTTAAGAGTTAAAAGTGTCATAAAAGAGGAGACAAAAAACAATGGTCAATTATTTTACAAGCCTCGTCGTTTTGTGAAATATTTTTTTATTTAACTAAATGTGTGTGTTTGTGAATGCATGTGTATGTGATTAAAATTTTCCATTTCCCATGGTTGAAAATTTATAGATATTGCAATGAGAAAGTGCTTCTCCAAATATGATTTACAAGTATAAGAGCACATAAATCAATAATAATGAGTGAAAAAGTCACAATTCTTTTGTTATTAAAGGACAACAATTTACATATGGACAAGGTGATGACCAAAATGGAGGTACAATGCCTTACACTTGCGATGACACCTCCTCAAAAAAGGGGCCCTTTTTATACTCACAAAGAATAACTAAACAAAATGATTGATGATACACTCTAGATTGTACTATATGACTTAACTCTTCACTCAACACCTGCAATTCATCAACACGCGCCACCCCCCCCTCCCCACATCACTTTTTCTACCAGGCAAATATTGTTTTTTATTTTATTAATAGAAACACAAGGCTTCTACCTTGATTACATTTTCATGGTCACTTGTCACACCTATCCCCCCATTTCATTTCCTCCTAAGAAATTCATGTCTTCATTTTATTAATAAAATCATGGAGCTTCTAACATTCATTACATCATACATCACAAGCATTGCTTAATGGAACGTTCACAACCAATGAGGCCTCTACTAATGAGCACTCGTTTATTCAAAGTACATCTGGGAAATAATTATATAATTACCACATCACCATTTTATTTAGCTAGGGGCAAAATCAAGGTATTACAACCTTGCACTCTTAGACATAGTAACAACCTTGGCCTTGTGTACAATGTCATTCTTCAAACAAATATCGATACTACTCCTACTAAAAATATTCCATCCCACTTCTCATGTCCTTAGGGTTGTTATGCGTCCATGAGACCTTTACCTAAGTAAAGCACCAACTCCAAAGCACTACAACCTTCTTATTGAGGATGTGCAAAGGTCCTATATAGAACTCCTCCTCTAGTTCAGCTTGAACCAAAGACCAATCAATAACATGATTATGATAAGGCCCATACTTCTTCAACAAAAAAACATGAAATACAAGATGCACTCTAACACTAGGTGGTACTGCAACACTATAAGTAATCGACCCAGAGGTATCCAAATCTGAACTAGTCCATAATATCTTGATGATAACTAAGAGGAAATTCCAAGCTTCAAAGTGCTCTTCTTGGGATTCACCTTAGAGAAGACATGTTTCCCACCTAAAATTTCCTTTTAAAACTCTTTGAGCATCTACATAGCTCTTTTGATGATCTTAAGTCACCTTTAATTGTTGCTTGATTTTCACATGTTCCTCTATATCCTTGGGTATATCTAGCCCAACCAAAACTCTATTGGCTAGATCATCCAATTCAAGGGATGTCACATCTCCTCCTATACATTGCATTAAAAAAAAAAATCCAATTCAAGGGATGTTACATCTCCTCCCATACATCACATTGCATTCAACACTAAAATTGATCAAGAAAACAATAACAATTGTGAACTAATGGCTCTCAAATTGGTCTTGAGGCTAGCATTAGATTCTGGTATATCTCAACATCATTTTTTTGGTGATTCAATGTTCATTATAAATGAATGTGTAGTGAAATTGCTCTTAGGAATTTCACCTTACAACCTTTGTATGATGAGGTACGTCACCTTCTCACAAAATTCTCACATATTTATCTTATATTACAGGACAAGGTTGCATGGAGTGGGAGCAAAGTGGGAGCATATTTTTAGAGCGGGAACATCAGAAGCATCATTTAACAAAAATCCCCGAGAGCAGTGCATCTTAGAATCATGTGTGTGTGCATATACTCACCAAAAAACTTCTAGAATACCAAATTAGTTGCATAATATACAAAAACATGCATATTTGTACATCAATGAAGATAGAAATGGCATCCATAGTACATTAATGATTAATCATCTGAGCATCAACTCCCTAGAATCTATTAATTGCAAACAAACATAAAACAAATTTAAGCCACATAATAGAAAGTAGACCATTAACTTATAGAATATAATAGGCTATCTAGTAACCATCAATGATAACATGACCAAATAGTTATGTATACAATTATTAGGCCATCCACAACACTGAAATATGAAGAGGAAAAGGTCCAAAAGAATAAAATTATCTATTTGTTAAACACCTCTCTACAGAAGAAGTGTTCACCAATTTTGAAAGCAACCATGATGCCAAATGTTGTAGTCGCAGGGTAGCACTACCTTGCATATTCCACCACTCCTTGACAAGCAAAGTTCCACCATCGCCTATATCAAGTTCCTCATCATTAGTATCATCCTCCATTGTTTTCATCTTGTCTAGCCTTTGAATTTACCTCGATCCTCTAGGGACATCAGTTAACATCACCCAATTTTGATGAAACTGCCTAATCAATGTTGAGAAATCAAGATGTTTACATATTAGGGTTGATTTCTCTTACCTGATAATTACTTGTGAATGTTTGTTGGATTTTTATTTCATTTTATTATGTTTTCTTTATCAATAAATTACCAAAATATAAAACATGAAGATCACAAGAGACAAAGAACACAAAGATGTAGGCTCCAAGCCAAGGAAAAACCCCACAAGGGAGAAAACCCAAGAAAATTATCTTCTTATAGAATGAGATCAAAGTGAGATATCCAAGACACAAGACCAAGACCAAGACTGCCACAAAGACCCAAGTCAATCCTCCAAGCCATCTCCAACATGTCATAGTCATCAAAAGTCAACACTGGTCAAATCTATGAATTCTGGTCAATCCTTGAATTATTGGCCCCTGAAATTTCAGCCCTGTGACAGCCTCAGAAAAACTACAGAAGAACTCGGACGTCTAAATAGAATTAGGGAAAAAATCAAATCATTTTCTCTCTCCTTTGACTTTATTGGTTTTCTTTCTTTTTGCACATAAATTGAGTGATTGAGTGAGTGATCAAATGAGATCAAGTTGCCTTCTATTTATACATGTCCAGGAGGTCGAATAGGTGCCTCTTTAGGCCAACTTGACCAAGAGGACCGACTTGGTCTTGTGGAGGACAAATTGACTCTTTGACTCAAATTTTAAAAAAAAAAAAAATCTTTTTCTTCCAAGAAGTCAAAATAGGACTTTGACTCAATTACATTTCTTTGACTCATGACACATTTTCTTTTGACTTAAATAACCCTACAAGCATGAACAACATGCTTTGACCAAAAAATAAAATAATAATAATGAATGCAATAAATGAATATAATAAAAATTTCAATAGTTCATTTGAGTTACATTATGAAGACCGACACTAGTTACATTTTCAACACTCCCTCTTAACTAGGGAGGTATTCATATTGACACAACAAGGTACTCTCAAATTGAAATATTCTCATAAGAAGCGATTTAGATTGATAAGCATCATCATCATCATCATAACCAACATTGTCAAACATAGCAATGTCTTGACTAACAAGCTCTATCTTTCCACTAGATCAGAGCACAATGCTGGGAGGCATACATTTGGACACCACCACTGCCTTTCGAGGCACATACCCCATCCAAATGTTCACCAGGTATGTCCTTACACATACCCCATCCAAATGTTCACCAGGTATGTCCTTACACATACCCCATCCAAATGCTCACCAGGTGTGTCCTTACAGGACTATTCTTATCTTGGATATCACCCATTCTCAAAGAATATCGGTCCTCATGACTTCTCTTATCTTGGATACCCTATCCTCAAAGAGTATCAATCCTCAGGACTACTCATATCTTGGATACATTTCCTCAAAAGTATTGGTCCCAGATGCTTATACAATCCACCATTCTCCCTACCAGTGCCTTCACTAGGATTATGATTGTTAGTCTTGGCCATAATGCATGACACATGGAAAATACGATGTCCACTCTCACTCCTCAACCAGGGAGGAAATCCTCTCTCCCTCTCAAACAGGGAGGAACAACCACAAGCCTAAGCTTCTCTCAAAAATATTCATCAATGCAACAACTACTTGTTCCTCTGTGGATATCTATTGTAGCTTCTCGGCTCCCATTTGTACCATACTCTCGAATCATAAAACACCTCGACCTCTTCTTGGTTCTTTGACAATCTTCATATAGAATCCAACTTGTTATCAATAGTTCATCAAACGCTTTATGGAGCCAAACTTCTTCACAGCTGATTGCACAAGCCTTCATATCTTCTTTCTTCATAACAAAACTCCGCTTTCATGCTCTTCCAAGAAATCATATCAACTCCCAATTATCAGTGGTATATATCAACATTAGTGTTGTCAACTCAATCAATTATTTCTTAATCGAACCAATTAGTTGTCGGTACAACAATATCTAAACTTTTCAACTTCTTGCAATAGGATATTTCCCTAGATTAGTCATCTTCTCTTTTTTCTCACAAGCTTCTCTAGGTTTTCTGTCAAATTTCAAGTAGTATTGTAGCCATCCAAGATCTAACTTATTGTTGAGGTAAGTGAACTTCTTCTTTTTGTGCTGCCATTTAATCAACTTCTTCTTCCTTCTTTTTAATCTTCATGATTTTTCATGTTCTTCCAATTCTTCTAACTGTTAGCTAATCTTAGATAATTCTTCTTTTCACCCGCAACCTTTGTTACAAGACTATGAAAGAACAAAAAGGACAAAGTACAAAGGCAATAGCATTAGTAGTAATCAAAGAGATGTATAATACTTATCTTTTGAGGAAGGTTAGCTCCCTCTTAATCTTGGACTTGTTCACCAACCTTGTTTTCACAATTTCATTATCATCAAGGGTTATATCTACCTCTTACAACGAAAACGATTAGATAGGGTTTTGTTCTTATGGTTCCTTTTAGTCTAAACTATGCTAGGGTTTACAAACCCTAGATGCCAACAATTTTCAAGACCTGTCAACTTACAAATTGAAAATTCTACATATATACAAACCCTAGAAATAACATTAGCAAGTTCTCTATATAAAATTCATTTCATTTCTTGATTTCAGTATCCTATACCCTATATGCAAGGAAGAATTCAAATGCTAATATATCAGAGATATTTCAAATTTATTTACACATGCCCTTTATATAATGCACTACTATCTTTCGTCCACGGGTCTTGGATAGACGGTTATCAGGTGTGTTGTTAAGGCATTCCTAGATGTTGTAGAAATTATACAAACGATATGTATACCATTGGATTCAATCCGATCATGAGATATGCTAAAGCAAGACACTGAATCCTTCTACAAATTAATTGTGGAAAATAAACACGATCACACAATCACACCAAGTAAAAGAAAGAAGCAAATCAATACACAACAAAGATATTTTTCCCGGGGAAAGCTTGCTGCTCGAAGCCCCTCTATCTCTATTGTATATTCAACCAAGGAATCATGAAACAATATAGTGCACTCTTCTCACAAGAGTCTGTTGCACTCTACCAACTGTCTCACACTGATCCGGACAAAATCGACCAACACTTAGCCAATTTCCTGCCTCTGCTCAGCCTACCTGCCTTGCGCAATTCTAAGAGAATTAAATCCCTATTATTTACGAATTTCAGCCTTCCAAAATTGCGCAATGCTCATGGAAATCCTATGGCTGTATTACTGCATCTAAGCAGTTTGCTAAAAATACAACTAATAGATAACATCCCTTTAACCTCTGTCTCAACTGGGTCTTCATCAAAACTGACATGCATGCAGATATTAATAGTAAATCATCAGTCACTTGACAGATCACTGCATGTGAATTAAATCTGATTTAATTCACTTGACCTCTCACTAGTGCAACAATCAGTTACAACTAGTTAGACTGATTTTAACTCACTTAATTGAGTTAACTGATTTCTCATGCCTTAAACTAATACAATAACTGCAACTTGGACTCTAAAACAAATAGAATCACTCTACATGCCTCACCAACCACCCTCAACTCGAATTTCATTAGCTAACTGAGTCTATCACACTCAGTTAACTATTACAAGTGATTACGAGATAAGATTACAATTTATTGTCCAATTTAATTAAGGGAAAATTAAATTAGACACACATTTCTTGTTGACTTTTCAACACTCCCTCTCAACAAGAAAGGGAATATCAGCTACCCCGATCCTGCTTCTGTGGTATTCGAATTTTCTCTTGGTGAGCGCCTTCGTCAGAATAACTGCATCCTGATCCTCTGTGGGAATGTATTGAAGTAACATAATGCGTCTCTGAACACAATCTCTGAGATGGTGGGACCAAATGTCAATATGCTTGGACCTGTCATGGAATACTGGATTAACCGAGAGTTTTATGCAACTCTAGTTATCACAATGTATCATCGTCGGATCCATTTGATGACCAAACAAACCAACAAGTATCTTCCTCATCCAAATGGCCTCACATGTCACCTGAATGGCTGCCATGTACTCTGCCTCGGCTGAACTGAGTCTAACTGATCTCTGCTTCCTGCTATACCAAGAAACTATTGTCGATCCTATGCTGAAGATCCCTCCTGATATGCTCTTCCTGTCTGATGGACTGCCTGCCCAATCTGCATCGATGAAGCCTTGAAGCTTCACTCCCTCTATCTGTTTGTACCATAATCCATACTTTGTAGTGCCCCTGAGATATCTCAAGACATGCTTCCACGCCTTCCAAAAGAGCTTGGTCGGCTTAACCATAGCTTGATTAAGTTTTTTAACTGTGTAGCATATGTCTGGTCGTGTGTTCACCAAGTACATGGGTGAACCCACAAGCTGCCTGTAAACAGTAGCGTCCACTACCTCACCTGAAGTAGCATCCTCCCTCCAGTTTCCTGCAAGAGGAGTATCCATGGGTTTACAGCTCTCCATGTGGAACTTCCTCAAAATCTCTTTAGCATACTTGCCTTGAGAAACAAATAGCTCCCCATCCCGCTGCCATATCTCCAAACCAAGGAAATAGTGAAGGAGTCCCATGTCCTTCATCTCAAACTCTCTTGCAAGACCCTCTTTGCAAGAAGTTATGAGATGCTCATCACCTGTCAGAATAAGACCATCTACATAAAGTACAATAATCAGAAGCTTACCATCAACCACAATCTGGTACAAGTTCACATCTGCTTCACCCTTTGTGAAGCCTAACTCGGTGAAATAGCTGTCAATCTTGGTGTACCAAGCACGAGGTGCTTGCTTCAGCCCATACAATGCTCTCTTGAGTCTGCACACATGCGACTCCCTGTCAAAGGTCTCAAAACCTTCTGGCTGCTCAATGTACACGTCTTCCTCAATAACTCCATTGAGAAATGCAGTCTTCACATCCATCTAATGTATCTGCCACCCCATCTGCTTTGGGAATGCAAGGATATATCTAATCGATGAGTACCTTGCAAATGGTGCAAAAGTCTCCTCATAGTCAATCCCCTCAACCTGTGAGAATCCCAAGCTACAAATCTAGCCTTGTACTTCTCCACACTCCCATCTGTTCCCTGCTTCACCTTATAGATCCATCTAGATCCAACTACTTCCTTCCCGACTGGTCTTGGGACAACTTCCCATGCACTGTTCCTGACGATGGAGTCATACTCCTCAACCATGGTGTCAACCCAAGTTGGTTGCTGCACTGCTTCCTCAAAAGAGGATGGTTCTGTCACAATACACTTGCTCATAAGAGCCATGTATCAAATATACTTGTATGGTGACTGTCTCTATCTGCGCAGTGATGTAGGTGCTCCTACATGTTCTACCGCATCAAGTCTCAATCTGTCAGCCTCTATGGTGCGCCTCCTGCCATGTCTGATGGATGGCTCTGCATGAGTGGTTTCTGCCACTCCATGATCCTCCTCATGTGGTTGCTCCACATCTTGAGGTTCATCCTTTGGAACCAAGAGTTCCTCATCTGAATGCAAATCAAGAGCCCTCTCAAGAGACAATCGCATGGCTTTCTCCTCATCAAATTTTACATCCCGTCTGACAACTGTCATCTTGTTGTTCGGCAAATACACCCGATAGTTGTGGGAAGTATCAGTGTACCCCACAAATATCCCAATCTCTGTTGTTGGTTCTAGCTTCTTTCTGGGTCTTTGGTCACATGGCAATAAACAGATGAGCCAAAAATTTTAAAATATGAAACATCATGTTTCTTACCAGAAAAAGCCTCCTCTGGTGTACTCATGCCAAGTATCCAATGAGGACTACAGTTCTGCACAAATACCGCTGTGTTGCATGCCTCTTCCCACAGATGCAACGGTAGGCCCTGATCATGTAACATAGCTCATGTCGCACCCACAACTGTTCTGTTCTTTCTTTCTGCAACCCCATTTTGTTGTGGGTTATGAGGCGCAATCAACTCTCTTTGAATTCCTTCTTTGGCACAAAAGTTCTTGAATTCATTGGAGATGAACTCACCACCATTGTCATTCCTCAAAGCCTTCACCTACTCCCCTGTATATTTCTCAACCAGTGTTTTGAACTCACAAAATTTTGAGAACATCTGATCTTTCTTCTGCATGAAGTAGATCCAACACTTTCTAGAAAAATCATCAACAAAAAGCACATAATACATGTGCTTTGCTGCAGAAGCTGTAGAGAATGGTCCACACACATCTGAGTGAACTCTCTCAAGGATTTCCGCTGCTCGGTTCTCCTTCTCGTGAAAAGTGGCCTTTGTATACTTCCCCATGGTACATTCCTTGGATGTGTCTATCTGCGCAAGAGTACCCTTTGGAAGCCCCGTAGAAATCTACTGCATGACCTTCAAAGCACCGTGGTGTAGATGGCCCAATCTCCTGTGCCATAACTCACCCTCATCCTGACTCACCACTCTGTCTTCTTTACTCATCAATGTTGCGCAGCCATCTACATCAAGTTTGTATAGGTTCTTCACATGAACCCTAATCTTCTAAACTTTTCTTGTGGCTTTGTGACGAATGAATGCTTTCCCTTCACTGAAAACCACATCATATCCTCTATCCTCCAACATAGCAACTGAAACTAAATTATTTTTCAAGCTTGGTACATGCATGTCATCTTTTAATACGAAAGGTTTACCCGACTGTCTCTGGAAAGTAACTGTACCAATCCCGGTAGCGCTATACCTCCCGTCATCACCCATCTCGATGTGCATCTGAAGATCCTTCTCCTCCAAGCTACTAAAGAGTTCTTTGTCTCCCGTCATGCAGAAAGATGCACCGCTATCCAAGTACCACATTGATCCCATCGCACTAGACACCATGCATGCGATGAGTGAGAAGTCCAACTCGAACTGTGAAGCCAAAGCATCACCCACTGCAGATCTTGAAGCCTTCTTGTTGTTCTTCTTCTTCTGTGGACAATTAGTGGCATAATGTCCATGCTCATGACAGTGAAAACATTTCACTCTGGACATGTCACGCTTCTTGCCTTCTTTACCGGTCGTAGATTTGAAATAGGATTTCTTTCCCTTCCCCTTCTTTTCCTTACTAGCCAAGGCGCAATTTTCCTCATCATCTATCTTGGATGAGGATCCATCCCTGGTATTTCGCCTGAATTCTTCTTGTACCAAATCCGAGCAAAGTCACTCCCAATCTGGTAGCTTCTCCCTCCCATTGACAGAGTCCTAATAACTATGCCAGCTCTTGGGAAGGCTTAGAAGTTATAGGCTCCCAAGTCATCACCGCTACAGTAATCCTGACACTTCCAAGCTCATCTCAACATTGGATGAACTTGGTCAAGTAATTCGAAATAATGTCGCCTTCTCCATTTTGATTTTCCTGAGCTTGTCCTTCAGTGCCAATTTTCAGTGGTGACTGATGTTCTGAAACAGATCTATCAAGGCCTTCCACATTGCATATGGAGTCGCCTTGCCATGGAGACTCGAGACAATGTGATCTTGAACTCCCTCTAATAAGATCCTCCTCGCCTTTGCAACCTTCTTTTTCCAAGCATCAAGAAGAGTGGCGTCTGCTACTACGGGCTTTCGAATATCAGTGTCGATAAATTCTTTCAACTCGTTGTCCTCCAGAACCGCCTCCATTCTATCTTTCCATGCAATATAATTAGAACTGCCCTGGAGTGCATATTCCAATCTTAATTCATTGAAAGCCATCTTGATCCGCCTGTCGCACCAAAGAATATTTTTGCAAATTCGAATGTTGTTCAGCACAAACTCAATTTCTTCTCCACTATAGTGATTTATGGCGCTCTAATACCATGTAGAAATTATACAAACAATATGTATACCAGTGGATTCAATCTGATCATGCGATATGCTAAAGCAAGATACTAAATCCTTCTACAAATTAATTGCGGAAAATAAACACGACCGCACAATCACACTAAGTAAAAGAAAAAAGCAAATCAATCCACAACACAGTGTTTTTCCTAGGGAAAGCTTGCTGCTCAAAACCCCTCTATCTCTATTGTATATTCAACCAAGGAATCATGAAACAATACAATGCACTCTTCTCACAAGAGTCTGCTGCACTCTACGAACTGTCTCACACTGATCCGGACAAAATCGACCAACACTTAGCCAATTTCCTGCCTCTGCTCAGCTTGCCTGCCTTGTGCAATTCTAAGAGAATTAAATCCCTATTATTTACGAACTTCAGCCTTCCAAAATTGCACAATGCTCATGGGCAATCCTATGGGTGTATTACTGCATCTAGGCAGTTTGCTAAAAATACAACTGATAGATAACATCCCTTTAACCTCTGTCTCAATTAGGTCTTCATCAGAACTAACATGCATGCAGCTATTAATAGTAAACCATCAGTCACTTGACAGATCACTCCATGTGAATTAAATCTGATTTAATTTACTTTACCTCTCACTAGTGCAACAATCAGTTACAACTAGTTAGACTGACTTTAACTCACTTAATTGAGTTAACTGAATTCTCATGCATTAAACTAATACACTAACTGCAACTTGGACTCTAAAACAAATAGAATCACTCTACATGCCTCACCAACCACCCTCAACTCGAATTTCATGAGCCTTCTTGATTCCTATCACACTCAGTTAACTATTACAAGTGATTATGAGATAAGATTACAATTTATTGTCCAATTTAATTAAGGGAAAATTAAATTAGACACACATTTCTTGTTGACTTTTCAACAAATGTTAAGCCATCAGTTCAATTCCCCGCCCTACTCCGGTGTTATTCTTGGACATGACCATGATGTAGCCTCACCAATGATGAACTTAGAAAAAAATAAAAAATGCACTACTATCTTTCAAGAGAACTTTTAGATCATGCACTATAATTGACATTGATCATTAGTTGAAAATAATGATTATATGTACCTCTTTCAATCTTACCTTGTTCATCCTTTGTAGAAATCTAACTTGACCTCAATTAACATGTGTCAAATTTCTTCACCAATGATGCTTTAATATTAGCCAGGTCGGCTCCATGGTGAAATTCACTCTTCTCTTATGCATAGAAAGACAATGTGGGTAGTATGGTTGCTTCTCAGAGATGTGCTTCAAAGAATTTTCATTTAATTTTTTCCATACACTTCTACAAATAGGTCTTCAAGAGGTCGAACATTGATCTTGGAGTTATCCACAAAGGATAGCAACAATCCTTATGTGTATTTAGATATATAACTTCAGATGTTATTGCAGAGATCTAGTCCTTTGTAATTATGAATGTTTTTCAACTGATGTATAAGGTCTTTCTTCAACATAGATGCCTCAGTCCTTCATCCTTCAAGCTAGGGTACAAACTACAAATATGGATTCGCCCTTCAAGATGTCTTATACATTTTCTAGTTACAAGATATCATATTTTGAGCTACTGGCATTATTGTTTGTCATAGTCTATAAAGGAAGCTTTGGTCTTTCCTTATCGACTTCATTTTATTATATAGGTCGGCTTCCATTAATGTGATTTCTTCTATGTATAAGAAGGAAATCTCGATGGCATGATTGTTTCACACAATAGATTTACAGAGATGAGCTTTATAAATCTTCGAATATCTAGTCATAATTATTCCAGTCTTGTCCTTCAAAATTTCATAGGTTTGTCGAAAATTTGTAACATCTCTCCAATCCTCTCTTTATGTCTCAAAACTTCTTCATAGAATTTGTGTAACCTTGTCACAGATGTCTCGAATACTTCAGATATGTAGTGTCACAATTATGTAAGTCATAGTGTCAGAGAGGGCTCAAATATCACCACAAAGTACTTGATTTTGTCTTCAGAGTTGAATACCTTCAAATATGTTATAGTACATTTTACAGCGCCTAGTAGACTTCACATATAGTGCCATAGAAGATTCGATTTTAATTTCAGAGAATATTGAGTGCAAATTTTGGTCTTCTTATCTTCTTTAGGGCTAACATAGATTAATTGTAGCTTCTATCAATAATACTTCTTTGTTTTGTAACTTATGTTTATGAACCTCAGAGAATTGTCATAAAGTTCAGATGCTACAGAGATATAATGCGACAAAAATTCAAATATTCAGAAGTAGAAGCACTTCACAGAGATATTTGTATATCATAGTGACATATTTTATCCTAGATGCCATGTTCACTGAGGTAAAGTGCTTTGTTCCATATAGATGGTATTCTGCCTTTATTACACAAAGATGATAATCCTTTTGTAGTTCATATTTCTTATCTTTCTACACTTTCAGCCTTCATTCGTCTATAAGTGCAGAGTAGAGACTTCCATCCATGATCCTTTAGAAAGTGAAGTTGATGATGTATCTCAGAGTCTTCCGATCTTCCTTCATATACCCTTTCCATCAAAGAGGTCTTCAATTGTGCCAACAATTAGTGATCTTCAAGCTACCATCCTGTAACCTTAGCTCTAATACCATGTTGAGAAATCAAGATGCTTACAGATTAGGGTTGATTTCTCTTACTTGATAATTACTTGCGAATGTTTGTTGGATTTTTATTTCTTTTTAATATGTTTTCTTCATCAAGCAATTACCAAAATATAAAACATGAAGATCACAAGAGATAAAGAACACAAAGACATAGGCTCCAAGCCAGGGCAAAACCCCACAAGGGGGTAAACCTAAGAAAATCATGTTCTTATAGAATCAGATCAAACTAAGATATCCAAGACCCAAGACCAAGACCAAGACCAAGGCCAAGACTGCCACAAATACCTAAATCAACCCTCTTCCAAGCCATCTCCAATAAGTCATAGACATCAAAAGTCAATGCTGGTCAAATCTATTCTTGTCAATCGCTGAATTTTCTACCACTGAAATTTCAGCACTCTGACAGCCTTGGAAAAACTGCAGAAGGACTCACACATGTAAACAAAATTAGGGGAGAAATCAAATCATTTTCTCTCTCCTTTGGCCCGCTCTCTCGTTTGACTTCGTTGGTTTTCTTTCCTCTTCTTGCACAAAAAACAAGTGATTGAGTGAGTGATCAAATGAGGTCGAACTGCCTTCTATTTATACATGTCTAGGAGGTCAAATAGGTGCCTCTTTAGGTCGATTTGACTAGGAGGGATGACTTGGTCTTATGGAGGACAAATTGACTCTTTGACTCGAATAAAATATATTTTTTTTCTTCCAAGAAGTCCAAATGGGACTTTGACTAACGCTAAATTTTCTTTTGACTCAAGTAACCCTACAAGCATGAAGAACATGCTTTGACTAGAAAATAAAATAATAATAATGAATGTAATAAATGAATATAATAAATATTTCAATAGTACATTTGAGTTACATTATGAACATCGACACTAGTTACATTTTAAACAATCAAAGCGTTAAAATATGGTCAAAAAAAGCTTAACATGCCTGATTAATAATTTGGTTTGAGTGAAGGGTACAATTTTGTTAAGCCCATGACAAAGGAGTTCAACAATCAACACCACCAACAATGGGGTACACATAGGACTTGGTGCTCTTGATTAAATATCGATCACATACCCTAAATACATGATAGAATCCAATGAAATACCACAATCCCATCAATCTTAAAATCCTAAAAGTTGCTAAGTCTATTGCATTTTAAATGGAATATGCAATTCTACTTTCTTCATATGAAGTCCAATGAGATTTTAACCACTCTCAAACATCCTAAAGTTTACATTATCTTTTCTTTCTATCCTTTTACTTTAAGAATTTAACATTACCATTAGGGAACTTTCAAGCAGCCTCTAGGGAGCATCTATGGAGGGTCCAAGAAGCACCTAAGGAGCATCTATGGAGGGTCTAGGAAGTGCCTAAGGAGCATCCAGGGAGTGCCTTAGGAGCGCGCTCCTTGGCTCTGGGAGCATCCTTGGGAGTGTCACCTTCCCAAATTGGCAGGGAGCATGCCCAAAAGGTCTAGCATGTGCTTTGAAGGAGGGTGATGGTTCATGCAAAATTGTTACAGGGACAGTAATAGGTTATGGACTCTCAAAAGTTAGACCATGATTAGATCAAGGAACCTATATTATATCTATAATCTAGAGTGGACACTCAATTGAACATACTCAAAATCCTTTGAACTAATATTATAACCTAATTCAGTTTCTATATAAGACAATGGGCATTTTCATGACTACAATTTTGTTGAATGTTATAATTTCATTTTTTTTCTTTTGATGAGAAGATACAAATTTAACTTCATCGATACACTTTACACATGTGTTTAAGGAGCCAAGTATACATAAATGTTATGATAGAGGATTAAATGCACTATTAAATGCCTTTGGTATTTGACTTGTATTTTTGTTTAAATTAATAAAAACACAGATTATTTTCACTTGGAAAAAATATTAAACTAAATATTCATTTCTATAAAATTATATAACATAATATATATAGTTTTATATTGATATATAAAACATAATCTATATAGTTTTTGCAATGAGAGGCGCTCTTCAGTCTAGTATGAAGAGATGTTGTAATGCTATGTTATATAAACATTTTGATTGCACTGAGAGGCGCTCTCCAGCTCAGTATGGAAGAGATGTTGTAATGTTCTGTTATGTTATGTAAACATTTTGAATATGTTTGGATGCCATTATAGGAGTGGAGAGAGTAAATACTCTTTTTGTTCCTCTCCTCGAGCATTTACATAACAAAGGGATTTATTTTTGAACCAACTCTTTATTGATCAGGGCTCTTTTTCTGTTACAGGTTATTGGCTTAATGCATTTGAACTTGGCTTGCTAGAGGATCTATCTCATAATGGGTCCAATTCACAACACAATTAAGTGTTGCGGGTTTAGAATTGGTCGAGAAAGAAGACAAGCTGACATGGAAAGGAAGTATCTATAAAGAGCATATCTCGGTTGAAGAGATTTATAAATTTATCTCACAAGGACGTGGTATAGTCGATAAAGATTTTTGGTTTCAAAAGACGTGGAAATGGGATATACCTCTCAAATTAAAATGTTTTATGTCACTGGTGGCCCATACCAGGATTTTAACATGGGATAATCTCCACAAAAGGGGTTTTAAGGGTCTTGGCAGATGTGCTTTATGCAAAGAAGATTTAGAAGACGTGGAACATCTTTTTTTCTCCCGTCCTTTTGTGGTCTCGGTATGGAGTGAGGTCCTACAATCACTTAAAATTCATGTTGTGTGGAATATGGTCTCGATAGAAAGGTGTCTTACATAGTGGTTTGAGGAGTTCAAGTCTTTTTGTTCCTCACCTTTCTATATTTTGTGGGGCATTTGGAGAAGCAAGAATGAGAAGATTTTCGACCAAACAAATCCAAATATAAGAGGCACTTGTTTAAAAATATTTGCTTACTTTATGGAGATTAGGCATAATAAGGAGGAGCTTCCAAAGAGGCATATCCAACATAAGGAGGTACGGTCACATTTCCTATTGTCTTTTTTGATGGGGCATCTTCAAATAGGGTCTGCGACAGTGGGGCATATTTAGTTTTGAAGTCAAATAGCTCCCCTTTCATTTCAGTTGGTATAGTGGTACATGGACAAATAATAGAATTGAGCTTATTGCACTTTGGGGGGCTCTTCTATGTGCGAATTGGATGAGAATTGAGGATTTATCTATGTTTGATGATTCTAAGGTGATCATGGATTGGGCACAACTATGGTCAACATTTGGACCGCCATCCCTCACATTTTGGATGCAACGAATTAGATCTTTGATGCAGACTTTTCAGAGGTTGACTTTTAATCATGTTTATAGGGAGTAAAATCAAGTGGCAGATCTCCTATCAAAGAAGGGATGCAATAGCCTTCCAAGAATATCTTCTACAGAACTTTTGACAAAGGATCCCTATTTAGCTCGATAAGTATAAATATATAAAGGGTTGTCCTTGGCAATTTCTATAGAACATGATAATTTTTTGTTTTGTTTGAATCAGTTTTGTTACATCTTTCACCATGAAGATTTTTAAGATAACACAATTTATCAGTTGTTTAGAGAAAGTTACAACAAACAGTCTCACTGATAGATGATTCAAAATTTCAAAATAACATGTAGAATCTTAGAGATTTAGATGTAAAAAAAAATTGAGAAACAATTTGTGTGGTTCACAGAGGCAAGGGCATGAGAAAAGAAACACCAGAATACTTTTCTTATATAATGAAAGTATGATAGTTTTTTCTTATTGAAAAAAATGTAAACATTTTGACTTGGTCAAATTACATAAAAATAAAAATTATATTAAATTAAAAAAATAAATAAATAAATAAATAAACCCAACCTAGATCCATCTTAGCTCTAGATCTACCAAGCCCCTAGAGGGGTCAAATCTCTTTTTACTCTAAAGAAGGTTTGCATCTCAAGAGATTAGATCTGAAGTTAAGATGGATCTAAGTTGGTAAATGCATATGGGAGAGATGATGTCACATAATATTAAATTTAAAAATAATAAGATAATATTTACATTAACAATTAAAAAATAGTAATATAAAAAAAAAAAATTAATGTAACCATAAATAAAATACTTGGAATCGATGTATTCTTAACAAAGAAAGGTAAATGAATTTGCCTTACTTGGTAACAGAATCCAAGCTATCATTAAAACAAATACCCAATATTAGTCTACATTTATTTTTAAAAAAATAATAATGTAACATTATGTATAATATCTCCTTCATGTACATATTCAATAGTAATATTTTTAACTTAATTTTACATGACAACATCTCCCTCATATACTAGGTTGTAGAGTGCCTCTCAAAGCAATTAAAAAATAAAATTTAATAATTATAATTATTAATTATTAAAATAAAATTTACTGTCGAGATCTATCCCATGAGAAAGATCCAATCCCTCTAAGTGCAAACCTTTCTTTGAGTATTACACTCTAAAAAAAAGTTTACACATTAAAAAAATTGATCCATCTTAACACTTAATAAAACAATCTAGACTGATATAATAATTATAAAACTAATATTTATAAATTTATGGCCTAAAGCCTAAAACCATAAGAGAATTATTAAGTGTTGAAAGTGCGATGTTATATAACTATCATAGAATCATAAAATCAACTAGCAAATTCATCCAAAGGTTTTACGTATTCCATTGCACCGGACATTCCCTCGAGTCCTAAAATCAACTGTTTTACGTATTCCATTGCACTGGACATTTCCTCAAATTCATCCAAAGGTTTTATGTATTCCATTGCACCGGACATTCCCTCGAGTCCTAAAATCAACTGTATTACGTATTCCATTGCACTGGACATTTCCTCGAACCCTCAAATGGAGAGTTTCTCCCAATGAACCGTAGGAAAGATGGAGAAGAAAGTAGTTCATCATCGTGAAGCAAGGCATTATATCATCTAGTTTCCCAATTGCAATAGGAGTATACGGACAAGTCAGCCGTCCACTGTTATCGCCAAGCATCCACTCCCTAACTGCTGCACTGCGTAAACACGGCATGTCTGAAGGTAGAAGTCTCTAAATGCCAAAAGGAATACAGAAGCACTGGCAACCCAATTTCAAAAACAGCATGTGGTGCAAGCTATCAAGGTAACCAACAGAGGACTATCTACCTTTGAAAAATGTGGCCCAATTTCGATAGACTAGCACTTTTAGTCCATAATTATAGGAGCTGCGATGCAACAGTTAAAATGCTAAACCTTTAAAATACAACAGCTGTGTTGAACCCAGTTCGCACTCATACAGACCAGAAATGGATCCGATTACAAAAATGGAAAAATCTGTGGAATCTGGTTTGGAACTGTGATTCCAATTGAGATTCCGGTGTGGGTGTGTCTAGGGCCAATTCCAATAACTCTGAATTGCAGTAGCTTGTGGATGCCCTATCTAGAGTTTAGGAAGCTCTAGAGAAGTCCTTGCTTGGGATAAAGCGTTGGGACTTGATGTACCAGCTTGAGTGAACTGAGGTATTGTGCATTATCTTCATTTATTGTTAAAGCGTTGGGACTTGATGTACCAGCTTGAGTGAACTGAGGTATTGTGCATTATCTTCATTTATTGTTATAGTGAGTTGAAACATTGCAGTTCTAAATTCTCTTTTTGCCGATCTGATTTTTATATCTGGTTTATGTGTTTTGAGCAAGTTTCGTGGTTATTTGATCTGCTGATTTAATGCAACAGCAAGGCTGAAATGTTAATTGATATGTGTTAGATATGACTTTAGATCTGAAATGTGTTGTTATATTTCCGTTGTTAATAAATAAAATGTGCATTGATCTGACATTGAAGGATTTTGCAGTGTTTATCTACTTGAACGCCTAGACTAGTGGTGGGCAGATTCCAGATATTTGCAAGAGTATTTCTGAATATTTCAATTCGGCCCTAAGGCTTAAAAATCTGTGTTAAATCCGTGACCTCATTGAAGTGAGATGGAAATTTCAGATTGAGGATATTTTCAACATTTCTACTATTAATGTGATGATGATTTGCAATTGCTTGTGACTTTATAAACACTCATTGAATGGTTGCGAGCATTAATGTATTTGACTTTTGGCTTAGAAGTTGATTTATTAACTATTTGGTTATATTTTTTATTTCTCTGTCAGTCTAGTTGACCTTATGGGTTGCGTGTGTTTGGGGATTGGTGGGGGGATGCTGGGCTGGTGAAGGCTTGCAGTGCCAGGCAATCGTGGGGAGTTTTCTTCATTTTATTTCATTTAAAAACAAAAATGATATACATAGTATGGCCCTGTGAGTTTTGGTTTAATGAACAGTTAACACATCAAATCTGGAACTTTGTCTTACTACTATGTAGCCATGTCTAATTAAAACAAAGGTCCTAGCATTAGTGCTACTGCTAATTACCATCTTCGCATAATTTTTTGTTAATTTTGGACAACTAGGTCCAAACTCCATGTTTTGATGCTCAGATGAAGATGCCAATATTTTTATTGGATTCCTCTTTCGGAGAGATGCAATATCGATCTAAAGATCATCTTGATCCGATGAGCAGAACATTTATTTTGAATTAATTCCACTTATGTGCAAGGTCGCCTTGAATTGTAATATAGGTTTAGAGCCCCAACAGATGTGTCACACACCCTCACTGATGGATATATATAGGTCAACGTTGGAGGTTATTTTCACCATCACTCATCACACATTCTCTCTCTGCATCTGATTGGTTCAATCATCATCTTGGAGGCTCCTCTTCACTCACACGTGGGAAAAAGCAGCAGCTAGGGTTTTGGTATGTTCTAGGGTTTCCAACACAGAATTGATCAGTGTTGACCAAAGTCAACACTTGGTCAAATTGACCCGAAACTCTCCCTAAACTTCGATCTCCTCAATCCGCATTTTTTGGCACAAAAACTGAGGCTAGACATTGACTTTGACTTGGCTGCGTTGACTTTCTACTGCTATTGTTTTGCATTGACCGTTGACTGGACATCGTTGACTTTTGTTGACTTTGGGTTGACCGTTGTAGAGCTGTTCGAGAGGGTTGTGTGACACATTCTAGTTGGCTGACCGTGAAGAGACTTTGCTGGTTGAAGCATCTTGTTGACCGCCGTAATGCACCACAACACATATATTTTGCTGATCAAGTTAAGTATATTTTTGGGTTGTCTTCAGTGGATCTATTGGTATGTACTATCAGCATTTTACTTTCATGTTTATGTGATCGCTATTTGATATCAAGTATAAAAATAAAGTTGCATCAAGCATAGAACATCTACGAAAATTGACATGGTATCAGAGCTAAGGTGAAGACAAAGCCCAAGTTTGTATTAAGAGCAATCACTGGAGAAGTAGCATTTGTCAAGGACCCAAGGGTACCTCAAATTATAATGGCTTCAAAGTTGATGACAAGTTGACTGGCAAGGCTGACTTTCATGCCTGGAGGATGTCTTTGGATTTAATGTTGGAAGACCAAGATTTCATGGACTGTGCAAGGTAAAATCCAAGAGCCTCCATCATCTGTACTTGCTACCACCAAGTCAAAGTATAATAAGGGAGAAATCAAAGCAAAGTTGATCATCCGGCATTCCATCCCTAAGAGTCTGGTTGCCTACATCTTTGAGCTGTGCACATCCAAGGAGATGTATGATAAATTGGTCAATATGTTCAGGGCCAACAATGCAAATCAAGTCTTTTTCTTTAAGAACCAATTGAAGAATCTTAAGAAAGGCAGGGATGAATCCGTTCAATCTTATTTTCTGAAGTTGACCGAAATCAAGAATAATCCTCTGGCCATTGGGGAGACAATAGCTGATCGAGAAATGGTTCTCACCGCACTTGGAGATCTCTCCTCCGAATGGCATGTATTCATTACTACCATTCTCAATAACAATGTGATTCTTGATTTTGATGAAGTATTGTCGAGATGCACTCAAGAGGAAACAAGAATGATGGAATATGGAAATGAAAGTAATGATGCCTTCACCGCTCATGCGAAGAAGAAGAACAATGGTGGTCCAAGGAACCATGGAAGAGTAGGGGCCCAAGGAAAGAAAGGAAGATGTTACACATGTAACAAGACCGGCCACTATGCTAGAGAATGCCCTAATAAGAAAGATTCTCCTGAGGATGATGACAACAACAACAACAGGAAGAATGGCAATCAAAGGAACAACAGGTTCAAAGGAAAGAGGAAGGCTCCCTCTAGTTGCAATGGAAATGGGCAACCTTTCAAAAGGCCAAGAAATTCCAGGTATAAGTAATCTAATGTTGTTGATGATAAGAAAAATGAATTCATTCTTGTATCTGCCCTCTCTACTGCATCTCCACCCGACACTATGGATGTCCGGTTGATTGATAGTGGTGCCTCAAGGCACCTCATTGGGTTTAAGGAAGCACTTTCTGATTTGGCTGAGAAGGATACTAATCTGAATATTATCCTTGGAGATAATGCCACCTATCCCGTGAAAGGAACTGGGATTGTGACCCTCCACTTATCTCAAAGTCAAGTCCTCAACTTGCAAGATGTCCTATATGTACCTGATTTGAAGAAGAACCTTGTGTCTATTTCTGCCATGGAAGACAAAGGTTTCAATGTGGCATTCGTCAATCGAAAGGTACACATCTGGAAGAAGAGTTTCAAGGAAGCTATCACGATTGGGTTTAGAGTTGATACACTCTACCAGGTTGGAGGAAGTCCACTGAGGGCTATGACATGTGATATTATTCGTTAAACCGAATTATGGCACCAAAGGTTTGGACACCTTCATTACAAAACCCTTCCCGAAGCAAGGAAGGTGGTGACAGAGATGCCCGAATTCAAAAATGATCATCAAGGCGTATGTCAGGGTTGTGCCGAAGTAAAGCATACAAGGGGACCTTTCCCCTCAAGTGTCACAAAGACATCTGATGTCTTGCAATTGATACATTCTGATTTGTTTGGTATGCTGCCCATGACATCCTTGGGAGGATGTTCTTATTATATGACATTTATAGATGACTTCTCTCGCAAAACCTGGATATACTTCTTGAAGAAGGATGAGGCTTTCATGTGGTTTCATACTTTCAAAGCCTTGGTGGAAAATCAAATAGGGAAGAAGATCAAGATTTTGAGGACCAATTATGGCACTGAATATGAGACGAACGAGTTCAATAACTTTTGCAAAGAAGCTGGCATCAAGAGAGAGACCACAACCGTATATACTCCTGAGCAAAATGGCGTTACTAAAAGAAAGAACAGGACCATTGTGGAAGTTGCCCGTGCCATGCTATGTGACCAAGGTATTCCAAAGTTTCTGTGGGGAGAAGTTGTGAACACTGTTGTGTACATACAAAATTGATGCCCGCATTCCGCACTGGACTCCAAAACTCCCGAAGAGGTTCCTGACGTCTCTCATTTTAGAGTTTTTGGTTGTCCCGTTTATTTTCATGTGCTGAAAGAGAAGAGGAGCAAGCTGGATGCTTCTGGGAAAAAGGGAATGTTTGTGGGTTACAGTGAAACTTCGAAGGATTATAGAGTCTACGTGCCTGGTCAAAGAGAAGTGGAGATTTGCCACGATGTTACCTTTGATGAAGATGCTTCCCTCAGGAAAGTGATAAATCTTCCAAGCTCTGAGGAACATCATGAAGTAAGGTCTAGGAATAAAAAAGAACTGAAGGATGAGATGATGCCCAATGTTGAAGGACCGATGGACCCCATTGATCCACCTCCTTCAATGAAAAGAAGACCCTCATGGCTCCAGGATACTCTCGAAGATGCCGAGAGACATATGGCCCCAAGGGGGACATTCCATGAAAGCAAGGAGCCGAATAGATACCAAGGGTATCTAGCAGCCATGAGTACAATCATACAATCTAAGCCTGGATCTTTTGAAGAAGACATAAAGCATCAAGTCTGGAAGGATGCTATGCACGAAGAGTACGAGTCCATTATGAAGAATGATGTCTAGGATGTGGTTCCGAGACCGAAGGACAAAGTTGTTGTCACCTTGAAATGTCTCTATAAGATCAAGCATGGATCTGATGGAAGTGCTGAAAAGTTCAAGGCAAGATTCGTTGCCCGTGGCTTCTCTCAAAAGCAAGGCATAGACTGATGACATATTTGCACCTGTGGCCCGATATGCCACCATGCGATCTATCATAGCCCTTGCTGCTACGCAAGGATGGAATCTTCATCAGATGGATGTGAAGACCGCCTTTCTACATGGTTCGATAAAGGAAGAGGTGTATGTGGAGCAACCTCTGGGGTTCGAAGTCTAGGATAGAGACACCCATGTATGCAGGTTGAAGAAAGCCCTCTATGGGTTGAAACAAGCCCCCGGGGCTTGGTACGAGAGGATAGATAGCTACTTGATGAAGCTGGCTTCACTCGTAGTAATGCTGATCCGAACCTTTACTTCAAGGTTGATAGAAAAAAGCCTCTCATTCTGGTGTTGTATGTGGACAATCTCTTCCTGACAGGTGTTGACCCTCTCATTCATCAGTGTAAGAGGGAGCTTGCTTCTGAGTTCGAGATGAAGGACCTAGGACTGATGCATTACTTCCTAGGCCTAGAGGTCTGGCAGAGACCTGGCGAGATTTTCCTTTCTCAAGGAAAATATATTGTGAAGCTGCTGGAAAGATTTGGAATGGTAGACTGCTAGTTCGTGTTGACACCGATGGAGCTCAACTTTAAGAAGTTGAGTGGAAGCGTTGCTGGGCCTATGCTAGCAAATCCTACCGAGTATCGTCAACTCGTAGGGGCCCTAATGTTCTTAGTGAACACCCATCCAGACGTATGTTTTGCAGTGAACACTTTGAGTCAACATATGGTTGGTGCCAAGAATCTATCGAGATATCTTTGGGGCACAATAAACCATGGGTTGAGATACATTGCCGAGAGTTTGAGACTCCATGGATATACTGATGTCGATTGGGCTGGAAGTGTGGTGGATCGCAAGAGCACATCTGGATGTTGCTTCACACTTGCGTCTACTTCGATATCTTGGATGAGCAGGAAGTAGAAGTCGATGGCTTTGAGCACCGCTGAGGCCGAATACATTGCAGCGAGTATGGCCTATTGTGAAGCAGTTTGATTGTGAAAGCTTTTCACTGAGCTGGTCGGACATGTGCTAGATACCACCGTTATCCTTTGTGATAACTAGAGTGGGATTCGTTTGTCAGAGAATCCCGTGTTCCACGATCGATCAAGCATATTGATATCAGGTACCACTTTATCCAAGATATGGTACAGCGAAGCGCTGTAAGGCTCGATCATATAGGAACTGATGAGCAGATCGCGGATATTCTCACAAAGCCCTTAGGGAAGGTCAAGTTCCTAACCTTCCGTGAGAATCTTGGAATCGTGGAACGACCCTATTCTAAGGGTCTTGTTGGACGATGAGCTCTGGGAGCTCCAGGGGGCTTTGGGGATAGCTTCTTGGAGCTATAAGCAACCACGTGGCTAGGCTTGCCGAACCTTGTTGGTGTGCTTCTACCCCACCGTTATGATATGGAGTTGGTTCACCTCTCCTTGATCTGTGCCCATATGCATCCTACCCATAGAGTCCCGGACTCATGGGAAGTACCTCTCATCTTGGCCAATGAGCTGGGAAAAGCTAGAGACCAGTAGCAAAGACCGATGGACGCATCGGAGATTGTCGTACACTCTGTGTCTAGGATGGCACGTGTCCAACCACTTGATCTGGGATCAAGTCTAGTGAGGTTTCGGAGCTCCAACTGACTTCGGGTCAGTTAAACCAACTTCGGGTTGGTAGGTGACTCCTTTGAGTCCTATAGAGGTTTTGGACCTCTGAGCCGATTTTGTCAGCCGAGAGTGATGTCTTTGTGACTCACCTTTTTGTTATGAAATAAAGAAGCCAGCAAAGCAAGTTATGGCGGGATGACGCACGATGTTTGGATGGCACAGGTGGATGGAGTTCTCCCTAGTTGAGAGGGAGTGTTAATTTTGGGCAACTAGGTCCAAACTCCATGTTGTGATGCTCAGATGAAGATGCCAATATTTTTATAGGATTCCTCTTTCGAAGAGGTGCAAGATCGATCAAAGATCATCTTGATCCGATGACCAGAACATTTATTTTGAATTAATTCCACTTATGTGCAAGGTCGGCCTGAATTGTAATGTAGGCTTGGAGCCCCAACAGATGTGTCACACACCCTCACTGATGGATATATATAGGTCAACGTTGGAGGTCATTTTCACCATCACTCATTACACATTCTCTCTTTGCATCTGATTGGTTCAATCATCATCTTGGAGGCTCCTCTTCACTCACATGTGGGAAAAAGCAGCAGCTAGGGTTTCGGCCTATTCTAGGGTTTCTAGCGCATAATTGACCAGCGTTGACTTTGGTCAACGCTTGGTCAAATTGACCCGAAACTCTCCCTAAACTTTGATCTCCTCAATTCACATTTTTTGGCACAAAAATCGAGGCCAGACATTGACTTTGACTTGGCTGTGTTGACTTTTTGCTATTGTCGTTTTGTGTTGTTCGTTGACTGGACAATGTTGACTTTTGTTGACTTTGGGTTGACCATTGTAGAGCTGTCCGAGAGGGTTGTGTGACACTTTCTGGTTGGCTGACCGTGAGGAGACTTTGCTGGTTGAAGCATCCTGTTGACCACCTTAACGCACCACAACACATATATTTTGCTGATCAAGTTAAGTGTATTTCTGGGTTGTCTTTTATCGATCTATTGGTATGTTCTATCAGCATTTTACTTTCATGTTTATGTGATTGCTATTTGATATTAGTATAAAAGTAAAGTTGCATCAAGCATAGAACATCTACGAAAATTTACATTTTAGCATTTGTTAACATCAACATCCAGTGATGAATTTTTGGGACTGGTCATAATTTGAATTTAAAATAGCTCAATAGTTGATTGGGTTGATGACCCTCCCACCTCAATGCTTTCCACCCACAACTTACCTGAATCAACCTTTGCTGTTTGTTTGGTAAGTAGGTGTACTACAAAATTGTTTTCCCACATTGTATGAATAATGGATATACTAGAGAAACAACTCTACAATAATCTCTCCCTTTTCAATGAGTCCCTAAGCCAATTGTCATTTACCTTCATGATGCCCTCTAACCATCCCACCACAATCATGGAGTCCTTGTTACCCCTCATGTCAGCAGGGGTACATATATTTTCACATTGCATTTATCACCACTCTAAGCCGAAGGTCACAAGTCAAAAACCTTGTAAAATACATGTGGGTCTTTGTATTTAGGTATCATAGACTTTATGATGGTCGGCCATGGCCTATCCTTTTGGGCTAAGTCCTTGGTCTCTGTTCTGTAAGGTCCAAGAGGTTCTGGATGGATCTTGGAGTTGTCATGTCCCTTTTCCGAGCGATCACTGTAGTGGAAACAATTGATTTAATTACATTAAAATATGGTCAGGAGAAAAAGTGATGAACAACGATTTCTAGGGGTCCTTCGTTTCTAGTTTTTAATGTTCTTGATCTTGGGACCTATGGGTTATGGGCCCATGATAAGGACTATAATAAGTCCGTTGTAGTAATAAACTCGACATCTTCACCAATACAATCCCAATACAATGGACTCCCTTATCCATCTCTCCACAATACTTTGCCAGTATTCCAATCCCTTCTCCATATCTGCATAGTCACACTCCATGTTTAAATCCACAACTGGCCCCCAGACGCACAACTTGATTTCACAACAAAGAATCAAGCACCGACATTCAGACCACCAAACTTTTCTGACATTCGGTGCACTAACAATCTTTCACTACACAAATTTCTAGACTATCAGATACATCGGGCATCTAGATGATCTGGAGGATTGGGCCTCACAAAGTTTACTACGTGGTTTGACCTCCACTATACTCCCGAAATTTGATTAATATTGATTCACCATCGATCCTTCCAATGATCGATGGTGGACATTCTCCAAAATTTCACTATGAACCAAACTTGCAATTCAACACACGCTCAGACTGAAAATGCTCGATTCTCAGCGCTACATATGCACACGCATTTGGATTCACAAATTGAAACACACAGGGTTTATGCATACAATAACCATCGATTTCCTTTACAAGTGGATGGTTGGGTCGTAACTCGTCACATGATAACATTAATGGATTGTTGATCCATCCTGTGATCAACGGTGGATCATTTCCATTGCTAAAACACATGTTTCTTCTTCACGGTTCAAACCTGCGAACGGTTCGGCTCTCGGTCTGCAGCACTGGTCTCTTTTCCTCTCTAAACATGCATACAATTATCATTACACAAACTTACACGGCATATTTAAACAAACTCAGAAATACACAAAATTACATGATTTCATTATATTCAAGCTTGATTACAAAACACACAGCCTCTATGGGCCTAGCCGCCTCCTTTCATCATCCAAAGGCTACATACATTTTAAACAAGCAACAAGAGGGTCGGATCACTCCAAATCCAATCTATCCTCACAATATCGATCAAAACAACAAATACACGCTATATTTAACATACCCTATCAGATTTTGAGAAAATCATGTCCTCGTCCAATGTTTTCTTCTTATAGAAGCTCATTTTGTTGATATATTGAAAGGTGGGTCAATGCTCCTGCATCATACTCCCGAGGTAAAAATTTTATGACCTCCTGGTCATATGCTTCTGGTCTTCTTGTAACAACTTTAACTCGTGAGTTGCAACAAAACCTCTGGAGTGGAAAATCTCTCCTTGCTACAAGATACCTCACCAAGCTTCTCTTCTTTGAGCTAAGTCTCTTGGCATCTTCTTAGTTCTCTCCTCTGGAACCTTATGAACACCCCTTGCTCTAGGTTGTTGCAAATCTTCTCACCTTCCTCTGCTGCTGCCTACACAAAAACAAATTTCTCACTAGAACTTGTACCTCATTCTACTGCTCCTTGAATCTTCACGTTCTCTGCTTCTTCAATCGGCAAATCTTTCCCTGCTATGATACCACTTGATAAACAACGATTTCTAGGGGTCCTTCGTTTCTAGTTTTTAATGTTCTCAATCATGGGGCCTATGGGTTATAGGCCCAAATGATAAGGACTATAATATGTCCTTTGCGGAAATAAACTCGACATCTTCACCAATACAACCCCAATACATTGGAGTCCCTTATCGAACTCTCCACAATACTCTACTAGTATTCTGGTCTCTTCTCCATGTCTACGCAGTCACACTCCAGGTTTAAATTCATAACTGGCCCCCAGACACACAACTTGATTCCACAACAAAGAATCGGGCACCAGCGTTCAGACCAACAACCTTCTCCAAAATTCAACACACTAATAATCTTTCACTCTGCATATTTATGGGTTGTGAGATACATTGGGCATCTGGATGATCTAGAGGACTGGGCCTCGCAAAGTTTATTGCGCGATTGACCTCCATTATACTCCTGTAATTCAATTAATGTTGATTCACCATCGATCCTTCCAATGATCAATGGTGGACATTCTCCAAAATTTCACTACGAGCCAGACCTGTGATTCAACACACACTCAGATTAGCAATGCTCGGTTCTCAGCCCTACATATGCACCTACAACTTTTCACATTTTGGAGCCCATGGAAAAATATATAAATAGAGAAGAGTTGAGATCAAATTAATCATCATCAATTTGGATCATATACATCTAATTTTCTGTGTTTAGCTCCGACGGTTTTAAGACCCCCTCCTCTTACTAATTTCGGTGGTGAAAGATTCCACCCTAGTTAGTTTTATTTTCCTATTTTTCTACTTTGTTTTGGCACAGGGAATTATCTATCTGAGAAGTAGTGAAGAATTTTGTGGGATAATTTGTGGCAAGGCAAACAACTACCTTGAAGCTGGACAAATTACTCTGAGGATAAAATTTTGGAACAAATCAAAGTTTCTTGTCCAAACCCTTGTAAGCTCATCCTGTGGTAGAGGAGGGAACCATCAGAGGCAGGCTGAAACCCTCCTGAAGTTAAACGTCACCTTTCTAAGGGCGGAATTGTAGGACAGGGTTCAACAATTACTATTTTGCATCCATCTGAGTTTATGTAGAGTGAAAAGAACAGGTTTGAACCCTTACTAAACCTTTACAGAGGTCTGGAGAAGGTCGAAGAATCTTAAACGCAGACCCCATGCGAGTTTACCCTAAGACAAGAGTGAATCATCTATAGTGGTCGAGACAACTCCTAAAGCTGGACGTCACCTAAGCAATCCTTGAAGTTATTCGAACAGGTGGTCATAGCTTGCATCAAATCCGAAGTAATCAGAGATCTTTTTGTTACACGTTTATGCTAAATACGAAGGATTTTGCCTAAAATATATTTCGTTGCCAAACTTGAGGTTCGTACTCTTGAAATAGAAGATCAGAGTAATCAATTGAGGTAGTATGAAGGTCTGGCCCAAAATTTGTTGCAAGATCGTAATTCTCTGTGAAAACCCAAGAATATTAAATAGGATCTGAGAGTGTTCCTGAAGGAAGTCGAAGATAGAAAGGGTTTATTTCAAATAGTCTAAAGTCATTTTGGACAGATTTGAAAAGGGTTTGCTCCATAATGCAGATTAATCTAGGGTAATTCGGATTAGATATAGTTGTATGAAATGTGTGGTTAGTCTGAACTCATTTGCACTCTATTGGACTTGATGAATCTGAATGTTATTGGCACTGTTGGATTGGATTGCACGCTTATTGGTTGTTGAAGTTGTTGAGATTGCAACAAGATGATGAGCTTAGTGGAAAGGAGTCGCCTTCACTAAGTGGGCCCACAGGCTATTTTTGGCGCAAAGTCTATTTTTAGACTATGTCTATTTTTAGACATATGGATCATGTTCTATGAGTTGCATGATGCTATTTGTGGATGGTTGGTCAAGTTGGAAAAATAGATGGACTTCTATTTTTAGACATACTGGGCGGAATCTATTTTTAGATTGCCAGTCTAAAAATAGATATGTCAAATATTATTAGCTCTTAATAATATTTAGACTCTAAACATTATCTTATTATCTTGGAGCACTTCAGTTAAGTGCACAGATGTGGCACAGGAGCTGACAGAAGGAATTACGCTATTCCTGAGGGTTATGTGGAGCTATTGCATGGATAATTTCGTTAGAACTCATGTGATAGAGTTTGGTGGAGTTGATTGAGGAAGTTACAGGAGTTGTATTCAGTTTAACTAATCTAAACATAGTTGAGCTATTTGTATCTAGTTTAACTGATTGATACAATTAGTGAGAGTGGTGTGAATTAATTATTAATTAATTCACTAATTATAAACTCATTAATCAACTAAAGAATGCATAAGTTAACTTCAGTGCATGGACAATTTCAGTGGAGACCAGTGCAGAAATAGGTGAAAGAGCAGGTTAACTATCAGTTGTGACTATACTGTTGCTATTTGCAACACACAGATAGGTGGAGTAGCCCATGAGGATTGCACAGTTCAAGCCAAGTGGTTTATCTATTTAATGAAGCCATCCCATAGCATTAATTACGCAATAGAGGCTGGCTATCAAGTGGCAAAAGATTGGAGCATGTGTTTTGCTAGATCTAGCTTGATAGTGTGTAGCAATTGAGCGTGTGCATGAGAGCTTGTGAGGAGCTTTTGTACTATGATTGTTACATGATCTCCATGACATATAATATATAGATAGTTGGGGTTTTCAGCTTTAAGCTTTCCCAATAAATACTGTGTTCATATGTGTGATTGTTTGTGGTTTTAATGTATGCATGCAATTGATTTTATCTCCGCATGTGATGATCAATGGTAGAAGAGATTATGTATTATGCATGAAGCTAAAATAGTGTGTGATCAGGAGAATCTCGGTGAATAATATATCAGTTATTCAAATTTCTACATGGTATCAGAGCAATATTGATCATTGGAGCAATTGCAAAACATTGAAGCGGTTGAGTTTTGTGCTGGTGGAATTCGAATTTGCAGCAGTGTTTTCTTGGTGTCGAAGTTGAGATGTTTTTCAACGGATTGCGATTGGAGTATGCCCTTGAGGGCAACTCGAATTATATTGCATGGAAGGATAGGATGGAGGCGATGCTGGAAGACAATGGGTTGAAGGAGTTCATAGATGCAGAAATTCCAAAACCTACTTCTAGTGATGTTGCCGTACTTGATGCATGGCAAAAGAAGACAGCAAAGTGTCGAAGGATTCTGTTGGAGGGCGTGAAGGATCACATAGTATCCAGCCTTCATGATAAGGCTTCTCCATTCTTGATGTGGAAAGCTTTGACAGATTTATTCCAAAGCAAGAGCGATCAAAGGAAGTTGGCGCTCAAGGATAAACTCAGAAACATAAAAATGGAGAAAGGCAACAGTATGCCCAAGTACCTCACGAAGTTCATCCAATGCAGGGATGAGCTGGGAAGTGTGGGGGTGACTGTTGATGATGAGGACTTGGTGAGCTTGGCTCTCCTTGGGCTTCCGAAGAGTTGGCATTCCTATCAGGACTCTGTCAATGGTCGGGAGAAATTCCCAGGATGGGAGCGACTTTGGTCGGATCTTGTGCAAGAGGAGATAAGGCGGAGTACCAGGGACGGATCTTCATCAAAGAACTCTGATGAAGAGAATTGCGCTTTGGTTGCCAAAGCAAAGAAGGGGAAGAGCAAGAAAGCTTCTCAATCCGGTGCGAAAGGCAAGAAGCAAGACATGTCCAAGGTGAAGTGCTTTCACTATCACCAACACGGACATTACGCCACTAATCGTCCACAGAAAAAGAAAAATAAGCAGGTTGCTGGGACTGCAGCTGGAGAGGCCTTAGCCTCGCAATTTGAGCTAGATTTTTCACTGATCGCATGCTTGGTCTCAAGTATGACGGGATCAGCGTGGTTTCTTGACAGTGGTGCGTCTTTTCACATGACAGGAGATCAAGATTTGTTTACTGATGTGGATGAGAAAGATCTTGGAGTGCACATCGAGATGGGCGATGATGGTAGATACAGTGCGACCGGTATCGGTACCATTTCCTTTGAAAGGGAGTCTGGTAAACCCTTTCTATTGAAGGAAGTGATGCGTGTTCTAGGATTGAAGAAGAATCTTATCTCTGTGGCGATGTTAGAAGACAAGGGATATGATGTTGTCTTTAGCGAAGGAAAGGCTTTCCTGCACAGTAAGGCAACTGGTGAGACCCGGAGGATAGGGGTTCGAGTTAAGAACCTTTATCAATTGCAGGTAGATGGCTGCGCAGCAATGGCAGGCAAGGCAGAAGGAGTGGTGAGCCGGGATGATGGCAAGTTGTGGCACCGGAGATTGGGCCACCTTCACCATGGAGCTTTGAAGATACTGCAGCAGATTTCTACCGGGCTTCCTAAAGGCACTCTTGCGCAGTCAGATCAGTGCAAGGGGTGTACCCTGGGAAAATTTGTGAAAGCCACCTTTCACGAGAAGGATAGTCATGCCACGACGATCCTTGAGAGAATTCACACAGACGTGTGTGGACCTTTCTCAGTAGCTTCGACAGCAAAGCACATGTATTATGTGATCTTTGTTGATGATTTTTCTCGGAAGTGCTGGATCTTCTTCATGCAGAAGAAGAGCGAGACATACTCAAAGTTCTGTGAGTTCAAGGCACTCGTTGAGAAAGAATCGGGGAAGCAGGTGAAGGCTCTTAGGAGCGACAATGGTGGTGAATTCATCTCTGGCGAATTCAAGGACTTTTGCAGCGCAGAAGGAATTCGAAGAGAGCTCATAGCACCTCATAACCCACAGCAGAACATGGTTGCTGAGCGGAAGAACAAAACGATCGTGGGTGCTGCACGGGCGATGTTGCATGATCGTGGCCTACCCATTCACTTCAGGGTTGAGGCATGCACAATCGTTAGCAAATGTGCAGAACCGTTGTCCTCACAGGATACTTGGCATGAGTACACCCGAGGAGGCGTTTTCTGGTAAGAAGCCCGATATTTCCCATTTGAGGATTTTTGGTTCACCTGTTTACATTCATGTGAAGAAGGATGCCAGGAAGAAGCTAGAGCCGACTGCGGAGGTTGGGATATTTGTGGGGTACAATGATATGCCCCACAATTATCGTGTGTATTTTCCAGACAATCGCAAGACTGTTGTGCGACGGGATATCAAATTTCATGAGGAGAAAGCCATGAAGTGTTCGCTTGAGAGGGAGCCACACTTGCATGCAAATGAGGAGCTATTAGTTCCTAAGGATGAGCCTCAGGATGTGGATCAGCCACAAGAGGAGGTTCATGGAGTGGAAGAGACCACTCATGCAGCGCCAACCATCAGAGGGTGGAAGCGCACTACAGAAGCTGAGCGACTGGCTCAAGATGTAGAGAAGGTTGTAGGAGCACCTACATCACAGCGTAGACAGAGACAGTCACCTGACCGGTATACTGGATACATGGCTCTTATGAGCAAGTGTATCATGACAGAGCCATCCTCTTTCGAGGAAGCTGTGGAGGACCCCGCATGGGTAGATGCCATGGTGGAAGAGTATGATTCGATTGTCAGAAACAGTGCATGGGAGATTGTCTCGAGGCCGGAGGGGAAATCAGTAGTGGGTTTGAGATGGATCTACAAAGTGAAGCAGGCAGCTGACGGGAGTGTGGAGAAGTACAAGGCAAGATTTGTTGCCCGAGGCTTTTCACAGATTGAGGGGATCGATTATGAGGAAACCTTTGCACCTGTCGCAAGGTATTCTTCCATACGAACGATTCTTGCTCTCTTAGCGCAGATGGGGTGGCACATTCATCAGATGGATGTGAACACTGCGTTCCTCAACGGAGTCATTGAGGAGGAGGTGTACATAGAGCAGCTCGAAGGTTTCGAGATCTTCAGCAGCGAGTCGCATGTGTGCAGGCTCAAGAGAGCGTTGTATGGGTTGAAACAAGCACCTCGTGCTTGGTACACACGGATAGACAATTATTTCACCGGACTTGGATTCTCCAAGAGTGAGGCGGATCCTAACCTATAACAAATTGTGGTGGAGGGTAAGTTGCTGATCATTGTACTTTATGTAGATGATTTGATTTTGACAGGTGATGAGCTGTTGATACTCTCATGCAAGGATGATCTTGCAAAGGAGTTTGAGATGAAGGACTTGGGCCTCCTTCATTATTTCCTGGGATTGGAAATTTGGCAGCGCAGTGATGGACTGTTTGTTTCTCAAGGCAAGTATGCCCGGGAGATACTAGAGAAGTTCAACATGCATGGCTGCAAGCCTGTTGATACTCCTCTTCCCGGTGGATGGAGGAAGGAGGATGCTACTTCGGCGGAGGTAGTGGATGCCACTATTTATCGACAGTTGGTGGGGTCGCTTATGTATCTGGTCAATACACGACCCAACATATGCTATGTTGTTAACCAGCTTTCACAAGCTATGGTTAAGCCTACCAAGCTCTACTGGAAGGCAGGCAAGCATGTATTGAGATATCTCAGAGGCACATCGGGATATGGATTGTGGTACAGACAGTCGGATGAGGTGAAGTCGTGTGGCTTCATGGATGCAGAATGGGCAGGGAGCCCAACAGACAGAAAGAGCACATCTGGAGGGATTTTTAGTATCGGGTCGACAGCAGTTTCTTGGTACAGCAGGAAGCAGAGATCCGTGGCACTCAGTTCAGCAGAGGCCGAGTATATGGCAGCGAGTTTGGCTGCATGCAAGGCTATATGGATGAGGAAGATCCTGGTCGGGTTGTTCGGGTCACACTTGGAGCCTACTGTGATTTATTGTGATAACCAGAGTTGCATTAAACTCTAGGCTAATCCAGTATTTCATGATAGATCCAAACACATCGACATCAGGTACCATCATATCAGAGATTGTGTGCAGCGGAGAATCATGTTACTTTCATACATTCCCATGGAGGATCAGGATGCTGATATCTTGACGAAGGCGCTCACCAGGAGCAAATTCGAATACCACAGAAGCAGGATAGGGGTTGCAGATAATCCATATCTTGTTGAGAGGGAGTGTTGAAAATGCAACAAGATGATGGAGCTTAGTGAAATGAAGTCGCCTTCACTAAGTGGGCCCGCAAGCTATTTTTGGCACAAAGTCTATTTTTAGACTATGTCTATTTTTAGACATATGGATCATGTTCTATGAGTTGCAGGATGCTATTTGTGGATGGTTGGTCAAGTCGGAAAAAATAGATGGACTTCTATTTTTAGACATATTGGGCGGAATCTATTTTTAGATTGTCAATCTAAAAATAGATATGTCGAATATTATTAGCTCTTAATAATATTTGGACTATAAACATTATCTTATTCTCTTGGAGCACTTCAGTTAAGTGCACAGATGTGGCACAGGAGCTGACAGAAGGAATTACGCTATTCCTGAGGGTTAAGTGGAGCTATTGCATGGATACTTCAATTAGAACTCATGTGACAGAGTTTGGTGGAGTTGATTGAGAAAGTTAGTGGAGTTGTATTCAGTTTAACTAATCTAAACATAGTTGAGCTATTTGTATTCAGTTTAACTAATTGATACAATTAGTGAGAGTGGTGTGAATTAATTATTAATTAATTCACTAATTATAAACTCATTAATCAACTAAAAAATGCATCAGTTAACTTCAGTGCATGGACAGTTTCAGTGGAGACCAGTGCAGAAATAGGTGAAAGAGCAGGTTAACTATCAGTTGTGACTATACAGTTGCTATTTGCAACACACAGATAGGTGGAGTAGCCCATGAGGATTGTGCAGTTCAAGCCAGGTGGTTTATCTATTTAATGAAGCCATCCCATAGCATTGAAAATGCAATAGAGGCTGGCTATCAAGTGGCAAAATATTGGAGCATGTGTTTTGCTAGATCTAGCTTGATAGTGTGTAGCAATTGAGGGTGTGTATGAGAGCTTGTGAGGAGATTTTGTACTATGATTGTTACATGATCTCCATGACATATAATATACAGATAGTTGGGGTTTTCAGCTTTAAGCTTTCCCATTAAATACTGTGTTCATATGTGTGATTGTTTGTGGTTTTAATGTATGCATGCAATTGATTTTATTTCCGCATGTGATGATCAATGGTAGAAGAGATTCTGTATTATGCATGAAGCTAAAATAGTGTGTGATCAGGAGAATCTCGGTGAATAATATATCAGTTATTCAAATTTCTACAGAAGTAAGCATTATTGTTTTATTCCATTAAGAAATTCTGTTGAAATCCTTGATATAATAAGAAGCCCTAGGGTACAAAATTTCCCTAGGACATTACAGTAGTATCAGAGCTAAGCATCCTACCAGCTTGTGAGTACATGAGCCTTGTATGCTTCTAGAAGATACCAACAACGTCACAATAAGGAGGAAGAGGATCACCCATTATGCAAACATGGGAGATAGAGCAAGGCAAGGAGAACACAATCCTAGCACCTTACTGCATCCAATACTCTAAGGGAAACAACAAATGACCAACATGTTAATGCAAAGACAACAATTGATTCAAAGGCAATGGGAAATAATGGCTCAACTCATAGGAAACTCAAATGTTGCTAGCAACAACAAAACCACCATTGAAGGTAGTGATACCATAACCCTGGTCCTATTATAAACACTAACACTAGGGCTGTTGAAAAATGTAACTAGGTTCGGTCTTCATAACTATTATTGTACTTGTATCAATATGTATTTCATGTAAAAAGCAAAAAGAAGAAAATTAAATTATTATCATTACTATTATTTCATTAGTTAAGCATGTTCTTCATGCTTCTAGGGTTTATTGACTCAAAAGAAAAAAATTCATGAGTCAATCTATTGTACTTGAGTCAAGTCCCATTTGGACTTTTGGAAGGAGGAGTAAAAAAAAATTATTTGAGTCAAAAGAGTCATTTTGTCAACTACAAGAACAAGTCAGCATTGCCTGGACAAGTTGGCTCCGGAAGGGACAAAAATGACCTCCTAGATGTGTATATATGGATAGAGGTTTGACCTCATTGTAGCACCAATTCACAACTTCGATTTATGTGCAAGAAAGAGCAAGAAGAAAGGCAAAAGTCAAAGGAGAGAGAGCGAGAATCAAAGGAGCAAAGGTCAAAGGAGAGATAAACTTGCACTGTTCTGCCCTAAATTCTGCCACATGTGCTAAATTTTTTACTGTTGCAGGGGCTGAAAATTTCAAGAATAATTGCACGACCAAAAATCAGAGTTTGACTAGATTTGAATAGCATTGACCATCGTTGACTTGGTTGAGGAAGGTTTGAAGGAGGGATGACTTGGGTCTTGTGGGAGGTGTTGGTATTTGTTTTGGGGTCTTGGATTTCTCACTTTGATCTGATTCTATAAGAAGAGAAGTTGGTTGGGATTTCCCGTTGTGGGGTTTTGCCCTGGCTTAGAGCCTATATCTTGTGTTCATTGTCTTTTGTGATCTTCACAGTTTATGTTTTGGTAATTGTTTGATGAAGAGAACATAATTGAAGTAATAAGAAGCCAACACATACTCACAAATAATTATCAGGTAAAAGAAATCAATCCTAATTTGCTAGCCTATTGGTCTCTCAACATGGTTTCAGAGCTAAAGTGAGGAGAAAGGCAACTTGAATATCACTTCTTTGGGCATAAGTTGAATGCATCTCCACAAATAATCATCTCACTACAAAGGAAGACACTACCTGCAGTAGCTATATTTAAGGAGGCACAAGAATCATTTTGAAAAAGACCATCATCTTAGCAAAGATCTCTCTCTTGACTCTATTGGAAAGTTCTTGATCATCACTCATCTTTAAAGACATCTCTATAGAAGCATCAAGATTCTTGGAAACATCATCGTCCATCATTCAAGCAACTTGAAGATATTATTGTACCAACCATCCTATGACATCTCTAGTACAATCATCATTTAAGGACATCTTTAAAGATTCTTGGAAGAATCAAGATACTTGAAGGCATCATCATCATTCAAAGCACTTCACTCCTTTGACAAGTAAGTACTTCATTTCACTTCAGGGCTCAACCTTCAAATCAAGCGGCATCTTTTTGTAAGGCAACAAACTTGATGAGTCATCAAATTTCAAAGCTCAGAAGAAGAGAATTGATTTGGTTCTCATAAAAATTAAAGTCATGGATCAAGTTCTAGGAAAAGTTTCAAAACCAAACAAGGACAAGACTCAAGAATTGGCCAAGTACAATAAAGGAGAAGTTAGGGCTCAAAGAATTCTCATTGAGTCCATCAAAGGTCACCTTATCCCCTTTGTTGCAGATTTGGGCACATCAAAAGAAGTCTATGATTGTTAAAATTGGACAACTAAGTCCAAACTCCATGTTGTGATGTTCAGATGAAGATACCAATATTTTTATTGGGTTCCTCTTTCGGAGAAGTGTAAGATCGATCTAAAGATCATCTTAATCCGATGAGCAGAACATTTATTTTGAATTTATTTTCTAATACATTCAAATATGTGCAGGTCGACTTTAAGGTTTTGTACCCCAGCAGATGTGTCACACACCCTCAGTGATTGATATAAATAGAGTCAACATTGGAGGACATTTCACTCATCTCATTCTTACACATTCTCTCTCCTCTTCTGATTAGTTCAAGCTCCTTGGAGGCAGTTTTTCGGTTCACACATGGGAAAGAAGGTCGAAGATATTTCTGTTGTAGCTAGGGTTTCCACTGTAGGTTTGACCAGTGTTGACTTTGGTCAACGCATGGTCCAAAGGAGTTGATTTTTGGCATAGACTTCGATTTCTGAAGTCCGTACATTTTGGCACAAGAACCAAGGTCAAAGGTTGACCGTAGACCGTGTTGCGTTGACTTTTACTCGATGCTGCTGTGCGTTGACCGTTGACTGACAGCATTGACTTTTCCTGGGGTTGACTTTTGAGTTGACCGTTTGGCGGTTCTGAGGATTGTGTGACATTGCTAGTTAGCCAACCATATCGAGACTTTGCTGGTTGAAGCATCCTATTGACCGTCGTAACGCACCACCACCCTTATCTATTTCTGGTTTGTCTTCTATCGATCTATTGATATGTTCTATCAGCATTTTACTTTATGGTTTATGTGATTGTTATCTAATATTGAAGAAAAGTAAATTTGTATCAAGCATAGAACGTCTACAAAAATTTACATGGTAACAGAGGTGAGGTGAAGACAAGCCCTAATTTGTAGCAATCACCGAAGAAGAAAATGGGTTCCACAAACTATGGCTTCAAGGAGGATGACAAATTGACTGGGAAGGATGACTTCCATGCTTGGAAGATGATATTGGATCTTAAATTGGAAGACCAAGATGTCATGGACTATGTGCAGGGTAAAATCCAAGAACTATCCACTGCTACCACTGCTGCCAAAACAAAGTACAAGAAGGGGGAGATCAAAGCAAAGCTGATGATCAGGGAATCTATTCATAAGAGTCTGGTGGCCTACATCTCTGAGCTAGGTACATCCAAAGAGATGTATGATAAATTGATCCACATGTTCAAGGCCAACAATGCAAATCAAGTACTATTCTTCAAGAATCAATTGAAGAATCTGAAGAAAGGCAGGGATGAGTCTGTTCAATCATAATTTCTGAAGCTGACCGAGATCAGGAACAATCTGCTGGCTATTGGGGAGACAATAGCTAATCGAGAGATGGTACTCACCACATTTGGAGGGCTCCCATCCGAATGGCATGTGTTCAACACTAACATTCTAAATAATAATGTGATACCTAACTTTGATGAAGTACTGTCGAGATGCGTTCAAGAAGAATCTAGAATGAGGGAGTATGAAAATGAAGGAAACGTTGCCTACGCTGCTCATTCTACAAAGAAGAACTTTGGTGGTCCAAAGAAAAAAAGAAGAGTAGGGGCCCAAGGAAAGAAGGGCAAGTGTTACACTTGTCATACGCTAGGCTACTATGCTAGAGAATGTCCTTTCAAGAAGGATTCTCCCGATGATGATGACAACAACAACAACCAGAGGAAGGGCAATCAAAGGAAAAACAGGTGCAAGGGAAAAAGGAAGGCTCCCTCTGGCGAAAATGGTCAACCTTTCAAAAGGTTGAGAAACTCCAAGTATGAGGAATCAAATGTTGTTGATAAAGGAAATGAATTCATTCTTGTATCTGCCCTCTCTGTTGCATCTCCACCCGACACTATGGATGTCTGGTTGATAGATAGTGGTGCCTCAAGGCACATCACTGGGTTCAAAGAAGCACTTTCTGATATGGTTGAGAAGGATACTAATCTAGAAATTATCCTTGGAGATAATGCCACATATCCCGTGAAAGGGAAAGGGACTGTGACCCTCCACTTGTCTCAAGGACAAGTCCTCCGCTTGCAGGATGTACTCTATGTACCAAATTTGAAGAAGAACCTTGTGTCTATATCGGCCATGGAAGACAAAGGTTTCAATAGGGCATTCATTGATGGAAAGGTGCGCATGTGGAAGAAGAGCTTCAAGGAAGCTATCACAATTGGATTTAGAGTGGATACACTCTACCAGGTTGGAGGAAGTCCACTAGGAGCGATGACATGTGATACTATGGCACCGGCGGTTTGGACACCCTCACTACAAATCCCTTCCCGAAGCAAGGAAGGTGGTGACGGGGATGCCCAAGCTCTCAGAGAATCATGAAGGTGTATGACAAGGTTGTGCCGAAGGAAAACACTCAAGGGGACCTTTCTCCTCAAGCGTCACAAAGACATCTGATGTCTTGCATTGATACATTCTGATATGTCTGGTATGCTGCCCCTGACATCGTTGGGAGGATGTTCTTATTATATGAGACGAACGAGTTCAAGAACTTTTGCAGAGGAGCTAGCATCAAGAGGGAGACCACAATGTTTGTGGGCTACAACGAAACTTCGAAGGCCTATAGATTCTATGTGCCTAATCAAAGGGAAGTAGAGATATGCCACGATGTCACTTTTGACGAAGATGCTTCCCTAAAGAAAGTAGTCAATCCTCCGAGATATGAGGAAGATCATGAAACAAGGCCTGGAAATCAAGAAGAACCGAAGGATAAGACGATGCCTGATATTGAAGGACCGATGGACCCAATTGATCCACCTCCTTCATTGGGGAAGAGACCATGATGGCTCAAGGACACTCTTGAGGACGCTGAGGGACATATGGCCCCAAGGAGGACTTTCCGTGAAAGCAAGAAGCCGAGTAGATACCAAGGGTATCTAGCAGCCATGAGTACTATTGTACAATCCGAGCCTGGATCTTTTGAGGAAGTCTTAAAGCATCAAGTTTGGAAGGATCCTATGCACGAAGAGTATGAGTCCATAATGAAGAATGATGTCTGGGATGTGGTTCCAAGACCGGAGAACAAAGCAATTGTCACCTCGAAATGGCTCTACAAGATCAAGCATGGATCTGATGGAAGTACTGAAAAGTTCAAGGCAAGATTCGTTGCCCGTGGCTTCTCTCAAAAGGAAGGCATAGACTATGATGACATATTTGCACCTGTGGCACGATATACCACCATTCGATCTATCATAGCCCCTGCTGCTAGCAAGGATGGAGTCTTCATCAGATGGATGTGAAGACCACATTTCGGCATGGTCCGAAAAAGGAAGAGGTGTATGTAGAGCAACCTCTGGGGTTCGAAGTCCAGGATTGGGACACCCATGTCTGAAGGTTGAAGAAAGCCCTCTATGGGCTAAAGTAAGCACCCAGAGCTTGGTACGAGAGGATAGATAGCTACCTGATGAAGCCAGGCTTCACTCGTAGTAATGTTGATCCGAACCTTTACTTCAAGGTTGATAGAGAGAAGCCTCTCATTCTAGTGTTGTATGTGGACGACCTCTTCTTGACAGGTGTTGTCCCTCTCATTCATCAGTGCAAGAGGGAGCTCGCTGCTAAGTTCGAGATTAAGGACCTAGGACTGATGCACTATTTCCTAGGCCTGGGGGTCTAGCAGAGACCAGGCGAGATTTTCCTTTCTCAAGGACAATACATTGTGAAGCTTCTGGAAAGATTTAGTATGATGGACTGTAAGTCTATGCCGACACCAATGGAGCTCAACTTTAAGAAGTTGAGTGGCAGCGCTGTTGGGCCTGTGTTAGCAAATCCTACCGAGTATCGTCAACTCGTAGGGGCCCTAATGTTCTTAGTGAACACCCGTCCGAACGTATGTTTTGCAGTGAACACTTTGAGTCAACATATGGTTGATCCTCATAACATTCACTGGGTTGGTGCCAAGAAACTCTTGAGATATCTCTGAGGCACGATAGACCATGTGCTGAGATACACTGCCGGGAGTATGACACTCCATGGATATATTGATGCCGATTGGGTTGGCAGTGTGGTGGATCGCAAGAGCACATCAGGATGTTGCTTCACACGTAGATCTGTTTCGGGCAGGAAACTAAAGTCGGTATCCTTGAGCACCACTGAGGCCAAATACATTGCAACATGTATGGCTTGTTGTGAAGTCACTTGGTTGTGAAAGCTCTTAAGAGAGTTGTTCAAGAATGTGCTAAATGTCACCGTTATCCTTTGTGATAACCAGAGGGGGATTTGTTTGTCATAGAATCTAGTGTTCCACGATCGATCCAAGCATGTTGATGGTTAGTACCACTTTATTCGAAACATGGTACAGCGAGGCGCCGTAAGGTTCGATCATAGGAACTTATGAGCAGGTCGCGGATATTCTCACTATGCCCTTGGGGAAGGTCATGTTCCTAATCTTCCGTGAGAATCTTGGAATCCTGGAACGACCCTATTCTGAGGGTCCTATTGAACGATGAGCTCTTGGGGCTCTGGGGGGTCTCTGGGGATAGCTTCCCGGAGCTATAAGCACACACGGGGCTAGGCTTGCCGAACCTTGTGGTGCTTCTGCCCCACCGTTATGATGATTGAGTTGGTTCGCCTCTCATGATCTATGCCCCGTATGCATCCTACCCATTTGAGTTCTGAACTCATGGGAAGTACCTCTCATTTGGCCAATGAGGTGGGAAAAGCTAGAGACTAGTAGCAAAGACTGATGGACGCATCAAAGATTGTCATACTCTCTATCTAGGATGACACGTGTCCAACCACTTGATCTGGGATCAAGTCTAGTGAGGTTTCGGTAGACTCCTTCTCCGACGGTCGGTATGTGACTCTTTGAGTCCATGTGAGGTTTCTTGACCTCCAACCGACTTCTGTTAGTATATGACTCTCTTTGGAGTCCAAGTGAGATTTCGCACCTCCCATCGACTTCTGCTCGATAAACCAACTTCAAAGTTGGTATGAGACCTTTGTGAGTCCTATAGAGTGTTTTTAATTCCTCCTCACAAATCACAACGAGAATGATGTCTTGCGGATCGACCCACCTGTCGTTCTCAATAAAGAGGCCAGCAAAGCAAGTTACGGCGGGATGACGCACGATGTTTGGGTTGCACATGTGGATGGAGTTCTCCCTAGTTGAGAGGGAGTGTTAAAATTGGACAACTAGGTCCAAACTCCATGTTGTGATGCTCAGATGAAGATACCAATAGTTTTATTGGGTTGCTCTTTCGGAGAGGTGTAAAATGGATCTAAAAATCATCTTAATCCAATGAGCAAAACATTTGTTTTGAATTTATTTTCTAATACATTCAAATATGTGCAGGTCGGCTTTAAGGTTTTGTACCCTAGCAGATGTGTCACACACCCTCAGTGATTGATATAAATAGAGTCAACATTGGAGGACATTTCACTCATCTCATCCTCACACATTCTCTCTCCTCTTCTGATCAGTTCGAACTCCTTGGAGGCAGTTTTTCGGTTCACAAGTGGGAAAGAAGGTCGAAGATATTTTTGCTGCAACTAGGGTTTCCACCACAGGTTTGACCAGCGTTGACTTTGGTCAACACATGGTCCAAAGGAGCTGATTTTTGGCATAGACTTCGATTTCTGAAGTCCGTACATTTTGGCACAAGAACCAATTCAAAGGTTGACCGTAGACCGTGCTGCGTTGACTTTTACTTACTGTTGTTGCTGCTAGTGCTGTTGTTGTTGCTGCTGTCGCTGTTGTGTGTTGACCGTTGACTAACAGCGTTGACTTTTTCTGGGGTTGACTTTTGAGTTGATCGTTTGGCTGTTCTAAGGGTTGTGTGACATTGCTGGTTAGCCAACCATATTGAGACTTTGCTGGTTGAAGCATCCTGTTGACCGTTGTAACACACCACCACCCTTATCTGTTTCTAGTTTGTCTTCTATCGATCTACTGATATGTTCTATCAGCATTTTACTTTATGGTTTATGTGATTGCTATCTAATATTGAAGAAAAGTAAAGTTGCATCAAGCATAGAACATCTGCGAAAATTTACAATGATGAATTGGCAAAATTATACGCTATCAATACTACAGGGCAGAAAATATCCTTAAGGAATCAACTTAACAAAACAAGGTTGTCAAAAGATGAAGACTTGGCCTCATATCTTGTGAAAATCTCGAAATGAAAGATCAACTTCAAGGGATTGGAGAAGTCATTTATGATTCTGAATTAACTTCTTGCATACTCAATGCTCTACCTCCATATTGGAGTAGTTTTGTAACCAACATCTATTCAAGGAAAGATACTCCATCATTCGATGAACTATGGGCTTTATGTGTTCTAAAAGAAACAATATTCAAAGCCAAGGATGATAGTGAACCCAATAACGAACAGTCTCAAGCTTTTGCTACTAGATCGAAGAAGAAGTTTGGAAGATTTGGAAGATTTGAACCTCGTCTAAAATACCACAACAACAATAATCAGCCACGTGGAGGCCAGGATATGTCCAAAGTTCAATGCTTTGGGTGTAATGAATATGGACACTTTAAAAGGGATTATCCCAAGGATCCTAAGAACAAGAAGAACAACAAGAGGAAAGAAAGAAGTGGAGCCCACATTGCAAAAGAAGATGAAGAACCTGAGAAGAAACAAAAGATTGAAGATCGTAAGGACCTATACTATTGAAGGATTTTACTATTATTCGGTTTACAAGCAGTTTGTTTTTTCTTTTATTAGAAGATGGCAGTTAGAGTAGCAATTGCAATTACATTTGGGATTTGCAAATTATGAAAGAAGCATATAGCATTGGAAAAGTTAGAGTCTACATAGTCAGTTGCATATTATCATAGAAGGTTGAAAGCAATCATCTAATCATCTAGCAAGCAAGGATAAAAGGATTTGGGCCATTAAGCACATTACAGTTAATGCAGCTATTACAATTTTATTATGATGATCTAGAAGCAGTGATTTAGCAGAAAAAGGGACTACAAAGATCTACTATAGAAGCATAACCATTAGCAGGATGAAGATCATTATGTAACTTTCTACAATGTATGAAAGAATTAATATGGCAAAAGTATAGCATGGAAGAAACATCAAAGCAATCTAGAAGTTTGAAGGTATGAAGATAGTTTAGAAGCAGCATGAAAGCATAAATGAAGCATTTTTCATCTTAAGGAAACGAATCTCATCATTCATGAACATCATCTTCAAAGCATGATAAAGTAACAATTCGCTCAAAGGAAGTCAACATGAAGAAAAGATGTGTGCCTATCTTAGAAAAGGTTCTTCATTAGATAATGTTGAAGGGAGAACAGAACGCATATGATTCAAAAATATACTTGGGAACACAGGCATGATATCTCTTGGAAAGATAGGAAACTAATCTTCTATATGGTTGTTTGATATATAGCAACATATCAAGATTGGCAGGCCAAAAGTGTGGAATTAATATAGACTTCAGAAGGAGTTAGAAGCACAAATTGACTTGAAGAATCTTACAAGCTTGAAATTTAGAGTAACATCATTTGTTTTGGAAACCCTGATAATGAGAAATGACATTTTAATGCTTGGGATATGGTATGACTTCTAGGATGAATATATAGCCAAGGTGTTTACACTATAAAGGCAGGAAAGGCAGGAAATTGATACAAGAAGTTGTGAGATAGTTTATTGATCTCTTGATGATATGATGAATTCGATACTAAGTTCCTCATGTTAGTTTTTGTAGCGTCGGATGTCTTCTAGCCTTGAAATTTTGTGGAGAGACTAGAATAAATGAGATCTCCAAAACCCAGAAATTGTTTCTGGAAATTCCACCTAGAAATGACTTAATTAGATTATTAGTCGGTTTTTAAATATTTCCTTAGTCTAAACTTAGGGAATATGACTAATTAATCAGAATTAATTAAGTCAAGCTGTGAATGTTCTAGAAACTCACACAGATCGACTTCAAGTTAATCCTAGCCATCAATTAAAATCTAAGCTTGGTCACTGAAGTCTCAATAGAGGATTATAAGAAGAAGTCGATAGGGCTTGGAAAAATCACTTGAGCAGTTCGATTTTACTAGGAAATCGATTTTCAGAGTAGCAGTTGTTGTTGTCGGAGAGAGATTCAGTGAGATTGAAGCAGTGAGATAGGGGCCAAGACAGTGAAGCTAGAGGAGGCATTCCAGATCCGGTGATTGCATTTGCAAACAGGCACAAGAGCGACACAGAGGCTAACACAGAGGCAGCACAGTAGCAGAGATTCAATGTCGGTAGCTAGGTAGAGGTTCCAAAGGCCAGGAGAGTCATTTTCCCAGACAACAGTTGGCTAGACGACTTGAGGAGAAGCGGTTCTGAGCTGGGTGACGCAGTGATTGCACTAAGGAAGTTTGGACAGCTCAATTTTGAGTTGAGGTCAGTGCTAGGGTTCGCCTATGGAGTGAGGAAATTCCTCACTAGATTTTTCTTTCCAGTCTTTCTTTGTAGGATTTCCAGTTTGGGCATCCAGTTGTACTTAGATTATTTCACTGCTGCATAATATTAAAACCCTCAGCTGCTGCACCGATTTTCCCCAAGTTGGGTTTTTCCGGGGACTTTCGTCCAAAAGTAACTGTGTTATTTTATGTGTGTGTGCTAGCATTTCTTCCAACGTTTATTTCTTCCACAATTTATTTGTGTAGGTTGCAGTGTATTTATTTCGATATTTGCCGTAGGAAACAACAGATAAATTGTTAAGTAGAATTAACAATTAGAAGAAATACTATCAGTTGTTGCAATAGGATTCTGGTTTAGGAATGATCACATGGTATCAGAGCACAAATGATCAAGCAGAGAGCTCAATAGCAAAGAAAGGAGGAGTTTCGTTGTTCAGTGTGAGAAGTAGTTCGAAACCCTAGAGGGCAACACAATCACCTTGGCCAAGAGGTCGTATTTCTTGAGGAAAATCGATTTTTCTGAGAGAGCGACAGAAAAATTCGATTTCTCCAGATCAAGGAATTCGAGAGGCAGAGGGAGCAGCGAGTACTTTCTTGCAGAGCAGATCTCTAGCTGGATGCAGTAGTTTTGCAACAGTTTGCTAGAGCGGAACTAGTGTTAGGTGGAAGAAGAGCACACACTAAGGGAAATTTTTCCTCGGGGAATTTCTAGTCTCAAGAAGTTCGATTTCCCTTGCAGATCCACAGTTGTTCTGAGCAGAGTTTCTCACTCCATAAGGGAGTGTGAATAGCTGAGCAACAGCTGAGAAAAAGGGAAGAGGAGATTTTCAACATTTATTTTTGAGATGGCAACAGTTGGGCTTCGAGATCAAGACAAGTTGGATGGGGCTTCCAACTATGTTATCTGGAAGGCAAGGATCTCCTTCCTTCTAGATGAGTTTGATCTCAAGGCTTATATCGATAATGTGGTAGTAGTACCCACGGATGCGAATCAACTCAAAGAGTACATAAAGGAGATGGCGAGGGCAAAGAGGTTGATTCTTGATGGTGTTCGGGATCACATTGTATCACACATAGTGGCCAAACCAACGACCAAAGAGATGTGGGATACACTTTCCATGTTGTACCAAAGCTCTTCTGATCAGCGAAATATGTACTTGGAGGAGAAGCTGAGATGCGTCAGGATGCAAAAAGGGGAACTCATAGACCCCTTCCTCACCAGGATTCAGGAGATCTAGGATCAGATTGCCGTTGTTGGGGCAACACCTCAACCCACAGAGCTAGTACGATTGGCACTTAACAGTGTTTCCGAGGAGTGGCAGGTATTTGTCCAAAGCATTTTGGGCAGAGACACCTTGCCAAGGTCGGACAGGGTGTGGGACGATTTGCAGCAGGAGGAGTTGAGACGAGACTTGCTAAAGAGCTCCATTAATGACAGCATCAATAACGGGTCGAAGCAGTTGAAGGAGGAGAAGAATGTGGCCCTCGCATCGAAGGGTCAGGGATAGGGGGAGCAGCATAGGAAGCAGGACCTGTCGAAGGTCGAGTGCTTTAGGTGTGGCAAGTTAGGCCACTACAGTACCCGGTGTCCTCTCAAGAAGGGCAAGGAGGAGAAGCAAGACCAACAGGAAGCTTCTACCGAGATCGATAAGTTGTCCCCCAGGCTGGAGGAAGACTTCGCCATGTTTGCAGACATACCTCCAGGAGTGAGGTGGAGCGACTTGGTTTTGTAGCCCCAGAGCGCTACAGTTGGGTAGGATTCTTGAGGAGGTCCACCTCTTGGATTAATACCTAGCCACGAGGGCCTACAGTATTCAATAACAGGATGGACCAGTGGCAGTTGATGCAGTCAGTGTCAAAGTGACAGTTGCAGTAACTAGTAGCAGTCAAATGCTGGAGAGCGCAATGTAGTTAGCACAGTGTTGAGTCAGCATCAACGCAGAGTCTTCAGTGGACAGTGTTGAGTTAGCATCAACGCAGAGTCTTCAGTGGACAGTGTAGAGGCTAGTAGTAGTCGGGACTCGGATGACAAATGCATCATACTGAACACAGTTGGTTTAGTATTTCAGATGCTTCTCAGTTGCAGATGTTACAGTTGCAGCAAAAAAAGATGAGAGGGAGTTGCAATGTAGATGCAGTGTTCGCAAGAATTCAGCAGGGTCAGCAGCAGCATAGATGTAACTCATATCAGAGTTGCGCAATGGTTGGTGGGTAGCAATAGCCAGACATCAGCGGTGTGACAGGAGATGGTGCAGAAACATAGTATTTCTATCAGGGGTGCAACAATTCTAGAACACATTCCTCGCTAAGAGGGAGTGTTAGTTTTTGTAGCATCATATGTGTTATAGCCTTGAAATTTTGTGGAGAGGCTAGAATACATGAGATCTCCACAACCTAGAAATCGTTTCTGGAAATTCCATCTAGAAATGACTTAATTAGATTATTAGTCAGTTTTTAAATATTTCCTAAGTCTAAACTTAGGGAATATGACTAATTAATCAGAATTAATTAAGTCAAGGTGTGAATGTTCTAGAAACTCACACAGATCAACTTCAAGTTAATCCTAGCCATCGATTAAGATCTAATCTTGGTCGTTGAAGTCTCAATAGAGGATTATAAGAAGTCGATGGGGCTTGGATAAATCACTTGAGCAATTCGATTTTACTAAGATATTGATTTCCAGAGTAGCAGTTATTGTTTCCGGAGAGAGATTCAGTGAGATCGAAGCAATGAGAGAGGGGCAGAGATAGTGAAGTTGGAGGAGGCATTCCAAATCCGATGAGTGCATTTGCAGAGAGGCAGAAGAGCCACTGAGAGGCTGACGCAGAGGAAACACAGTAGCCTATAGAGGCAATTCTGTATTTGTTGGGGAGAAGCAAAGATTTAGTGTCGAAAGCTGGGCAGAGGTTCCAAAGGCCAGGAGAGTCATTTTCCCAGACAGCAACCAACCAGACAGCTTGAGGAGAAGCGATTTTGAGTTGGGTGACGTAGTGACTACGCAGAGGCAATTTGGACGGCTCAATTTTGAGCTGAGGTCAGTGCTCGGATTCGCCTATGGAGTGAGGAAATTCCTCACTAGATTTTTCTTGCCAGTTTTTCTCTGTAGGATTGCCAGTTTGGACATCCAGTTGTACTCAAATTATTTCACTACTGCATAATATTAAAACCCTCAGTTGTCGCACTGGTTTTCCCAAGTTAGGTTTTTCTGGGGACTTTCGTCCAAAAATAATTGTGTTATTTTATGTGTGTGTGTTAGCATTCCTTCCAGTGTTTCTTTCTTTCGTAGTTTATTAGTGTAGGTTGCAGTGTATTTATTTCGATATTTTTCGTAGGAAACCACAGATATATTGTTAAGTAGAATTAACAATTAGAAGAAATAATATTAGTTGCTGCAATAGGATTCTGGTTTAGGAATGATCACACCTCAGAGAAAAGAGGGAGATATAATTGGCTCTACATTGATTGGTTTGCAGGTACTATTGTTGACAGAGATACTACTGATGATTAGTGGAAAGTGATACAATTTCATAAAAAGGATTAAGGCAAAACCATGTCATGAAGATAGAGTATATGAAGGCTTATGCGTTAAACGTTGAAAGAGTTTGGCTCCATAAGATGTTTGATGAACTACTTGATGACTTGTTAGAGTTATGTGAAGATTCACAAAGATCTAGGAAGGTCGAAGCTCAGTATGATGTGATGTGAGATAGGAGCCCTGCTATCTACAACTAGATCTCCACGGAAGAACAAGTAGTTGATGAATGAGACAAGCTGAGGCTTGTGGTTATGTCTCCCTAGTTGAGAGGAAGGATCTTCTCCCTGGCTGAGAGGGAGTGATGATGGACACCATATTATCCATGTGTCATGCAGTAGGCCAGGACTAACAGTCGTAAGTCTAATGAAGGCACAGGTAGTTAGAATGAAGGATTGGATAAGCTTTTGGGATTGATACTCCTTAAGGAATGGTATCCCAGATAGGAGCCCGAGGACCAATACTCTTTGAGGATAGGGTAGAGTATCCAAGATAAGAGTAATCCTGAGGAGGATCGATATTCTTTGAGGATTGGGAATCCAAGATAAGAATATTCCTGTAAGGACATACCCGGTGAACATCCAGATGGGGTATGTACCTTGAGAGGCGGTGGTGGTATCCAAATGTATGTCTCCCAACATTGTGCTCTAATATAGTGGAGAGTTAGAGCTTCTCAGTCAAGGCCTTGCTATTTTGTAATTGATAATGTTGGTTATGATGATGCTTGATGATGCTAATCAATTTGAATTCTTCTTATGAGAATATTTCAATTTGAAAGTATCCTTGTATCATGTTGTGTGATTATGAATACCTCCCTAGTTAATTCAACTTAAGAGGGAGTGTTGAAAAATGTAACTAGGTTCAGTCTTCATAATTATTATTGCCCTTCTATCAATACGTATTTCATGTAAAAAACAAAAAGAAGAAAAATAAATTATTATTATTATTATTATTATTTCATTAGTTAATCATGTTCTTCACGCTTCTAGGGTTTATCAAGTCAAAAGAAAATTTGTCATGAGTCAATCTATTGTACTTGAGTCAAGTCCCATTTGGACTTTTGAAAAAAGAGTAAAAATAATTTTATTAGAGTCAAAAGGGTCATTTTGTCACCCACAAGACCAAGTCGGCCCTGGAAGGAACAAATTTGACCTCTTGGATGTGTATATATAGAGAGAAGTTCGACCTCATTGTAGCACCAATTCACAACTTAGATTTTTGTGCAAGAAAGAGCAAGAAGACAAGCGAAAGTGAAAGGAGAGAGAGCGAGAATCGAAGGAGTGAAGACCAAAGGAGAGAGAAACTCACACTATTGTGCCACACGTGAAATTTCAGATTGTTGCAAGGGCTGAAAATTTCAGGAATAATTGCAGGGCCAAAAATTAGAGTTTGACCAGATTTGAAGAGCATTGACCATTGTTGACTTGGTTGAGGAAGGTTTGAAGGAATATTGACTTGGGTCTTGTGGGAGGCCTTGCTCTTGGTTTTTGGTTCTTGGAATTCTCACTTTGATCTTATTCTATAAGAAGAGAAGTTGGTTGGGTTTTCCCCCTTGTGGGGTTTTTCCCTAGCTTGGAGCCTATATCTTCTATTCATTGTCTTTTGTGATATTCATGGTTTATGTTTTGGTAATTGTTTGATGAAGAGAACATAATAAAAGTAATAAGAAGCCAACACATATTCACAAATAATTATCAAGAAAGAGAAATCAATCCTAATTTGCTAGCGTATTAGTTTCTCAACATGGGCAACCAGCAGAAGAAGCTATTGACCGTTACTTCCTCAATTTACAAATAATCAAGTAATGGAAACCCAAGAAGTTGTTGAAACAAATAGACTCTTTTATGAGGACTTTCAAGAGTACGCAACACTAGAAGAGAACACGAGCAACCATGACTTTCCAAGAATACAACAACATCAGATACAGAAATAGACCAAGGGGAAAACCTAACTCTTATGTAACACAAAAGGTAAGTAAACTTTCCTTCCCCTCATTTGATGGATCATCGAAATGTTCAGCAAGAGCTTGGGTGGAAAAATTGGACACCTACTTCAGGCTCAACCCTATGTTGGAAGCGAACGTTATCCAATTTGCCACACTACATCTAGAACGAGAAGTGCATGATTGGTGGCACCATGGTTTGGTTAATTTGGGGCATGCAAACATCACTTCCTATGTAGACTTTACATAGAGATTGATAGATAGATTTGATTGGAAGAACCCAGACATACACTTCAGAGAATTGGCACAACTCAACAGACAGGGTCGCATGAAGAATACATTTCAGAGTTCGAGCGAACTGTTGTCATGATAACAGACATATACCTAAAGAAAGACTAGTTATGCTCTTCACAAAAGGACTAGTCGAACCCTTACAAGCATATGTTAAGGCATTCCATCTCGCAACTCTCCCAGACCCCATCAACAAGATTCGTAATATGGGGAATGCATCAACCAAACCAAAGGCCCTACTCAAGCCTCCCAACCCTTAGAAATATAAGGAGAAGAATCCCTTCCAACGTGGTTGGCCCAAAAGGGGTAGGGTGAATGAGGAAACCTGAAGTGAACTAAGAAGGAAGAAGCTTTGTTTCACTTGCAAGGAGCCATGGGAGCCTAGACATCGACATTTAGGCAAAGGAAAGATCCACTACACCAAAGTGGTCTTCGATGATGAGGATGAAGAAGGAGAACCCACCCCAAATGTTGAGCCTAACAGCGCAAAGGAAGAGAAATCTCAACTGGAAGTTAAAGAAGAGGAAAAGCCATACGAAGAGAAAAAATCTCGATCACAAGTTAATTTTGCATCTCTATCAAGAACCCCCAGGTATTACACCTTCAGGATCGGGGGAGTCGTCAAGGAACAACACATCACAACTTTGGTTGATGGGGGAACTACACACAACTTCATTGATGCAGCATTAGTAGCAAAGAGAGGGCTTCCCACAAAAGAGTTCGAAGGCCTTGATGTGATAGTTGCAGATGGGTACAACTAGGATTGCACGAGAATGATCCCAGGTTTGAGCATAACACTTGGTAATTACATTTTCACTAGTGTTTTTTATGTAATAAATCTTGCAGATATCAATATGGTATTGGGAGTTCAATGGTTGTATTCATTGGGTAAGCACACTATGGACTACCAAGCGATGGAGATGGAATTTAAAGCCCCTAATGGCAGTAAAGTAGTTTTGATAGGCATGGAAAATTGTAGCCCCCAAGTCATTTCTACTAGGAGAATGAAGGCCATATTTAGGCATGGAGATATATCATATGTTGTAGAATGCATGATCACGAGCTAAAAGACACCCGAAAATGGCAGTCCACAGTACAAAGCAAACTTTCAACAAGTGTTGGACAAGCATGGCCAGGTATATGGTGATATTTCCTTGGGATTACCTCCTAAAATAGGATTTGAACATACTATAGAGTTGGAAGAAGGGGTCAAGCCCGTAATCACTACACAATATCGACACCCAAAGAAATTCAAGGATGACATAGAAAAGGCAATCCAAGAATTGCTAGCTATGGCCCACATCAAACCCAACTCAAGTCCGTTCACCTCATAAGTGGTTTGGTTAAAAAGAAGGATGGAACGTGGAGGATGTGTATTGACTACCAGGCACTCAACAAAAAGACCATCAAAAACAAGGATCCTATTCCCAAATCAATGAGTTACTGGATGAGTTACATGGAGCAGTTTACTTTTCAAAGATTGGCCTACAATTGAGATATCATCAAATCCGAGTTCAAGAGCAAGATGTGTCGAAGACAACGTTTTGATGTCACTACGGACACTATGAGTTTTTGGTCATGCCATTTGGTCTAACAAATGCTCGTCACACGTTCCAATCTTGCATGAATAGCATCTTCAACAAGCAGTTGAGGAAATAGTATTTTTTGACTACCTTCTCATATATAGCAGGACATGCGAAGATCAGTTGGGGCACCGAGATGAAATTTTGAGCATAATACAACAACAATCACTCTATGCCAAGGCATCAAAATGCGAGTTTGGAATGATGTAGATTCTCTATCTGGGACACATAAGCAGTGTGAGAGGAGTGCAGGTACATCAAGAGAAGATTCAGGCAATATTGGATTGGCCAACACCCAAGAATCTGACCAAGTTGCAAGGATTTTTCAGAATTTGTAGCTATTACAGGCGATTCGTGAAAGGCTTCTCTCAACTAAGCACACCATTAATGAATTTGACAAAGAAAGGAGCATTCAGGTGGACGGAGGAATCAAACAAGACATTCAATAAGCTCAAAGAAGTAATGAGCTCATGTCTAGTACTAGCACTCCCTAACTTTAGTCAACCCTTTGTGTTAGAATGTGATGCATCGGGGAAAGGAATAGGAGCAGTGTTAATGCAAAAGAGCCATCCAACTGCATTCGAAAGTCGGAAACTTGACACAGAGAGACTTTACTCCATATATGACAAGGAAATGTTGGCTATTATGCACACTTTGGCAAAGTTAGCCAATACTCGGTAGGAAACAAATTCATAGTGAAGATAGACCACGACATCTTGCGCCATTTCTTGGAACAAAAATACCTAAACAAACGACGACAAAATTGGGTAAGCAAGGTCCAAGCTTATGATTTTGATATTGAATACGTAAAAGGGGAAAAGAATATTGTGGTTGATGCACTCTCTAGAAAAACGACAACATGTTCTCTCATGGATCTCACAGAAGACTAGAAGGCTCACTTCTTGGTGGAATATTCCAAGACCAAATTTGGCTATGCTTTGATGGACGGACTCATTCAAGATGACAAGTACAAGATAGCTAATGATATTATTTACTAAAAGGACAAGATATATTTGGTTCTTGAATCAACGCTTAAGGAAAAAATCTTAAAGGCCACACATGACATACCATCAGCTGGACACCAAGGATTCTTCAAGACTTACCGATAGATCAAGGAATGGTTTTCATGGAATGGTCTTAAAGATGGCGTATTAAAATACGTTAAGAAAAGCATAACATGCCAACAAAATAAGGTCGAGCACACGTATCCTGCATGTTTACTACAACCTTCACCAATTCCAGAACAAAAAGGGGAAATCATCTCAATGGACTTCGTTACAGGACTACCCAAAGCACAAGGAAAAGATCACATCTACACAGTGGTTGACACGTTGAAGAAATTTGCAAATTTCTTTGCAATTCCCACTAATTATTCCGCCAAACAAGTAGCAAAAATTTTCTTGAAAGAAGTTTTCAGGCTTCATTGACTACCTAAAAACATAGTCAGTGATCGAGATAGCAGATTTATGGGGGCATTTTTGCAAGTATTCTTCAGGCTAGTTGGGACAGAAATAACCTCAAGCACCAGCTATCTTCTGCAAACAGAGCGCCAGACAGAGATTCGTGAATAAACGGATTGAGTGATACGTAACTACGTGATTGGTCAACAGAAAGCATGGATTAAATGTATATACCTTGGGAGCATTATACAACACTTATCATTCGTCTATTGGGATGACAATTTTCAAAGCACTATACGGTTATTATGCTCCATCCTTTCTTGACATTGTCTTCAGAGACAATAGGGATCCATTAGCTAAAGATTGGATACAAGAAAGCCAGGATGTTTTCAAGACACTCAAAGAAAACATGCAGGCTGCCCAAAATCGGTAAAAATGTATGCAAACCAACACCGAACATAACACAGTTTTGAAGTAGGAGACCTCGTATTTCTAAGATTGCAACCATATAAGCAATCTACACTCAAGAAAAGTGGTGCAGAAAAGTTGAAGCCGAGGTTTTATGGACCCTACAAAGTTTTCTGGAAAATAGGAGAAGTCGTGTATGAGTTAGAACTGCCAAAACAAAGCAAAATTCATAATGTCTTCCATGTTTCCTATCTCAAGAAGGCTGCCAAGAAACAGGTCAATACTTCTATCAGACTACCCCCTTTGGATGAAGAGGGACAACTAGAGTTAATTCCAAGATTAATCATGGCAGTACGAGAAAAGAAATTAAGAGACGGAGTAATTTCAAAATATCTTATTAGATGGAAGAATCTTCCGGAAGAAGACACGACATGGGAAGGAGAACGAGTTTTACAGCATCCAAATTTGCAATCACTTGAGGGAAAACAATTTCGGAAAGGGGGACTATAATGTTCTCTCCAAATTGTTAGGCTAATGGAGGACGAAATAGCCTATTTGACCCCGTAGGATGTAGTCTTGTTAAAGGGGTAAAAACCCAAGTTGGGTCAGATGGGGCTAACAAACCCAAAAATGGGGGTTGCACCCACAACCCTTCACATTTTGGAGCCCATGGACAAATTTATAAATAGAGAAGAGTTGAGATCAAATCAATAATCACTAATTTGGATCATATACATCTGATTTTCTGAGTTATAGCTCTGACAATTTTAAGACCTCTTCCTACTAATTTTGGTGGTCAAAGATTCCTCCCTAGTTTGTTTATTCTCCTATTTTTCTACTTTGTTCTTGCATAGGGAATTATCTATTTGAGGAGCGGCGAAGCATTTTGTGGGATAATCTGTGGCAAGGCAAACAACCACCAGTTGGACAAATTACTCTGAGGATAAAATTATGGAACACATCAAAGTTTCTTGTCCAAACCCTTGCAAGATCACCCTGTGGCAGAAGGCAGAACCATCAGAGGCAGGCCGAAACCCTCTTGAAGTTAAACATCACCTTTATGAGGGTGGAATTATAAGACAGGCTTCAACGATTACTATTATGTGGCCATTTGAGTTTGTGTAGAGTGAAAAGAACAGGTTTGAACCCTCATTAAACCTTGACAGAGGTTTGGAGCGGGTCGAAGAATCTTGAGGGAAGACCCCATGCAAATTTACCCTAAGAAAAGAGCAAATCATATGTAGTGGCCGAGACATCTCCTAAATTTGGACGTCACCTAAGCAATCATTGAAGTTACTCGGACAACTGGTCAGATCTTGCATCAGAGCCGAAGTAACCAGAGATCATTTTATTACACGTCTGTGCTAAATACAAAGGTTTTTTCCTTAAATATCTTATGTTGGCAAACCTGACGTTCGTACTCTTGAAACAAATATCGAAGTAATCAATTGAGGTAGTACGAAGATCTAGTCTAGAATCTGTAGCAAGATCAAAATTATCTGTGAAAACCCAGGAATATTAAATAGGATCTAGGAGTGTTCCTGAAGGAAGCCAAAGATAGGGAGAGTGTAAATTTTTGTAGATGTTCTATGATTGATGCAACTTTACTTTTTATCCCAATATCAGTCAGCAATCACATAAACAATAAAGTAAAATGATGATAGAACATACCAGTATATCGACAGAAGACAAGCCAGAAATATATAAGTGTGTTGGTACGTTACGACGGTCAACAGGATGCTTCAACCAGTAAAGTCTCAATATGGTCAGCCAACCAGAAGTGTCACACAACCCTCTAGGACAGCCAAAATAGTCAACCAAAATTCAACATTGTCAGTCAACGCAAACAGCAACATCATCTAGGTCAATGTAGCCAAGTCAAAGTCAACGTCTAGCCTCGGGAATAGTGCCAAAAAATGCGGATTTGGAAAATTAAAATTTTGGGAGAGTTTCAGGTTTGTTTGACCTTGCGTTGACCAAAGTCAACGCTGGTCAACACTGCTGCAGAAACCCTAGGTCGAAAACAGAAAATTGTTGCTTGCTGAAATTTCCCACGTGTGAAGAGAAGAGCCTCCAAAGTGATCGAACCAATCAGATGAGGAGAGAAATCTGTGAGAATGAGTTGAGTGAAAATGTCCTCCAACGTTGACCAATATATATCCATCACTGAGGGTGTGTGACACAACTAATGGGGCACAAAACCGTAAGGCCGACCTGCACATATTTTGAATAAATTCAAAATAAATGTTTTGCTCATCGGATCAAGATGATCTTTAGATCGATCTTGCACCTCTCCGAAAGAGGAATCCAATAAAAATATTGGCATCTTCATCACAACATGGAGTTTGGACCTAGTTGTCCAAACTTAACACTCCCTCTCAACTAGGGAGAACTCCATGCACCTATGCAATCCAAACATCGTGCGTCATCCCGCCGTAACTTGCTTTGCTAGCTTCTTTATTTTAGAACAGAAGTGGGTCAGTCACAAAGACATCATTCCCGGCTGACAGATTCAGCCCAGAGGTCTGAAACCTCTATCGGACTCAAAAAGAGTCTCATACCAACCCGGAGTTGGTTTATTTGACTCGAAGTCAGCAGGAGGTCCGAAACCTCACTAGGACTCAAGAGAGTCATATACTAACCCGAAGTTAGTTTCACTGACCCGAAGTCAGTTGGAGGTCCGAAACCTCACTTGGACTCAAGAGAATCATATACTAACCCGAAGTTAGTTTCACTGATCTGAAGTCAGTTGGAGGTCTGAAACCTCTCTAGGACTCAAGAGAGACATATACTAATCCAAAGATAGTTTCACTGACCCGAAGTCAGTTGGAGATCCGAAACCTCACTAGACTTGATCTCAGATCAAGTGGTTTGACACGTGCCATCCTTGATAGAGAGTATGGCAATCTCTGATGCGTCGATCAGTATTTGGTACTAGTCTCTAGCTTTTCCCACCTCACTAGCCAAATGAGAGGTACTTCCCATGAGTCCAGAACTCAAATGGGTAGGATGCATACGGGGCACAGATCATGGGAGGCGAACCAACTCAATATCATAACGGTGGGGCAGAAGCACCACAAGGTTCAGCAAGCCTAGCCCCGTGTGTGCTTATAGCTCCGAGAAGCTATCCCCAAAGCCCCCCAAAGCTCCCAGAGCTCATCGTCCAACAGGACCCTCAGAATAGGGTCATTCGACAATTCCAAGATTCTCATGGAAGGTTAGGAACATGACCTTCCCCAAGGGCAATGTGACAATATCCGCGACCTGCTCATCAGTTCCTATATGATCGAGCCTTACAGCGCCTTGCTGTACCATATCCCGGATAAAGTGGTACCAACCATCAACATGCTTGGATCGATCGTGGAACACAGGATTCTCTGACAAATGAATCCCCCTTTGGTTATCACAAAGGATAACGGTGGCATCTAGCACATGCTCGAACAACTCACTGAAGAGCTTTCGCAACCAAGTGACTTCACAACAGGCCATACATGTTGCAATGTATTCAGCCTCAGCAGTGCTCAAGGGTATCGACTTCTGATTCCTGCCCAAAGCAGATCTACATGTGAAGCAACATCCAAATGTGCTCTTGCGATCCACCACACTGCCAGCCCAAACGACATCAGTATATCCATGGAGTGTCATGCTTCCGGCAGTGTATCTCAGCCCATGGTTTATCGTGCCCCAGAGGTATCTCAAGAGTTTCTTGGCACCAACACAGTGAAAGTGATGAGGCTCAACCATATGTTGACTCAGTGTTCACTGCAAAGCATACGTCTGGACGGGTGTTCACTAAGAACATCAGGGCCCCTACGAGTTGACGATACTCAGTAGGATTTGCTAGCACAGGCCCAACAGCGTTGCCACTCAACTTCTTAAAGTTGAGCTCCATCAATGTCGACACGGACTTACAGTCCACCATACCAAATCTTTCCAGAAGCTTCATAATATATTTTCCTTGAGAAAGGAAAATCTCGCCAGGTCTCTACCAGACCTCCAGGCCTAGGAAGTAATGCATCTTGAACTCAGCAGCGAGCTCCCTCTTGCACTGATGAATGAGAGGGTCAGCACCTGTCAGGAAGAGGTCGTCCACAAACAACACCAGAATGAGAGGCTTTTCTCTATCAACCTTGAAGTAAAGGTTTGGATCAACATTACTACGAGTGAAGCACAGCTTCATCAGGTAGCTATCTATCCTCTCGTACCAAGCTCTGGGTGCTTGCTTCAACCCATAGAGGGCTTTCTTCAACCTGCAGACATGGTTGTCCCGATCCTGGACTTCAAACCCCAGAAGTTGCTCCACGTACACCTCTTCCTTTATCGCACCATGCAGAAATGCGGTCTTCACATCCATCTAATGAAGACTCCAGCCTTGCGTAGCAGCAAGGGCTATGATAGATAGGATGGTCGTATATCGAGCCACAGGTACAAATATGTCATCATATTCTACGCCTTCTTTTTGAAAGAAGCCACGGGCAACGAATCTTGCCTTGAACTTTTCAGCACTTCCATCAAATCCATGCTTGATCTTGTAGAGCCATATCGAGGTGACAACTGCTTTGTCCTCCGGTCTTGGAACCACATCCCAGACATCATTCTTCATTATGGACTCATACTCTTTGCGCATAGCATCCTTCCAAGCTTGATGCTTTACGACTTCCTCAAAAGATCCAGGCTCAAATTGTACGATAGCACTCATGGCTGCTAGATACCCTTGGTATCTATTCGACTTCTTCCTTCACGGAATGTCCCCCTTGGGGCCATATCTCCCTCGGCATCCTCGAGAGTGTCCTTGAGCCATGATGGTCTCTTCCCCATCGAAGGAGGTGGATCAATCGGGTCCATCGGTCCTTCAACATTGGGCATCGTCTCATCCTTCGGTTCTTCTTGATTTCCAGGCCTTGCTTCATGATCTTCCTCAGATCTCGAAAGATTGATTACTTTCCTCAGGGAAGCATCTTCGTCAAAGGTAACATTGTGGCATATCTCCACTTCCCTTTGACCAGGCACATAGACTTTATAGGCCTTTGAAGTTTTGTTGTAGCCCGCAAACATTGTGGTCTCCCTCTTGATCCCAGCTTCTCTGCAAAAGTTCTTGAACTCGTTCGTCTCATATTCAGTGCCATTATCGGTCCTCAATATCTTGATCTTCTTCCCTGTCAGATTTTTCACCAAGGCTTTGAAGGTACGAAACCACATGAAAGCCTCATCCTTCTTCTTCAAGAAGTATATCCAGGTTTTACGAGAGAAGTCATCAATGAATGTCATATAATAAGAACATCCTCCCAAGGATGTCACGAGCAGCATACCAGACAGATCAAAATGTATCAATTGCAAAATATCAGATGTCTTTGTGACACTTGAGAGGAAAGGTCCCCTTGTATGCTTTCCTTTGGCGCAACCCTGACATACACCTTCATGATTATTTGAGAACTCGGGCATCCCCGTCACCACCTTCCTTGCTTCGGGAAGGGCCTTGTAGTGAAGGTGTCCAAACCTCCGGTGCCATAGTTCAGTCTGTCGGATAGTATCACACATCATTGCTCCCAGTGGACTTCCTCCAAACTGGTAGAGTGTATCAACTCTAAACCCAATCGTGATAGCTTCCTTGAAGTGCTTCTTCCAGATACGCACCTTCCCATCAATGAATGCCACATTGAAACCTTTGTCTTCCATGGCAAAGATAGACACAAGGTTCCTCTTCAAATCGAGTACATAGAGTACATCCTGCAAGCGGAGGACTTGACCTTGAGACAAGTGGAGGGTCACAGTCCCTGTCCCTTTCACGGGATATGTGGCATTGTCTCCAAGGATAATTTCTAGATTAGTATCCTTCTCAACCATATCAGAAAGTGCTTCTTTGAACGCAGAGATGTGCCTTGAGGCACCACTATCTATCAACTAGACATCCATAGTGTTGGGTGGAGATGCAACAGAGAGGGCAGATACAAGAATGAATTCATTTCTTTTATCAACAACATTTGATTCCTCATACCTAGAATTTCTCAACCTTTTGAAAGGTTGACCATTTCCGCCGGAGGGAGCCTTCCTCTTCCCCTTGAACCTATTGTTCCTTTCATTGCCATTCCTCCGGTTGTTGTCGTTGTCATCATGATCGGGAGAATCCTTCTTGAAAGAACATTCTCTAGCATAGTGACCTGGCTTGTGACAAGTGTAACACTTGCCCTTCTTTCCTTGGGTCCCTGCTCTTCCATTGTTCCTTGGACCACCAAAGTTATTCTTCTTAGAATGAGCAGCAAAGGCAGCATTTCCTTCATTTTCATATTCCTTCATCCTTGTCTCTTCTTGTACGCATCTCGATAGTACTTCGTCAAAATCAGGGATCACATTATTATTGAGAATGGTAGTGTTGAATACATGCCATTCGGATGAGAGACCTCCAAGTGCGGTGAGAACCATCTCTCGATCAGCTATTGTCTCCCCCATAGCCAATAGATTATTCCTGATCTCGGTCAGCTTCAAAAAATATGATTGTACAGACTCATCCCTGCCTTTCTTCAAATTCTTCAATTGGTTCTTGAAGAATAGGACCTGATTCGCATTGTTGGCCTTGAACATGTGGACCAACTTATCATACATCTCCTTGGATGTGCCCAGCTCAAAGATGTAGGCAACCAGACTCTTATGAATTGAGTCCCTGATCATCAGCTTTGCTTTGATTTCCCCCTTCTTGTACTTTGATTTGGCGGCAGCAATTGCAGTGGATGGAGGCTCTTGGATTTTACCATGCACATAGTCCATGACATCTTGGTCTTCCAACATAAGATCCAATGTCATCTTCCAAGCATGGAAGTCTTCCTTCCCAATCAATTTATCATCAGCTTTAAAGCCATTGTAGTTTGAGGAACCCATGCTCTTCTTCGGTGATTGCTACAAACTAGGGCTTTGTCTTCACCTCAGCTCTGATACCATGTCAATTTTTGTAGATGTTCTATGCTTGATGCAACTTTACTTTTTATCCCAATTTAATCAATAATCACATAAACAATAAAGTAAAATGCTAATAGAACATACCAGTAGGTCGACAAAAGACAAGCCAGAAATATATAAATGTGTTGGTGCATTACGGCGGTCAATAGGATGCTTCAACCAGCAAAGTCTCAATATGGTCAGCCAACCAGAAGTGTTACACAACCCTCTAGGACAGCCAAAACAGTCAACCCAAAAGTCAACCAAAAGTCAACGTTGTCAGTCAACGATCAACGCAAACAGCAACATCATCTAGGTCAACACAGCCAAGTCAAAGTCAACATCCAGCAACGAGAATAGTGCCAAAAAATGCGGATTTGGAAAATCGAAAGTTTGGGAGAGTTTCAGGTCCGTTTGACCTTGCATTGAACAAAGTCAACGCTAGTCAATGCTGCTGCAGAAACCCTAGGCCGAAAACAGAAATTTGCTGCTTGCTGAAATTTACCACATGTGAAGAGAAGAGCCTCCAAGGTGATCGAACCAATCAGATGAGGAGAGAGAAATGTGTGAGGATGAGATGAGGGAAAATGTCCTCCAACGTTGACCAATATATATCTATCAATGAGGGTGTGTGACACAACTACTAGGGCACAAAACCTTAAGGCCGACCTGCACATATTTTGAATAAATTCAAAATAAATGTTCTGCTCATCGGATCAAGATGATCTTTAGATGGATCTTGCACCTCTCCGAAAGAGTAATCCAATAAAAATATTGGCATCTTCATCTGAGCATCACAACATGGAGTTTGGACCCAGTGGTCCAAAATTAACAGAGAGTTTATTTCACACAGTCTGAAGTCATTTGGATTGATTTGAAAAGGGGTTTCCTCCAGCCTGCGGATTAATCTAGGGCAATTCGGATTAGATACAGTTTTATGAGATCTGTGGTTACTCTGAACTCATTTTCACTTTACTGGAATTGATGAATCTAGATGTTATTGGTGCTATTGGATAGGATTCGATGTTTATTGGTTGTTGAAGCAAGCATTATTGTTTTATTCCATTAAGAAATTCTGTTGAAATCCTAGATGTAATAAGAATCCCTAGGATACAAAATTTCCCTAGGGCATTACAAATACACAGGGTTTATCCATACAATAACCATTGATCTCCTTGCAAAGTGGATGGTTGGGTTGTAACTGGTCACATGATAATGTTAACGAATCACCATTGATCCATTCTCTGATCAACAGTGGATCATTTCCGTTGTTGAAATGCAGGTTTCTTCTTCACGGTTCAAACTTGCAGATGGTTCGACTCTCGGCCTGCAACATTGGTCTCTCTCCCTCTCTAAACTTGCATACAATTATCATTGTACGAACTTACACCACACAACTTAAACACTCGAACAACTCATAAATACACTAAATTACATGACTTCATTATATTCAAGCTTGATTACAATACGCACAACCTCTATCTGCCTAGCCACTCCTTGCCCTGATCACATTATGACTCAACTCCTTTCATCATCTCAAGACTACATTTTAATCAAGCAACAAGAGGATCAGATCACTCCAGATCTGATCTATACTCACAATATTGCCCAAAACAACAAGTACATGCTATAGTTAACAAACACTATCGAATTTTGAGAACATCATGTCCTCGTCCAATGTTTTCTCCTTCTAGAAGCTCATTTTGTTAATATCCAAAAAGGTGGGTCGATGCTCCTGCATCAACAAAGGGGGACTTTCTAAGTCACATTATTATGTATTTACTTGCCCATGGTATCGGTGCCCATGTCTTGCCCATGGTAAAGATACCCATGGTATCGACACCAAATGAATACTTTCCCATGGTATTCGTATCCACGTAATACTTAGCCATGGTATTGGGCTGGCAAAAGATTATAAAAGGGAGTTCAAGATCATTCTTTAGGCATGTTTGAATATCTAATGGATTTTTTACTTCAGCTGTTGAAGCTTGCTTGAGGGTTTATAACCTTGAGCATGATCTTCTTCAGTGGAGCAATTACCCACCCTAGTTGATTACAATAACTAGTCTTCAGTGATGAATGACTCCACCCTAGCTAGTCTTGAAGGAGGAGCCATCCAAGTTTCTCATTGGGCATCAACGAATTCATTGGAGAAGTAATTGTCAGGCATATATATCTTTAGCCATTTGTGCCAACTTGCTTGTGTCCTAACAGGCTCTCATGTATATTCAGATTCATATTTAATATAATAAGGTTGAGTTTGTTTCTTGTGCCTATTGTCAAACGAGGGCTTCATGTTAAGTTGTATGCGATATGTTTGATGAAATGTCTTTACATTAATAATTAGCAAAAAATCATTGGCAGTGTCATTTTTGCAAAGCGTTTGTTAAAAATGCCTCGACGGTAATTGTGAATATTATTGCGAAATCTAGTTTGAGACACTACAATGGTATCAGAGCTAGTTTTCCTGCCAGCCTAAGGGATTTAGCAGTGGAAGGTTTATCATTTGTTCCAGGAGTGTGAAATTTTGAGGTAGGTTGAAAACCTAGCCGAATTTTATCTAGAAGCTGAGTTTGGTGTGTGGCCGAATTAGCTTTTACGAGTGCCAAATTGACCCTAGCATGAATTTTTAAAAGCCCAATCCTTTCCTCATGGAGTTTGTCGAGTTGCCAAGGGCCGAATTCCAAGAGTGAAGGATTGATTACCGAGATGGTGTGTTCATTAGGGTTAACATGGACTCTAGTGAAAATGGCACAAAGGACGTGAATTGATGAAGGGTCGAGTCACTTAATAGTTCATGGGCCGAAGATACAAAGTTAATTGTGCCCGTCATCCATTATTGTCGGCATAATTGTTCATCAAGGACAAGTACGTACTAAGAAGCCGTCGGAAAAGAACAAAAACTCCATAAACTTGGTCACATATCTTCGTTTATTCCACGGTCATTGTCGTTGATCGGTGCTCGAAACGAGTTATCTAAGCTTTAATTTCAAGGAATTGAGTTTGTCTTAGCGCGGAATAGATTGAATAGCAACGAATTGAACACCAATGCACTTGTCCGTGACACCATAACTATGGGTCGATGTTCTTCTCTTGGGAGAAGCGGGTTCGCATCTACAACAAAGAATAGTTGTGACAAGTCGAGTTGTATTGTTGCATGGGACCATGATGAATTGCTTCAAATTTAGGGAGTTTCAACCCTGATTATGATGACCACCACATCAGATCGCTGAAATCCTCTTCGACCGTCAAAGCTTCATGTAATGGTGAAATTGGGGAGAGAGTCGATGACTGAAGCACGTAGATGTTGAAATCAAACCCAAACACGTGAAGGATGCAAGAACAATTGTGTGAGCTGCCATCAGAAAATTGGAGATTATAAATTGATTTCTTCTCTAAAGTTTTTGTAAAGGAGAATCGAGAAAAATTGATTATTCGTGATGCCAATTAAGTGAGCCACCGCGAGCACATGAAAACCATCATGGGTATTGTTACCTCTCAATCTAGCAGGGGTCCTAGGAGGGGTTCCAAAGGGGACTACTAGACCAAGTGGCAACAATGGGACAAAGACCCATTGTCACCTCAGTCAATGTCCCTTGCTCTTTACGAACTTTCACCGATGGGAGGAGTCCCTGTTAGTTTTTGCAACATCAGATGGTGTTCTAGTCTTGAAACTTTATGGAGAGGCTAGACACATGAGTTCTCCAAAACCCAAAAATTGTTTCTGGAAATTCACCTAGAGAGGGTTCATTTAAATTAATTGACCACAAATAAATTTTTCCTAAGTCTAACTTACGAAAAATGGTTAATTAATAGTAATTAATTGAGAAAGGTGAGAATTCTCTAGAAACCCACATGGATTGACTTGGAGATGATCTTAGCCATCGATTAAGTTTTAATCTTGACCGTTGGAGTCCCAACTGGAGATTATAAGAAGAGGTCGATGGGTAGATGGAGAAACACGCTTGGAGAGCGAGTTTCCTTGGGCAGTGCGATTCTCCAGAGAGTAGAATTATGCCAGAAGAGGTTGAGTCAGAGAGGGGACACAAACAGAGAGACTCAGAGAGGGGCAGGGGCAGTGAGGCCGAAGGAAGATTTCCAGTTCTAGTGAGTCAATGAGAGGAGGCCGAATTATTTCTCCTGGAAGCAGCGCAAGGTCTGCACAGTTGCTTCAATGAGTAGTTCGATTTTGCTGGAGAGGAGGTTGTTTCAATTTCCAAAGGCCGGGAGGATTTTCTAGGAGGTCGGAGAGACACTTTCCTAGTCAACAGCGGGCAAGACGACTTGATTAGCATCAGTTCCGGGTTGAGCATGTGGCAAGCTACGCAGAGGTGACGTAGGGCCTGCGCATAGGGTTTGGACGACTTGCTTTTCAGAGGTTAGTCAGAGGTAAGATTGCTTGGAGATGAGGGTAAATTCCTCAAGTGATTTTAACAGTATTTCTCTTAGATTGGATAGCTAGTTGGGCATCCAAATTTATTGTACTCAAAATTCACTACTGCATAATAATAACACACTCAGCAACTGCTACACTGGTTTTCCCACATTGGGTTTTTTCAGGGACATTTGTCCAAAAATAATTGTGTCAATTTTTATGCGTGTGTTCTAGCATTTCTTAGTTCCTATTTTTGCTTCCACGGTATTTTATTTTGTGAAGAAATTGCAATGTGATTAATTCGATATTAATTAGAAAATTAATAAACTGAATAATCAGTTAGGAGAATTAATTCCAGTTGTTGCATTTCAAGGAATTTTCACATGGTATCAGAGCGAGTTTGATAGACGGGAAGCTCAGAGGCGAAGAAAGGAAAATTCAATGCTCAGTGGGAGCAACATGCTAAAATTTTCAGGGGCTACGCAATGCCTAGCCAAGCAGTGCGAGTTACTGGGTAAGGGTTTGTTTTTATAGTTGCAGTTGTAGGAAAATTTGACTTGTCCAAAAAAGCAATTCCAATAGGCAAAGGGAGCAACAAGAACTAATATTTTCGCTAAGCAGATTTATTGTCTGGGCACAGAGGGTTTTGCATCAGGTTGCTAGAGCAGAATCAATGTCGGGTGGAAGATAATGTGCACACACAGAGGGAGCTTATCTCAAAGGGTTTCTAGTTTCAAAAATCCGTATTATCCAGTTGCAAAAGGTCGTGCAAGTTTACCCTACTAGCCAATTCATGTTGCTGAGATTACAGTTCGAGTTCTAGTAACCGAAGGACTTCCAAAAAAGTTGAGCGAGTAGTTTCTGAGTGCAATTGAAAGCTAAACGAGGCAGCAGTAGCAATTCTGTTCATTCCAAGAGGGAGTGCGAGTAGCAAAACATGTAGTCGCGCAGGAGGGAGAAGGAGATTCCTGTTTATTTTCCTAGTTTTTGAGTTTCGCAGATTTTGGCATTTTGCAGCTTTGTAGAGATGGTCGTACGAGATTGCCAGAGGAGGCAGTGTCAGTTAGCCAGAATGCATATCTGGACAACAGATTGACTTCTAGTTGCCAGAGACAAGTGTCATAGGAAGTGCGAGTTGCAAAGCGAAGAAGGATCCCAGACAGGGATCGAGCTCAAAAGGAGATAGTGGGGCACCAGATCCAGGAGGAGTATGAATCTCTAGTTTGCCTAATGGGAAGGATACAATGCAAAAAAAGCAAAGAGATCAGTTAAATCAGTCCCAGTTGTTGCAACAAGATCATCACCCTTGCTACAAGGGCCCATAGTAGCATAGTAGCAAGGTTAGTGTCAACAGGTGCAGTTGGCTATTCAAATAACAGCCGCATAGCTAGTTGCAGTCAGTACACGAGAGATAGTTGCAGAACTACTTGCAGTGACATGGGCAATGCGAATTGCACAGTTGCAGCATGCAAGTGCAATTCCAACCAGGAGATTCCCAGCACAAAGCTATGCAGTCCAGTTTCCAGTGCAGGAGGATAGTGTGAGTTACCATAGGGAGCAGAGAGATTTTCCATAGGGAGATCGAGACTCAAAGGGAGTCTAACTTCAAAGGGAGCCGCCCTATGGAAGCTAGCGCTTCAAGATATGGGGAGATCATACTAATTATTGCAATAGTTGCAACAACAAAGATAACAATAGAGCAATATCAGCAACAGTGTGAGTAGATCAAAGTTCATAGTTGTAGAAATCCAGGCAGGGTCAAGCACAGATGCGACAAGAAGATCAGTTCCAAATTGTTGCAGCAAGACCATACCTTTGCTATAGGGGCCCACAATATTTAGTAGCAGGAGGATCAATGTCAGTTGATGCAGTCAGCTTCCAGAGTCACAGTTGCAGACTAGTGGTAGTCAAATGTTGAGGAGCGCAAAGCAGTGTTGATAGCAGAGCAGGAGGATCAGTAGCAAAGTTAGCAACAACATAGATTACTCAGTGGACAGTATAGAGGCTAGTAGCAGTCAGATGCTCAGGAGACAGTTGCAACACAAAGATAGTTGATACAGTATTTTGGATGCTTCTCAGTTGCAGTAGCAACATCAACAGTTGAGAAGTTGTTGTTGTGCAGATGCAGTGTTGGCAGCAATACAAGATGTACAGTGCAGTGTCAGTAGCAACACAGATGCAACAGTTTGGTTAAGATATAGTCAGTGGCAGATAAATCAGAGTTAGTGCAGTAGTTGGTGGACAATTAGTATGCAAGAGATCATCAACATGAGTACATCAAATATATATATATATATATATATATATATATATATATATATATATAGTTTCAATTTGTTTACAAGCTACAACTTGTAGGAGGCTACAACCCCTAGGTTTACTAGCAATCATTGGAAGGAGGTGACAACCTCCTGAAGGAGGCTACAACTTCCTTGTCTGGCGCCACCCTACCACCCTAAAGATAAAAATTAGAAGAAAAAAATGTGGTCTCCCATACTGGGGATAATGACCCAATTACAACAATATTGTCTTTGCTAAGTCATTTACAACTTCAGGTCTGACCCTTCAATTTGACATGCCCAACTCACATGTTATAGCTTCAATTTTAATTTTGCAATCTTAAAGATAAAGACTCCAACAACAAGAGAAAGATTTTAACTCATACCTCTAATATCAATTTGGAGAAATCTGGTCATGCTACAAAAGGTAATGAGCTTGGACTTACTATCTTTGTGGTGTGTCTCCTTGCTAACTATTCTGCTTTTGGAGTGTGGCTTAGCAAGCCTTAGATCTTGCCTTTGACCAAGTCCGAATATTCCTTTTAACAACTGCTAAATATGATCCAAAATTGTGCCTTTAATCAGCCTCAAAAATAACCCTTAAAGACCTTTATATCAACCCTCTTCTTATTTGTGCAAACTAGCCCTGTTGTAGCTGTCTGTGGCCTCCATCCTGAGGCTCTGCAGCCTTCCTCCTTGAAACTTCGAACCCCACCCGAGGCCATAACTGCGGCCTACCAATAGACCCTCTAAACAGGCTTTTGTCCCACTCAAAATGACCTTGAACTAATTCAAACTGTTCTCGACCAAGTTTGTTTGGCCTCCACAGACCCTCGGCCTTGTTGGTAGGGCTAGGCCAGCCTGCGACCAACCCTAATTTCCTCAGAATAGATTGTGGCCAGGTCTTCCTTTCATAAAACAAAATTTGGCCTTTCTTCCGGTCTTAGCTCATCAATTTCCAACAAGAAAAATAAACCAAAAACAAGAAATTCATCCTCTTCTCCAATGGATGACAACTCAACACAGAAACCGAATCTTAGCCTCCTCTTGGACAAGTTCTCCTAGCTTGATCAGCTGCAAAAATCAAAAGACAAATCCGGCCTCAACCTTAGTCTCTGCTCTTCATTACATCAAATTCACCTTTTCTCAATCTCAGTCTCCTCAACAAGTTTAGAGTTCCTTTTATACTTGAAACAAATACCACGAATTATGATTTTAAGGCTCCACGACTAGGCTATTTATGCTAGTTGGAGGGAGGCCTATTTAGGGTCAATCTAAACCTAGAAAACATAAAAAATTTCCCTTGAAGGGACACATCTATTGTAGGAGCCGACTTGAAGGTTTTTCTATTAATTAATCATTTTTACCTTAAAAAATGAGGATTGTCTTAACTGAAATGGAGGTCAACTTTAACATACAAACTTGTGCCTATTGAAATTACAATTTAGACCTTCTTCTAGGGGGCTATTAGACCATGGATTCTTGGGGCATGAGTTGGAGACATGCCCATTCATTTGGGGCATCAAAATTCAAACTTGAATATCTCTCCAACCAAGAGGACCCACAAGGCGTACCACCTATCAAATGAAATGGCATGACAAGGGCTACCAATCTATAGTGGTATTGCATCCAAATTCACTAACTTTTGCACACATATCATCAAACAAGTGCATCGTATCAATGGCCCATTCACCGTTTGACATCAATGACAATTTCTCATAACATAACCTCCATACTATTAGGCCTAGAATGAATCATGTCACCCTTGGCCACATAGTCAAGTTGATAGTACACTTGAGATTGCCCCACTACTAATCCTATGCTACACCAATAGGCTACGAAAGCCACCAAAAGCCAAACCATCCACCCCTAAACCATTCAACAAAGAACCAATGACTTTGACACTAGAAACCGTAGAAAGGACACCACTCCTAACACCTTGACCTAATGCTATATAAAAGCCACCCGTCCTAGCACCCTAAGAACAAGGGAATCGACCAACATTTGCACTAGTAGCCTTACCCAACTTGGAGCTACAAAGAGGGAAATATCAAATCAAGTGATATTAATATTAACAAGCAATGCAATTATTTAACAAATTCAGATACCAAACCTTCTACTAGTTGACTTATCAATGGTGCAAACAAAAATGAAGGGGGGAATTTCTGCTTCAAATCCACCTCAAAACATACCTGCAAAGTTGTGTGAACCAGTAAGAATAAGCACTTTACCAAATCTGCAAACAAACAAATCAAGAAAAATGGTTCACTTTAGCTGGTAGGCATGGGAATTGTAACCATAACATATAGTTGTTCCACCCATAGTTTTTGGGTAAAAATTCACCCACAATGATTGAACATACGTGAGGGAACCAACAATGTTCAAAGTTCCATACTATAACACATGGTGACTTGCAACATCTAAATGAAACAAAAGGAAAACATACTTTAATCCTAATTCCTAATAAGAGTTCAATGAGATTCCCTTGGACTCCCAATTCAATACACATCAACAATTGAAGGCCTCTTGATCTAGTGTTCAACACAAAATAAACAACATAACCTACCACATCTCCAATTTCACGCACCACTCAAAATACTCATCGTTTGGCAAGAAAAAATTGAAGTCATCATGATCCAGAGGGGGTATGGAATCCTTGTTCACTAGAGGCTGAGAGGGAACCCCCGTCTCCTCAAAGTTAAGGCTCCATTATAGGTGGCAACATTTCTCTTTGGCATTTGACTAACCATCTATTGAGAAATTTAGGGCATATTAATTATGTGATTTCTCTTCAATTAGTAACTGCTTGTGAGTGCTTTTTACTTCTTTAGATTAGGATCTTCTTTAACTTAGGTTATTAGTGTTCTTCATCAAACAACTACCAATGCATATACCATAAAGAGACAAGAGACACAAAATATAGGCTATCAGCCAGGGCCAAAACCTCTCACCCTTTAAGAGGAAAACCCGCGCAAATTCTTCTTCTAGAGATTCCAATTGACGAATACCAAGACCAAGACCCTTGACCTATTTTCCACTCCAAGAACAAGACACAAGTTTGCTTCCACTTCGATCTTCATTAGCTTCAATCCTCTGGCCTTCCCTCTAGACTTTTGTTGCTGCCTTTTTGAATTTGAGCCTTCTTTGTCTTGGCCTCTCTTCTGCTGCACTTAAGCTTCAGACCAAACCTCCGGCCTTCCTTCTAGACTTTTGTTGTTGCCTCTATGAATAAGACCTTCTTTGTCTCGGCCTCTCTTCTATTGCACTTAAGCTTCACACTTCACACTTTCTTGACTATCCTTTCTCGAATCTTTCTTTTGCACCTAAACTTCAAACTTCGCACTTTCTTCGCTACCCTATCTTGGCTCTTTCTTCTATTGTACTTTGCACTTTCTACTTCAGACTTGGTGACCGGAAATATGTCTTAATGAAATTCGGATAGCCCTATTTATAGTGGTTTGCCACTGTAATAAGCCAACTTGAATAAGGTGAGTCGACATGACTATTTGGAGGAGTTAATTAATTCATTTGAAGACGACTTGAAGAGGGATGACTTGTGCTTGTCTTGGAGGGCTACTTGACATTTCTATTGACTCATACATAAGTGTAATATGCCCAAGAAGGGTCCTTCATACATGACATAGACTCAAATTGATTTTACGACGAATCCTAAGGACTCACAATGGGAGTCATACTAAAATGAAATTCCTTGTTCATGAAACCCATGAGACAAGAATTACAATAATAATTTTATTTTTCTTCTTTTCATTACATAAAATCACAATTACACATCATTATGAAGACCGAACCTAGTTACTTTTCAACACCATCCCCCATCACCAAGTCCTCAATCATAATACCCAAGGCAGAATCCCCAAATGCAACAACAAGCTTTAGGCCATCCTCAAAATGAAGCACCCCATCCAGACACAAGGTTTCTACTATTGGCTCTTGACTAATTACCAAATTTGTGCTTGAGCTACCACGCTTTTGGATTGATCATCACATTCATATCTGAACTCCCAAGCTTCATCTCCAAATCAACTACATTACTCATTGTCAAAGGTGACCACTCCCTATGGTGTTATTCAAAGAGGCACTCTCTCAACCAATGAATTTACATTCATAGAATGAATCACAACTCGAATAAAACCATCATCATCAACACAATTTATGGCAATATACTCTAACAAATAGCATTCCCTTGATTGGATTCTCCTTTAATACACACTATCGACTACAAGACCTTGCCCAAAGTTATTTATAAACTCCTTGCAATCCCTTCTACACCATTTGTACAATCACTATGCTATCCTTAACTCCTTGTACGACTGCACCCAAAAAACTTCCCCAAATATTTGATAAAAACTTGCACCTTCCATAGAGTTAAGGAACCATACTCACGCACTTGGATTGAAGGCTTCCATACTTCTATGGAATGTGTCCATACATATACAAAACATGTATGCTCCATGCTCCCCCACCTACTTGTTGAAAAGTGTAACTAGGTCGGTCTTCATGATGGCTATGTAATTATGTATTTATGAATAGAAGATGTTCATGATAATAAAATGTATTTTCGGTATATTTGTCTCATGGGTTTCATGAGCAACATTTTTATTATGTAGATAGACTTCTTCTTGATGTCTATTAGGTTTACGTCTTCTAGGAATAAATTCTTTTAGGTGAAGGATTCAGTTTATACTCCAAAGACCTTGACAGCCCTCATACAATGCTGGAATCAAGTGAAGACTATCTGCTAAAGTAAACACCGCTCGGAAAGTAAACATAAGTCTTGTCGGCCTACATGATATAATGAAGTCAGCCTAATCCATACTTGATGGTCGGCCTAAAAGGTGAAGACTGCCCACTATATATATAAAGTCTGCGGATCATTTGAAGACAGAACTAACTGAGATAGCACACAATAAAATGCGGATTGAAAACTTTCAATTACCACAGAAAAGACGGAAGATATATATATATAAAGGACCTTGCGTACACCACAGCAGAGATTGCAGAAAGATTGAGGACACCACAGAGATTGCGTTAGTCTACAGTGTGGATACAAGTTAGTCTTCAGTGTGGATTGTTTATAAATGTAGATAAGCAGAAATCTCTGAAATTATAAAGCGGATAAAAGGGAAACAGGTTCGAGTATGATCTAAGACAGTAATCATTACAGGGCGTATTAATCAACAGCCCTCTAAATTTACAACATGGTATCAGAGCTATGGCTATAGTCAAAGGTAGTTCGAAGAAGGACAATCATTGTAGTTTTTAGATGGGCTAACACAGTGCGGATACCTCTCACTGTTCAGATAAAAATCTCAGAGATTCAGTGAGCTTATTACAGTAAGCTTATTAGAGACGCTGAAGGAGCTCGGGATTTTTGGCAGCGATTGTTTTTTTTTCTCTAACTCGAATCTGTGTGTATTTATACCTGTGGATAACATTACCCTCAAACCCGTGGCAACAATCCTCTCGGATCTGAATAACAGTAAAGAATTGGACATGGGCAGTACTCGCGAATTGTTATAGCAGAAAAGGCTTGAATGTAATCTCAGATCTGTGCTCCTGAAGAACTCGATACACCTGTAGCAAGATTACAATTCGACTTGTTACAAAAACGCAGCACATATAATGGGTAATTCGGATCTGTGTGAAAAGATGGAAGTTGCATCCACTACGATCTAGCTAGATAATGTTTTATTTCAGCCATTTATATGTTACTGGAAATATTGCAGTTGTTGTAATATTATATCATGAATTTCTCAAAATTGCACCCAGTTTGAACAAACAGTTCAGATATATGTTTGAGCAGAGGTAACTAAAGCATTCATTTAAAAAAAAAAAAGGAAAGACAAAGTACAGAGACAGAGGTCAAGGACATTCATTGTGTTTGGAAACTTTGGATTGAGCTGCCCTTGCGACACTTTGAAGAACCTTTAGAAGTCTTGTTGAAGCAGATCCTGAAGTATATTTTGGAGCTGTTTGTTGTACATCTCTTGGAACACCTAGTGATAGACTTGAAGAAAACTTGAAAGCAGGTCTTTTGGGAAGGTGGTGAAGAGGACATTGAAGATCATTCAAGGAAGAACAAGGTGTAGATCTCCTCTTCACTTGCCAAGTAAGTTTCTTTCATTTTCATTTTTAATTTTGGTTAAATGACTTCGATTTGCAAGGAGATACATAAGGTGGTTGTATTATGAAAGATCCTTGCATGAAACAAGGAGGATAGACATGGTCCTCATAGATAACTGAAGTCATAGATAAGGGTCTCCTTTGAATTCATGGAAAGGAACTCTTAAGTTTCTCTCACATGAACAATATTGGAAACACAAAAGAAGCTGAAAGAAGAATTATGAACAGTACAAGAAAGTTCATGTCACCGGAATGAATGGAAAGAGGGAGTAAGAGATCATCAAGACTAGTCTCTCTCAATATAAGACTCTTTATAGCTCCTAGATTCTACTTAAGAATTAATGCGATGTGACATCATGAAAGTATAAGAAACAAGAACTCACATGACCATGAGGGTAACAGAAATTATGGGATAAGTAAGTTACCTCAGTCATGAACCTAGGGTTTCTATGGAAGAAGACAAGTTGAAGGCAATAGTTTTGCAGAACTCAAACATTTGTAGAAAAGGAAGAACCTGATTCAAAGAAAAATCTAAGTAAGAAGAAACAAGGTATCTACACTACAATTGAGATCATCTTCTTCTTTAAGTGATTTCTGTTGGTTATATGATAGGAAACAATGTAACATCCTGATCGAAGCATGGTAGGAGCTCCTGGTGAATTAGCTCCGGGGAAAACCTCTCTAACAAACATTACTAAAGAAAAGCAGTCATCAAAAGCAATGGTCATCATGGAAACATATTTCTGGGATGTGATGACATATTGATGAAGCAAGCCAAGGGAATAAAAGCTCTTCATTCTTAGGAAATTGCTACAGGATAACTCAAAGGTAAAAGGTATGAGGTATGTATATATTTACATGCTGACATTAGATGTTGTGAAGTCATATGGTTGCAGGTAATGGACTTATGTACTTAGAAGTATGATCTATGGAGGAGTATCTCTCAATGCACGGACAGATGAAATCAACATAATATGTCCTCATGGAATATGAGGTAGATGTATATGAACGAGAAACTAGAAAAGTTGCATGTTCCTGGGAATCAAGAATGTGCAAAAAAGAAGAGATCATGAAATGCAACCATGTCAAGAGGCAATTATCATCCAGAGGCCAAGAAGATGTGACTAGGAAATCTCCTGGAAAGATATGTAAACTCTGACGAAAGTCTGGTAAAGAAGAAGACCCTTGGAAAAATATATCATTAGGAGATGTGTCAATCTGTATGAAGGATGTCGATGCCTACAGAAAGATGTCATGGTGAAAGATCATCACTGAGGTAACTTTTGTTTTAAAAGGTTCATATGTATATGTTTATCTGATGAATTTGTGCAGGGCTGCTAATCATGAGAAAGGATGTATGATCTTTGGAGATGATTCGAAGGAAAGCAACATGGCACAATAGTGGACCAGATAAGGAAGTTTGATGAATCACTTTCTGACAATTAACATGACTTGGGATGAAAGTGATGGATGATCTGTGCCCTATGAAGATAAAAGTTGGGGATTCCTCAATATCGAAATTCATGACATCGAGGACAGGAATTCTTCATGAGCAGCTGGGTGTCTCACCATTGCTGTTGGAGGTCCCTGGTTAAGAGGGAACCTGATGATAAGTTTCTTACTTGGAAGAAACTTGGTGATTCCTAAGAATGAGCTTAGGTACATTCCTTGTATAGGAATGAGTACGCTCCCTTGTGGAATAAGGTCCTCCCTGGTTGAGAGGGAGAGATAGACACATCATTCTGGTCTTGGGAAGACAAAATGGAGGATTGGGTAATCATCTGGCATTCGATACTCTTTGAGAATGTGTTAGGACATTCAAGATAAGAGTAGTCGGGGACCGATATTCTTTGAGGGTTAGCTACCCAAGAAAAGAATAGTCCAAGAAGGTCATACTTTGGGAACACCCGGGTGGAGTATGTACCTTGGAGAGACAATGACGAAGGTGTCTATAAGTCATGTGTCTCACCAAAGATTGGTAAGTCCACTGTCTCATTGAGGGATGGAGCTGTTAGTCAAGGCCTTGCACTAGGACAATGCTAGTTGATATGATGCTATATAGATGCGATTACCAATCCGATTCTTCTTATGAGATTCTTCAGTTTGAAAGTGACCATGTACCTGTATGAATACCTTCCTAGTTAAGAGGGAGTGTTGAAAAGTGTAACTAGGTCGGTCTTCATGATGGCAATGTAATTTTGTATTTATGAATAGAAGATGTTAATGATAATAAAATGTCTTTTTGGTATATTTGTCTCATGGGTTTCATGAGCAATATTTTTATTATGTAGATAGACTTCTTCTTGAAGGATTCAGTTTATACTCCAAAGACCTTGACAGCCCTCATACAATGCTGGAATCAAGTGAAGACTATCTGCTAAGGTAAACACCGCTCGGAAAGTAAACATAATTCTTGTCAGCCTACATGATATAATGAAGTCGGCCTAATCCATACTTGATGGTCGGCTTAAAAGGTGAAGACTACCCACTATATATATAAAGTTTGTGGATCATTTGAAGACATAACTAACTGAGATAGCACATAATAAAATGCAGAATCTGGATTGAAAACTTTCAATTACCACAGAAAAGACGGAAGATATATATATAAAGGACCTTGCGTACACCACAACAGAGATTGTGGAAAGATTGCGGACACCACAGAGATTGCGTTGGTCTACAGTGCGGATTGTTTATAAAAGTAGATAAGCAAAAATATCTGAAATTATAAAGCGAATAAAAAGGAAACAGGTTCGAGTATGATCTAAGACAGTAATCATTACAATGTGTATTAATCAACAGCCCTCCAAATTTACAACACTACTAAACTCCATCTATATTGTCGTTGGAACCCTCTATCATATTAATACATGTGCTTCCCCATTTCCTAAGATTTTGGAAACTTTTGTTGTACCAATGTTTCATGCAACAAAGATAATGTTAAATTGATTAAGTGCAAATTGTTAATACCTAGTGCATAGGAGCCATCTGCTTGAATAATGGAACCTTAGCTATGAATCACCTATATTTAAAACATTGTTCATTTTGATAAGATAAGATGGTCATGAAGATTCTAAATGAGAATATTCATCACAAGTTCCATTATTTATTGGTTACATGCATAGTCTTCGAGAAAACCCCATTTGATGTTGATAGCATTTGAGAACATAAATCAAAGTTTAAACTTAGAAAGGACATTTCACATTGCCTTGAGGGAAAGTTTCTATGCAAACAATTGATTAAATTATAAGGGCATCGAATCTCTCAATATCGTAATCAGGCAAAACTGAAACAAAAATTTCATTTTCATTTCGAACTAATGGAGTGATAGTTGCGAAAATATGTTTGCATCACTAGAATATCCGAGGAATCAATGGGCTAGGTCCTTTTGCAATTACTTGAAAGTTGAAACACATACAAATAATATTGTTTTTTGATTGGGTATGGCTCTGATAAAAGAAGTTCACAACCCATGGACCTTATGCCTTCACATGGCATTGCTCCATCAAGCACCTATAATGAAAAGACCATACTAAATGAATCCTAATTATGTTGCACAAGTTGAAGTGGATATTGTTAGTTGTCAAGATTATCTTCAATTTCAAAACAAGTGAATGGGTATCCCATCTAGTAATAAGTCCAAAGAAGGATCCCTTATTATGTACATAACTCAATGATAGAAGTTGTTAGGCATGATATTTACTCCTTTTTGAATGGCACTTTGAGATATAATTGAATGGCATTGTGGAAAATTCACAGGCTACTTTTACTTAAAAACAATCTACTTGCAAAAGTTGTGAGGATGTTAAACATATGATAGTAATGTGTAAGAAAAAGAAGCTTGGGGATGAGGGGGATGAGAAGAAATTTTCCCAGGTTTGGTACAAAGGAAGAAAAAAAAATTTAATGAAGAGAACTTTAAAAAATTTAAAAATATTTTTTTCTGCCGATAACTTAATTGAATTGTAGCCAACAAACCATACAAATGTCATCTTATGGACATCCATATCAATAGCCATCAAATAGTGATAAATACTTGTTTGCAACCTATCGACCTATTAACAGTAGTAGGTTGGCCTTCTAGGTTGACATTGGCAAGCCAGTATGAAATAACATCATGACCATAGCATGATAACATCATCTAACATCATGTTGATGTCAATAGATCTTTGGCTTGTGATGTCAAGCAAAAGATGGGGAGGTTGGACAATCTTTGTGAGGCTTACCATGGTTATGTAGTCCCTTTGAGTCCAACAAGAAATGATCCTCTCTAAATATTTTTTTAAATAAGAACCATGTTGCACGAGATTTTGGAATACAGGAAAGGGGAACAAGGGGATGAGTGTCCAGAATGGCTAGAGCACACACCCAAATTTCAAGGGACGATAAGCTAGGGATGACAAGAATATATAAACAAAAATATACAAATTTGCAATGAGAAAAAACTGCAACCTGCACTTGTACAATCACTAGTGACAAGTCCTAGATGGTAACAATTTGAGGTAAGAATTAAATCACAGTCAAGATTTGCCGTTGTAAGAAATAACACCGATAGAACATTCCATTCTAAGTCCATGAGAAGCCACCACAAACTTATCTACATGATTCACATTCTGACTCTTGGTTATGGTCCAACAATGCCTATACACACATTGAACTCCTCCCCATCAAACCATTCAAAGAAAATATTAATAAAGATAGCTAAAAGGTCAAGCAAACTATACACACCTATTTAGGACTAGGTAAGCCTCCTGGGATATTAATATAAATTCTGTAACCCTAGGTCAAAGTAGCACCGTTATTATTATTATGCAGAAATATTTACATAGTTGTAACTAACCTGAAGTAGTGTTGTCCATGGAGGTTCCATCCAATAAAACATCCAAACTTCTCAGCATTTTTTAACCCAACCATAAGGCTACAATGTGAGGGACATCTACAGGTCCCAGAAAATCAAGCGACACGAAGACAATCTCATAAAAGTCCCCAGTGTGCCAATGGAGTTGCTGAGCATTTTGAAATGTTTCCAAGGAGTTCCAAAGCCCCCAAGAAGCCTGAACGGCTTGAATGTGGGTTTTAAAGGTGGGAAAGGTCCCTATGCAACATAGAGTAATAATAATAGCACATTATTTTTGATATACATAGCAACATCACAAAATTCGTTGAGTTTGACTCAGACTCACAATTTAGAAAACACTCCTTGGCATATAAAATGAGCTGAACTAATTCTTTGGTGAGTCAAACTCACTTCCAATGTCTGACATGATAGCAGCGAGTTTGGATTGAGTACTAGTAGGTCAAACTTAAGCCATGAGTACTCTCGAGTTTTCCACAAGTTGACGAGTTTGACTTGCAAGCCCAATGAATAACTCAATGGGCCCAATCCAGGGAAGTGGGCTTTAGCAGAATGGGTATTTTCATAGCAACAAAAATATGAATATATTTCTTCTCTTGAGACAATCACTAGATTATGGAAAAACAAGTTATGAAGCTATTCAGTAAAACAAAAACAATAAAGAACAATCAGCACAGGGATTTTGGGCAAAGTATCATCTCCAAAAGTCAATCAGCAGAAATATCTGTACAAAAAGACATGAACAGCATGAAGCCAACACCAATACTAACTAATATCTACCATCAACATCAACCCAATTTTAATCATGGCGAGGTGTATAAATAATATTGTGTGCCAAGGGAGTATAAAGAGTCATGGAAGTTGATTAGTTACAATAGTTTAACTTTAAACTTTACACATGTTGGGAAAATGATGAGATAGAGGACTCAAAGACCAATTATGATGGTTGAGCCTGCCTGTAGTAGTCTTGCTGAATTTTCTATCTGCATTGGTACCCCTGCACCAACACAAGTATGCACATCAACATTTGGTACACACCACTATTCCCAATTATATGCACCCTACTCATGCCTGTATCTAAATCTGGTTTGTGTGGGCATCAAGAACTTGTGCATCACACTCCTTTTGTTGGGTCTGCATGTGAACACAACACCCTACCACTCCTTCTGCACATCAAAACTGCAATTATCATCTGCACATCTGTACTTGGAGAACATTTATAGGCTGAGAGTTTCTCTAGTGCAGCTCCTCCAATCATGCTCAGTCAACCTCTGATTCTTTTATGGATCAGGGCCCCTTTATATAACCCAAACCAAAAATTTGTCATTCTATGCAGATTCCCAGTAATTTCTGCCAAGTTTTTGTTGAGTCCAAGGTCATTGAGTTTTATAATCTTGGTTGTAATCATGTTTTCATGTGGTTAGTTTTGTGGATATGTCTCAACTCTATGAGTATGTTCTCTTCGTGTCATTTAAAATTTTGTACTTAAGAGACTATCTAATAATGGAAGCTATGTTGCACGAAACTTCAAGGAACCTGGCATTTCAGGACGTACCCATACCCGAAACTCAGCGGAAACTCGAACATCATGTAATCGTCTATGAGAGTTAACGTAGACTTGGTTTTCCTTCTAAATTGTCATCTATGGGTCTTATTCCCTTTTTTTCTTGCAAGATAATGTGTTTATCACTTATTTATAAAATCCTTTTTATATATATAAACATATATGACGTTTCAGTTGACGTTTCCATTTTTGGGAGGTGACGTTTCTAAACGTACCCGTTTCAGAAACTCGGAAATGTTTCGGCGCTTCATGCAACTTAGAATTGAAGACTATTATGGTTATCTAAGTGCAGTACAAATTAGAGCATAAGACAACCTCTTGTGTGTGTGAAATCCCACTATAACTCCTTGGAAATGAGGCAATTGTAAGCACTCATGTTTCCATATGTTCAATGTTGCTGGTTATGCATAACGACCACAAAAAAATGAATGGATGGAAGTAATACTTACATCTAAGCCACCGTTCAGTATTTGCTCTTTAAAAAAAATTGAGAGATCCTCTACGCTATCAACAGGTGCTCCATCTCTGTTGATTCACCAAGGCAACAAAATTATAAGACACTCATCAAATTTGGACATGTGTGAGTAGTTCTTCTAAATGAATTCTAAAAATGCCCTTGATAATGATTATAGGAATCGAATCATAGACATCCCAAACTCTACGCGGGAAACAAACAGCACATAGCAAACATCCATATTCAAGAGGAGTCCACTCTCAAAATAAAAATTATAATAGAATGAACAAGAAAGAAGTTGAAAGTAAAAATGAAAGTGGAAATAAGATGCAAACCATGGACTTCGAACCAAAAGCTCATCATTCAGTAGCCAATTACAAGGTTTGTTTCGGTTTCATATGCAACATTAACTCACTAAAAAAATAAAAAAATACCATTCATTTATATTCTCTCAATGACATGTGCAAGCTTGATACGAGACAATAATTGACAGTCAAATTACTAGGAACATTGACTTCTCACTAAATCAGGCAAGACCTTTGAAGACCTTACCTGTCTAGGAAGGGTTGACCTTACAATTTTTGTGGTTTGGAACAAATGACTTCAAATAATTTAAGACAAATCAAAAGGTAGGCGAAGAAATACATCCAGCTACAAAGCACATGTACACAATCCCAACATAAAATATAAAAACAATTAAAAAAGGTGAGAAAGTTCTTACCTCAGAAAGACCTCTGTGACCTTGAAAAGTGGCCCTAAACTCCGTATTGCCAGTAATGCAACATCAGAATAAAGTTCTTCTATATAACTTGTATCCGAAACCATTGTAGACGCCAATGAGCAACCAGCCAGAGCAACTTTTGACTCCATTGCTGCAGTGTGGAAGAGTAGCTTCCCCTCACATTACCCAATTGAAATGTTTCCAAACTTTCCTTAACAAAGGCAATGCTGGAAAGCTTGAATGGTTATCGTTATTACAGTAGTATATATTCAAAACCCAACCCAACCCAGCTCTGGAAATAACATGGGCATTCACTGAACAGCCTGAGTTTGTATCTATGCATATTTATAACAACATACCGGGTACCCCACAAGCCATTTCTCACATCTAATGAGGTGACCATGATACCAAGTGCCCACTGAAGTTTGAGCTGACAAGTATCCATGCTAATACTTTCTTCAATGTGTTGTTGATAAATGCCCACTAATGTTTTACGGCTTAATCTGGCAGGAGGGCTTCAACAGTATTTTGTTCCTATGGCATACTGATCTGACTCCCACTGCGACCCCCACTCGATGAATATCTGCATTTGCATGGGTGATGTATGGAAATTTTGTTGCATCATATACTGATTCCTTCTCATTATCAACCCCACATTTACAGATGACAAATCAAATCAGCTATACAAGAAGTACTAAAACCCTGTACCCATATAGCAGCGGGGCTCTGTACCTCCTGTCCTTCCATAAGACAAGTTGAAGGATAAAGAAAATGAGAATCTGCAAAAACCATCAAAATGCAAAACGAGGATCTGTGATAAATTCCTTGGTTTTGTACCTGTTTTGGCCAATGACCACTTCATCTGTCTGAAATAACCCGCCAAATGCTGTCAACAAAGTAGTACTTTGTCTTGTCATGTCATCAAAGTAGGCTTTTTTTTCTTGTGATGTTATGCTTTTGCCTAAAATGTCTAGTATAGGATTCTTGTTCATCTCCAAGGAATATATTCTCTGTATTTTCTTAAATACCAATAAGACAATAGAATTTGGCTTCCTGGATTCGAAATGATAAAATGGATTGTCAAGTAAAAGACTCGAAGTGCGAGGCAACTCGTGCTGCTTAAGCACTAGCAGTAAGTTGTAAGCATGTTTCCTCGATCAAAACACCAAACCAACGTCTTTATCATCCATTACATTTCCCCACCATACGACCTGGACTGTGAAGATAGACTTAAAATGACTGTGCCATCATATTGTTATGTCATTTTATTCATGTTACTTATGGGTTGCCACAGATTTTATTAAAATGTATTCGTGCCCGATTATCATTGTTAATTATTCATACCCATTTTTGGAATAAAATAAGTAGATGTGACACCTTACCTTATCGTAACATGATTACAACAATGATAAAATTAAAAAATTAGTGCCCCGACCACACAATATGCTCTTTATCATGGCTACCCATTTTCAGGTGCTTAATTAAATAAACTATGGTACCAGCCTCACAATATGCTCTTTATCATGATTTTCCATTTCAAAGTGTTTAGAAGATTGGTAGAGGTGACAAGCATGGGTTGTATTCAATCATAAGTTGTCAATCACGAATATGATATTTGTTCTAGGCTGATTTCTCGAAGAAATGAGATATTTAATTTGTATTATATTAAATTATTATTTTTATATATTTAATAAAGTTAGCATAATTTGGTCAATGATATTATTATGTTCTTTTTGTCATTTTGTTATTAGTATTAAATCAAATATAATTTGAAATATAATATAATAATAATGTTACATATTATTTTAATAAATAAAAGTAAAACCAACTTTTAAAATGCCCTATTATTTTAAGAAACATAATGAATAAATAAAAGTAACAAAATGCATTATTATTTTAAGAAATATACTAACATTCTATAGAGACAATAAAATGTTTTAGGATGTAATAGGGGAGTTATTATTAGAAATGATCATAACATTATATTAAAAAAATTAACATATATACTAGTATAAATTTATCTTAATTTTGGATTTATTAAAAGTAGAGGATCAAATCTCTCAAAATTAAAACTTTTTTTTTAGTGCAAAATTTGAAGAAAAATTTACACTTCTACTGATTTGATTCCTATTATTTGGTAGATTCATAGTTAAGATGGATTTATATTAGTTCATAATAATGTTATTTATATTATATAAATTTCACATTTCTATATAAATATTTTCATTTTTAAACTTTGATTTAATCTCTATAGAATATCCACGGAATATTTTTTGTAATGGTGAGGATAAAGAGTTTAGATATATTTCAAAAGTAATTATAACCTTTTTACTTTTAGTTTTAATTAAAAAATATTATAAAGTTAAATTAAAATATTTTGATTGTGAAATGGGTTATGTTTTTTTAGTATGTGGTGTCATGATATTGGTTTATGGTATTATAACAAAACCTATTTACAAGTTAATAATGTCCACGGTAAAGTGAGAGGTGAATATCCATGGTTTAAATTGTTATATTGTAACTTTATTGCAAATATTAAGTTTTTATGTGTTTATTAATTAAATTTAAATATGTTTACATAATCATTACTTTAATTTATATGGTAAAATAAATAGAATTTTATAGCTAGTATTTATATGTTATATATTTTAATGTGATATGCATATCATAATTTTATTAATAAAAATAAAATTACAATATAATATAATGAATTGAATCTTAACATTTTTATTATTTTTATTTTTTTATTAGTAATTGAGTTAACATCTAAATGTTTACACTCATTTAAGGACACTACAACATCTTTTTCATATTGGGTTCCACATTACTTTTAACCTTTTATTATTAAATGTTTAAAAATATTTACACCGTGACAACATCACCCTCATGCTATAGAAGGTCTCTCAACACAATAAATGAATATTTAAAAAAAAAAAAAACCTTGAATTCATTTGAATCTATCACATACTAAAAAGGGATCCAATTTCTTTTTATGTATTTTTTTTAATCATTTAGTATAAAAAAAAACTAATAAATTAAATATATTAACATTACACACATTAATTTTATATCATGTTAACTAATAAATTAAATGTATTAACCGTTTTTTTGCTTGTATATCATGTTAACTAATAAATTAAATGTATTAACCGTTTTTTTGCTTGTAGATAAACTTATTTTCTATTAAAATGATACAAAATTATTAATATCAAAAACATTTTTTAAGAATATATACAAAAATGTTAACCAAGATTTCATAAGACATTATGACAATGTTATGTGGAAATATCAATAATGTGGAACAACTAGATTGAGTGGAGTGGAGGTGCAGGATTGATATTTGCACCTAATATTGTTGCATATTACATTTAATTTTTTAGTTAACATGATATGAAATTAGCTTGTATAATTTTAATATTTTTAATTTAATTTATTAATTTATTTATATTAAATAATTTTAAAAATTATACATTAAGAAATTAATCTCTTTTGGTGTTCGATATATCCAAAGTTAAGATAAATTTAGGTTTATTTAATTTTTTGAGATACAAGTTAAGCTAAAACTTATCAATTAATTTTATCTAGGGGTTGAGAGGAATGATTATCATCTTCTCTCTGGACCCAAATTCACTTTGTTCTTTTGATATGTTAAGCTCATATTGAGTATATTATTTTAATAGCTTTAAGCTTTGTTGTTAAATGGTTTGGGAAAAAACTAACTAAAAATCACTACAATATTTTGAGTCATTTCCAACCAAATCAATATCCAAAAAAAATATCAATCCAACAATTTTGTTCTTTCATACCCAATGGAATAAGCAATGTTTATCAACTCCTCCTTTTCTATTTTTAAATCATTTTCAACCAAATCAATGTCTAGAAAATATGAGTATAACAAATTTAATCTTTCTTTCTCAAATAAATAAGCAAAAATTTATCAACTCCCTTTTTTCTATTCTCTTTGAACATTTTGTATTATATATATATATATATATATATATATATTAAATAAATAAATTATTTATTTATTTTTTTAACAGAAAATTAAGCCACTTTCCACAAGTCACATATAAATAAATTAATTAATTAACTTATTATTCATTTTTATTATTTTCATGTATTTTATCCACCTTGCCACACACGTCCTAAATCTTAGAGGCTTCTATATTTTCCAACTTATTCATACGAATGATTTGCATATAAGATTAGAATCTTTAGGTCAATATTTTTTTTTTAAAGGGTGTTGTGAGAATATATGTTAATGGAGATTTATATAAAACCTTTTTTATTTTTTTATTTTTTTTTGTATTTTAATATGGTGACAAATTGATTATATGGTATGAAATTTGATTTTAAATGACATAAAGAAGAAATTTCATTAAAGTGCATTAAGGTTATAATTTTTAGGTTAATATTTTTAAGAAATTTGATGAAATTTTATAAAATTGTTTTAAAGGTTACAATTTTTAGGTTAATATTTTTTTTAAAGGTGTTGTGATAATATATTTTAATGGAGATTTATATAAAACACATTTTAATTTTTCATTTGTTTTTTTCTTGGTATTTTAATGTGGTGACAAATTGGTTACATGGTATGAAAATAAACCTTAAATGATGTAAAGAATAAATTTCATTAAATAAAAATGGTAACATAAATCTCTAAATTTATAAATGGTTATGAAATATGCAAAATGCATACCTTGATATTAATATAGAAAGTTTGTTTTTCCACTTCCTTGACTTCTCCTTTTTAACCACATTCATGCATTCAATATGTTATTGCTACAGTGTTACACGGAAGTGCCCCTTAAATTCCTTAAACAAGAGATATGTTACTAAATCAAAACCTTAACATTAACCATTCAATTTATAAATTATTGTGAAACATGAAATATATGTACTCAATATCAATTCAACATGTTTGTTTTCACATATTTGCAGTAATGGACAAAGTTTATCAACTCCCCCCCCCCCTTTACGTCTTCTGAGCATTCAATTTATAATATGAGAAAAATGGAAATGACACTTCTTCTTTTATATTTAAGAGAAAGATTATGTCAATTTTAACATCGAGTTAATGCTAGTGAGCTAGCATTAATATCAAATCCAAAGAAAATATATATAACTAAACCTTTCTTGCAAACGCACTTAAATTATTTACAAATATGAGTGTTTTTCTCTTTCGATATAACTGAAAATTAAGGATATGAACCATATATTTGTACACATTATTGCTATAAAGGCCACTAGAATGTTAATAACCCAATGGTTCACCCATAAATGCAATAAATTACCATTAATTATAACCCCTAATGACCTTCAACATATTAAATCTTAACCTACTAACCATTTTTTGTTTGTTTGTTAGGTAATGTGAGTCTTGAGATGATTAACACACCTAACCTATGGCATGAGTAGTCGCGACCTAGAGGCATCCATCAAAATCACTCAAGGATCGCACTTGATCTAGGCCACACCAACCCTTAGCACGGTTAGATTTTTGCCCACAGATTTTTGAACTAGTGACCTTTACACCATAGTGTGTCTTAACAAAACACCCTATCATCATTCGCTTTACCCTCCATGGGCTTACTAACCCAATAAAAAATAACACAATAATCATTAAACTCTTAATCACTAACCTACTAATTATGACAATTATGATTGACTAATGTTATTATTGACTGTACAAATTATTCTTGCACAAACAACATTTCAAACCACTCCATGAGGTTACATTAAGGAAAGGTGGAAATGAACACTTGAATATTTATAAGCCCTATTTGACTTCTATAAGTACCTTTAGCTTTCTTTATAAAATCCAAGTAGGCACAAGAAAAATGAAAGAGGTCTCTTAGTTAAGTTTTGTTTGCACTTAAAATTGTGTGGAATGTTTTATGTCATCTATTTTTTATGATTTTAGCAATATTTTTTTTTTTTTATTTGTTAAGTTTGAAAAAGAAAAAGAAATTAAAAATGATTGCTAAAAACAAATAACTAAATTAATTAATCAAAAGACCATTGAACTAAAATAAATTGCAACGCTACTAAAAGAAATTTTGCAAAAATGAGAGTAACTAATGTGAGTGGAAAAACTTAAAAATGAGAAAAATTGCATAAATGTTTTGATTTTATAAATATCTTATTTTTATATATTTTGTATGTAATCGATTAAGAAAGAATCTAAAAAGTAAAAAATATATAACAAATACAAGAAAGGTGATCACAATTTTAGTTCCTTTTATTAAAAACATGTCTTTATAGTACATTCTATGACATAAATGATATCTTTCAACCTTTTGTGAAAAGCTAGAGTATAATTATTCAAACATGTTTACAAGGACCATGCAAGGACAAACTAGAAATGTAGGATTGAATAGTTTAACAAGCAAGCTACATTGCCTCTACAAAATAGTTTACTAGTTAATGTTAAGCCGAAACTCAAACAACTAACCACTTACAAAGAAATGCAAAAGTAATTTATATTTTAAATTCAAAAAGGAATATTTTATCCTTCACACTCATTTACATTTTTAGAGAACATTATTGTTATCAGCAAAGTTATTAACTTTTAAGAATAATATTAAATGAAATTGACACAATAAGTTAAATTAACTTGAGTGAGTTCTTCGACCTCACTCTCTTTTGCCCCTGTCTCATAATGCCTTTAGGAATTTCTCTTTACGTTTTATGACTGGAGGAGATTGTTAATGGTTATATTTTTAAAAATAAAATATAAAAAATAAGGTAATAAAATAGAATGAATAAGAATATTAGTGAATGAAGAGTCACCTTACAATAATAAGTCACTAAGGATAATATTAAAACATGGGATAAATTCAAGGCAATATAAAAAGGCATGGTCCCACCACCTAGGAAAAAAAATGTAATTTAGGCCTCTATGGTCATGAGTTCCTAAGGATCATACATCACCTTGTACTTCCTTGGTTATTTCCTTACAAATCCTAATGGTTCCTTATTCCCCAAAACCCTTCCTATCCACTCATCATAAAATTTATGAAGAAAACATCATGCATATAATAAAACAATATAATAAAATGTGTATACATGAACCACATCTAAAAAGTAACAAGAAATTTGCTTGTACCATCATGATTCAAAACCACACATAACATATGTGTGTGTGTGTGTGTGTGTGTGTGTGAACCATATCCATCTTCCCTTAAAAAAATAGGCAAGCCATCCAAAATGTCCAAGAATAGTCCACCATAAACTACATCACAAATCAATCACTATTGTGATTATGTAGTAGTGGGTCCTAAGCAAAAAGAGCAGGATGGAGAGAGAGAGAGAGAGAGAGAGAGAGAGAGAGAGAGAGAGTGAGAGAGAGAGAGTGAGTGAGTCAGTGTGTGTGTGTGTGTGTGTGTGAGAGAGAGAGAGAGAGAGAGAGAGAAAGAGGGATAAACATGGTTTGAACCACTAAACCATTGAGAGAGAGAAGAGAGAGAGAGAGATGGTTTGAACCACTAAACCATTGAGAGAGAGAGATAAACATGGTTTGAACCACTAAACCATTGAGAGAGAGAGAAAGAGAGAGAGAGATAAACATGGTTTGAACCACTAAACCATTGAGAGAGAGAGAGAGAGAGAGAGAGAGAGAGAGAGAGAGAGACATGGTTTGAACCACTAAGTCATTGAGAGAGAGAGAGAGATAGTCATGGTTTGAACCACTAAACCATTGAGAGAGAGAGAGAGAGAGATGGTTTGAACCACTAAACCATTGTGTGTGAGAGAGAGAGAAAGATGGTTTAACCAATAAACTACTTGGGGGAGAGGAGAGGAGGAGGAGAGGAGGAGGATGGTTTGGAACCCAATGAAACTACTAAGAGAGAGAGAGATAGAGAGAGAGAGAGAGAGAGATGGTTTGAACCACTAAATCATTCCAAGAGAGAGAGAGAGAGAGAGAGAGAGAGAGAGAGAGAGAGAGAGAGAGAAGTGGTGAACACAACTAGGGAAACCATTAAATACACAAAAATCAACCCAATCCAAAATTGAAGTGCACAACTTGGGCAAGGTCATGAGAATAATGAAGTTCAAATGGGTCCAAGAGAGAGAGAGAGAGAAGTGGTGAACACAACTAGGGAAACCATTAACTACACAAAACTCAACCCAATCTAAAATTGAAGTGCACAACTTGGGCAAGGTCATGAGAATAACGAAGGTCAAATGGGTGATGGAGCAAGATCAAATTGCTTGTGCAAGGGAAACAATTGTAAAGGGAAAATAAATCCATGGAACCCAAAACTAGTAGAACAAACCAAACCAAATGAATAAGTGAATGAATGACTACATCTATGGAATAACTCATCAAAAGGTGGGATGATTATGGTGACCATTGGATGTGAATCAATGGCCAAATATCAAGCAAAATTAATGCATCCCCTATCACATCCATTGCAAAGTGGAGAAGGGGCATGTAGGAGGCTAATTGGGAAACAATTGATGGGTAACTAAGATATGCAATCTCCAAAGTTCAATAAAAAACCATAATCATAAATATTCATGTCAAATGCTAAGCCAAATTTTAATTAGTAGGGTGTTGGAATATATACCACATGTAAGCTAAAGAATACCCACAAACCATATCTCACATTCCATCCAAACATCCAATACTAAGGCACATTAACTCCAATGTTTCTAAGTGTTAATACAATATGCATTATACATTGTTACCATATCATGGGTGTTTTCTAATATGTTGTTATTCATTATTTTTAACCATTGTGCAAAGGAGGTGTTCACTGGTTACGCCCATTTACCATGTTGCACCATGAGGCCTTAGGGCCTCCCTTTTTATTAGTTTCAACATCTGAATAAGTCACCAAGCATGCCTATGGAGATCCACAACATACTCAAAATAAACCATAAGAGCCAATTTTTTCATTAAGAACTTGTGTCATATGTAACTTAGTATATTGAAAATAACCAACGTAACATAATAATGAGCCCAATAAATTGAGTAATTTAAATATGAAGTCATTTTCATATGATAACATCATGAAATAATGATTAGAACCCATCAAATATACCAAAGTAGAGTGAATATTTTGTGAACTATCCACCAAACAATCATATTTTTTCACCCTTGTTAGTTCAACTAATCACCCATATAACTTAAAAATAACAACTCACGGATAGAATCCACATTTTTATGTCAAGACAGCACATACTTGAATTAGGGTCAAATAACAACTCACGGATAGGATCCACATTTTTATGTGAAGACATCACATACTTGAATTAGGGTCAAGTGATATGAGCAAGGAAAATTTTAAGGATGGAAATTTATCTTAAAGTGTAGAAACCTTAGTGAATCTCACTAGTCACTAAAATCCAAAATGTGGAACATTTGGAAATATTTTTGTAAAAATATTCAAATTTATATTGTTTTTATATATTCTCTATAAAATTTTGGCGATCTCTAAGGTAAAGTAATCTTATCCTATAAAATATGCGAAAATTATGTTTAGAAAGAATGGAAATTGGTGAATCTTTCTTTTGAGAAAACCATAGAAAATCAACCCATCTACTAAATTCAACCCTAAAATTTTCCTAGATATGAGTAAGGAAATTTGAGACATAAGCATCCTAAAACAATTTGAACAAGGAAAATTTGCAATGCTTTGTACCCTATATCTCGTTGGCCAAAAATTTGATCAACACATGGTGACTCCACAAGTAAGACTAATTATAGTTCAGCTAGAATTTAAATTTTCGTATCGTAAACCAAATCCCTTAATAGTGTGAAACATGATGATTTTGAAGAATAACTAAGATAGTTAAAATACGTTAAAGAAAGGAATTCATAGCATGTACTCATAAGAACAAATTAGGATAACATGGCAAAAGCAGTGCTCATCCATGAAAATAATGCCAAAGATTAATCTTGGAGGAAGTGAAGAATGATGAAGATGAGAAGATCAAGAAAATTTTTCTAATGCTTTTATCAACATAGTGTCTCTTTAGGTAAATATTACTAGAACTTTTGCACGTTGCATCCTACAAGCTGTAGGCATTAGAGTCAAAGTCCATTAACATTATTAGCAACCAATAAGAAAAACGATTTAAGAGTTGTTAAATTTTCCTTCCCTCTGAGGTCACGAGTGCCTAAAATAGGTGATCCTAGTGAAGGACGAACTTGAATAAATAAAAGTAATTCGATAAAAAGAAAGAAATCGAAATAGTGTACAAAAAATACTCAAAGTAAAAGCGAGCAACTTACTAAAGAAAATGAAAAAAAACTAACAAACAAATCAAGACATTAAAAATAAAATAAAATAATAAATCAATATTTCATTATTTTTTTGTATGTTTTTTTAATGATCTCGTAACCTTGTTAGATTCAAAGTAAGGCATTAAATTAGACCCATGAGTAGTATCAAGGAGAATCCTATCATGTTCATGTGAGTAAATAAATATTATTTATAGGGATAAAAGTAATTAGGTAGAGTCCAAGGCAAAGCTTGTGATAATATGTTTTCCTTTGTCAAATTGTGCAAAATCCCATAGAAAACCACATTACCTAACATCAAAAGTTTTGTGCTTGTCTTTTTTGTAAAATTATTTTTTTTCACAATCTATTACTTACTTATGTATCAAATTAGTTAAGACATGTTTACATTATTTCTCTAAAGACAACAATGTGTTGAACCTTTGAGATAAGTTAGACTAGTTCAACTCTTCATTCTAGAAGGCAAGAGGTAAGGAGGAAAATTCAAGCTCAATACAAATAATAACTTAATTCCCACACAATAGTTGAAAATGGGTCACTCTAGTGTTTATTTTCACAGCAGTACCATCAACCCATAAGGTGTATGAAACTAGAGTTTGTCATTGGTGAGGCTTGTCCCCTATAATTTTCTTCATTATTTAGCTAATATTTTTATTGTGTTAATTTTTCATATGGTTATATTTTTCTTTGATTTGATAATTTCATTTCTTCATTAACACGTTAAGTTCACCCCAAAACATCATAATATTATTCATATTTACATCACTATTGAGTAGCATATGAAACTATGTAGAAAGAACAATATCATCATCATCAATGCAGCGAAACATAAAGGAACAACATAAGAAAAACATTCACACATAGAGACACCAAGATTGGTCAGAGACCAGGGAAAAACCCACTATGGGGAAAACCCTTGCAAATTCTTCTTCTTGGATAGTTATCAAATGATTCGGAAAAAGAGAGTACAATGATTCATATCTTCATCTATGCAACTAATCAGCAAAATAACTACAACATCCATGAAATGAACCCAACAATGTATATACTCAGAAATATGATTCTAAAGTCCACACTAAACTGTCACTGTCTGAATTCAACTGTCAAATCGTGCGGTCACTGATCAAAATATTTGGAAGATTGAGATTTCATCCTTGAGGTCCCAGTCGCACGAAGGAGGAGTCATCCGAGTGACTATAATTGTCTGGTTTCTATATGAATCACTATAAGCAAGCAACTGCGGTCTGCAACTGACAATCATAAACCCTAGATGTCGGTCACACGGAGGACGAGTTGTGCATGCGAATGGGATTCTTCGTTCACACACATGATCCTGGAAGCGAGCGATTGGAGTCAGATCTGAACTACGGAAACCCTAAATCCCGAAACACATGGATGGTGAGTTGTCCATGTGAATGGAAGGCTCCAGTCGCACGGAAGAGCTTCTATGTGTGAGAATGTGGTTGAATCCTTCTTGTTCTGTGCCTTCAATTGAGGCCCTAAACCCTAAATCAGAGATGTGAGCTTCAGACCCTACAATTTAACCTCTTAGTGGCCCTATTCCTCCACAGACGAGCCTTAAACCCACGTGAACCAAAAACCAAGAGATAAGAGTGTATCATAATTGTGTCCAAATGAGGTCACTTGTATTTATAGCCTTCCAAGGTGGTTCACTTTGTTTTAGGGCCAACCTTATCAATTAACACATGTGTGTGATGTCAACCTGATCCAATGTACATGAGAGGGTTCATAAATTCAAAAACCAACTTCTTCTTGTCCAAATGAGGTGATCTTTAGGTCGATTTTTGTCCTCTCAAAAAGAGTAATTCAATGCAACCATCATATTTTTCATCTAAGTTGTCTGAGGTGGAATTTTACCCTATTTGAAAAAATTAACACTCCCTCTCAGCTAGGAAGAATTCCACCTGCCAATATTTGTTTGTTGATCATCACAACAACCTGTCATGTTGTCATCATGCCGTGACAACCTCAAGTATCTTCATTATCTCAAATAATAAATTTTTATCTCAATCCATCCTTTGTTTATTCCTGCTTGTCTCTTGATTGTCCCTGCTCATATGATAAACATTCTCTAATATAAAAGAAGAAGAATGTGACATCAGAGGGGAGCATAAGCTACCACCCTTTATTCCTCGGACTACGAACCAAAATATCTATCAGTGGGCTACTACCCAGAATCACATCAATGGAGATTCAATCATGCATATCTCAACCTAGAACCACATGGGGGAGCTACTACTCAACCCAAAATCTCATGGGGGAGCTACTACTCGACCCAGAATCTCATGGGGGAGCTACTAATATAACTCCATATCGAGAAATAAGATATCCAAACACCTATGGTAGCACGTTTCAACCATGGAACCGCATCAGGGAGCTCATTCTCAACCCATAATCACATAGGGGAGAAAATCTCAACCCAATCCTATTGCTCGTTGATCTTCCCATCAATGACTCTAAGTAGTCATGTGGTAGAACACCTACATCATAATCGACTTGGGTTGTATACCCCAAGTACACTCTCAACCCGTTGGCCAGACATGGCGCAGTATTCCTAACAAGCCCTTCTTGTGGGTATGATTCCAACTGGGGTATACTCTGCATAGAACAGATAGGGGAGCACCATCTCCAACCTTATGAAGATAGGGGAGCAACATCTCCAACCCTATGAAGATAGGGGAGCACCATCTCCAACCTTATGAAGATAGGGGAGCAACATCTCCAACCCTATGGGTAAATATTGGGGTGATACCCTATTGTCCAAAGTTCCCTCAACCCCAGGAGCGCTCCATCTCAATTCCACATCCTGGGAGCTCAAACAGGGGAGGAATACTTGGCTCAATGTCCTTGATCAGCGATGCTCTCTATAAATCGTCAACATATCATCATACTCGAATAATCATGTATCAATAACAGTTTTCTCTTGGTCATACAAGGAATCAAATAAAATATCATATTAGGACATAAATAGTCATATATATATATACACACACAAAAAGAATACCATATTTATCCTCCCTCTCAAGGAGGTGCCACCACAAGCCTAAGCTTGTCTCATAGAGTTGCATTGTCTCAATATATGAAAGTATCTAGGTCCCAACTATATATGGGATTCTCTACCAATCATATCCCACTCTTTTTTATTGCAATGTATCCATTTCATATTCAGATCATGCTCAAGAAACTCTCTAAGGAGTTTCTTCATCCTGCCTCACAACTAGCCATGCTAGAAACATCGTACTCAACCTCGGTCATGCTAGGACATCTCATCCAAGATATCATGGCAGATATCATATTAAGGCAACATCCGAATGTTCTCATCAATAATAATCCAAACATCGTCAGTACATTTATGCAACCACATATTGTAGGATGAATATCTCAGATCGAAATTGATCGTCTCATGCAAGTATCTTGAAGGGTGCTCGGTGGCAACTCAATGTGTATGAAGAAGCTCAATTGAATCAGGTTATATGCACACCACATATATATATATATATATATATATATATATATATATATATATATATATATATATATATATATCTGTGTGTGTGTGTGTGTGTGTGTAATGTGCATAGAACTTGAGTCATATAGAACCTTACTTAGATCATTTGAGACTCATTACCTGAAAATATTAGATCATCGGTATATAAAACCAAAACAGAAATCAAAATCATACCTTGTAACACTTCTGAAGTAGAGGTTTGGATCAACACATCATCATGGCTTCACTAGATAACTGTCAGTGCAAACATATTTGGATCGGGGAGCTTGCTTCATGCAATGCTCACTGCAAGCATAACACTTTACCAAACCAACATGACTAGCCTTTCATAAATAAATATTGTTAAATCAAATCAACTAAATCAACTCATCAAATTTTAGAATACAGATTAATGCTAATATCATAGTCATCAATATCACAATATCAATTCTTTGGACCAGGTGACAGGTAGAGATTTCATCAAGTCATGAAATCATCTATTATCATGCCAACAAGTTGTCGTCAACCATGCAATATCAATCCAAAAATTCATCAATTCATTCGTATTATCATAATACAAGTCATTTATGTCACTAGATGCAAATGTATACACCAAGGATAAGTCATGCAAGTTCCATCTTCATACTGAATCACAATTGTCAATACTTCAACCATTGTGCTAGGAACAAGGATCCCAATACAAAAACATTTTTCCGAATACTCATTTAAGTCATTAGAAGTCAGTATGCTCATATATCATTGTCATCAAGGCAAGTCATCGGTCATCAAATCATGTCAAATCCAAATTCACTATCATAGTGAGATCTATAGTCCAAGACATATCTCAATCATTGATTCAAAGTTCTAAGTCAGTATCAAGCATCATACAACTCATCTATATCAATCAGCCAAATCATGTCAAACTCTTTTAGCACAAAATTGAAGCATAATGACATATCTATATGTATATCCCAATCACCCGCAAACACAAATTTAGTCTTCATGTTCATATTATAGAAAACAATCAAAATTTATTGCTTAAAGATATTTCTATTATCTACAACACATTTGTAGAACTGGCATCCTTCAAGAGAACATATGGTTTCATGCACAAAATTTCATTTTATGTTCAACAGGAATAGTTGCACCCATAGGCCTTCCTCTGTGTGGTTGGGAGATTATAGTCACACTCTTCAAGATGTTATGTGAGTGATTATGGCTTCCTAACTATCAAACCCTAGCTCATAACTGTCTCAATGCCTTGGTCTCACCCATGAGCTTGCATTTGTGCGGCTAGGAAGCTATAGTCGCACCTGTATGATTTCTTCTGTGTGATTGAGGCTTAGAGTGAGATAAAAATATCTCACCTCATATCATACCTTTGTTGTAGATCAACGTTGTCAGGTATCTATCTATTCATGCTCGTAAATCATATTTCAACAGTAAAGAATATACATATAATGAAAATGATAATAGGAGTAATAATCTTATGGAGAGATTCTCCCTATGAATGGGAAACCCCTTTAGTCATATTCATTCATGTCATCAAACAGTTTATAATTTTGTCATGCATCAACAAATTTGTTAGATCATAAAGTCAAACATATACCCATCATGGTCATAACATGCTCACATCAGCTACTACATCATCACATCATGAAATCAATCTTTCATCAAGTGTTAGAGTCACATGATAGGGGCCAATAATAGGTGTGACATCATAATTAAAAGATCATGAACACAATATCACTTCTATCAAGTCAATCCATAAAGATAGGGAATTCAGTTTCACCATATGCCATAATCACTAGATATCTAGAATATCAATCTCATAATTATACTTCTATCATCATGGTTACCATGCTTATCATGATCAGTAGGATCAATTCAAGTCATTCAATAAAAAAATACCAAAAAAACAAGAGTGTCAACCCTTTTTTCATACTTTCATCATGCCCATCACAAGCATTATCAATAGTATCATGTATAAGAATCAATGAGCTAACCTTCTATGTTAAATCCATCATGTCTTATAATGAAAGATGCATGCCATATATCAAGTTACCATTTATTAGAATCAAGGTCTTTGCCTTCTTCACGAGACCAAAACAATAGATATTAGCTAAACATCAAGTATACCAATATATCAAAGATCAACATTAAGTAGCCTCGTATAATTCAAGAAGTTCATAAGATCGAAATGTTCAATACCAGGTGCACCATTTCATAATAATAACCATGAATTCAAATTACTTTCATATGCATGCATGGAAAATTTTGGGAAGGAGACATTCTCATCATACCTTAGGGCTTATCTTGCCATCAAAGATCAACATTAAGTAGCCTCATAGAATTCAAGAAGTTCATAAGATCGAAATGTTCAATACCAGGTGCACCATTTCATAATAATAACCATGAATACAAATTACTTTCATATGCATGCATGGAACATTTTGGGAAGGAGACATTCTCATCATACCTTAGGGCTTATCTTGCCATCCAATACTACGGTTGAAACATAATATTGAAACAATATATCATGCATAATTTGTAGTATTAAAATACCTATGCACCTTCTTATTTGACATAAGGTAGCTTATAATGCTTTGTCACCTTTCCATTAGATGCATCTTTACCTTTTCCAACTCTAGCCATATTTCCTACATCTCAAATGATACTCAAGAAGGATCCACTTATCACATCTCATGGAGCTTAGAAGCAACCAAATATACATGCATGAAGCATGAGTAATAGTCAAAACAATAATCATATCTACAAGTCTAAACAAAATTAAAGACATATAAAAGCATCAAAACTCAAGAAATACTTATATTCAGTGAGAGGAGATCCTCTCCCTCCTGAACCAACCTTCAAGAACCATCAATGTCCATTATACACATAACAATGTTGCCTTCAATCAACTTTATCAAAAACCAGGCCTACTAGGGACTATCCCATCTAGGGCTTCATCAAATCTGTCACAAGATCTTGAATATCTTCACATTTGATCATTTCATATTTCATAAAACAGGGTTTCTCTCAAACCCTAACCTCAGAGTATCCATCAAACCCTAATACACAAATTTCCTAAGGTTATGTTCAAACCCTAGAATTATTTTAGGTCTCCTCCATCCTCTTCTTACTTCCATCAACCATGTCATCATAGGGATGATCTCCATGACTTTTCTTCAACCCAACTCTGATACCATGTTAATTTTTTATAGGGACATATTGTTGTTTGATTTGATAATTGCATTTCTTCATTAACACGTTAATTTAACCCTAAAACATCATAAAATTATTCATATTTACATCACTATTCAGCAACATATGAAACTATGTATAAAGAACAATATCATCTTCATCAATGCAACAAAACATAAAGGAACAAAAGAAGAAAAGCATTCACACATAGAGACACCAAGATTGGTCGGAGACCAGAGAAAAACCCACTATGGGGAAAATCCTTGCAAATTCTTCTTCTTAGATTGTCATCAAATGATTCAACAAAAAAGAGTACAACGATCCATGTCTTCATCTATGCAACTAACCAAAAAAATAACTACAACATCCATGAAATGAACCCAACAATGTATATACTCAGAAATATGATTCTGAAGTCTGTATTGAACTGTCACTGTCTGAAGTCAACTGTTGAACCATGCGGTCACTAAGCGAAATATTCAGAAGACTGATATTTCATCCTTGAGGTCCCAATCGCATGGAGGAGGAGTCATCCGAGTGACTATAGTTTCCTGTTCGCTCTTTGAAGCACTATAAGAGAGCGACTGCGGTCTACAACTGATAATAAAAAACCCTAGATGTCGGTCGCACGAAAGACGATCTATGTGTGCGAATGGGATGCTTCAGTTGCATGGATAAGCCTGGAAGCAAGCGACTAGGGTTAGATTTGAACTGTGGAAACCCTAAATCCCTAGTCGCAAGGGTGGTGAGTTGTTCGTGGGAATGGAAGGCTCCAGTCGCACATATGAGCTTCTTTATGTGCGACTTTGGTCGAATCCTTCCTTTTTTGTGCCTACAACGGAGGCCAAAAACCTTAAATCAGAGATGCGAGCTTTAGACTCTGTAATTTAAGCTCAGAGCGAACCTATTCCTCCACAAATGAGCCTCGGACCTGTGCAAGCCAAAAACCAAGAGAGAAGAGTGTCTCATCATTGTGTCCAAATGAGGTAGAGGTCACTTGTATTGATAGCTATCCAAGGTGGTTGACTTTGCTTTAGGGCCGACCTTATCAAATAACACATGTGTGTGAGGCCGACCTGATCCAAAGTAGATGAGAGGGTTCATAAATTCAAAAACCAACTTCTTCTTGTCCAAATGAGGTGATCTTTAGGTGAATTTTGGTCCTCTCGAAAAGAGGAATTCAATGCAATCATCATCCCTTTCATTTGAGTTTTCCAAGGTGGAATTTAACCCTAGTTGAAAAAATTAACATATTGGTTGCTTCTGCTCAGCCATTACCCTGGGAAAATAGGTAGATGAGGTTAAAATACAATATGTTTTCCAAAAATGAAAGTAAACCCACTATTATAAATATTATACCAAGTCATGATAACATATTTATTTCCTAGAAATAAATCATTTTCTCGTATTTATCATTCTTTAATGGGACAACTTCAAATCACTTAGTGAAGTAATCTGCAGTTGTAAGGATAAATACATGAATAAAAGAAGATGGGGTGTTGATAAAACCAATGGAGTCCAAACCAACTTAAGGGGAAGTTTGGGGTAAAAAGTTTTAAGGACATGGCATCAAGCTTCTCATTTTTTTTCTCTTTCATTTACCAATATCACGAGATTACACCAACTATTATGAATCTTTGAAACTAGAAGCAAAATGATAACCAATTACAACAATCTTATGGAAAATGTTTTGGAAACAAAATAACTAACAATGTGAAAAAATGAGTGGCCATTCCATGGAGGAATCTCAACATGATTTGAGCAATCTCTTTATCTATATAATATAAAATCATGTCATCTACAAATCTACACAAGTTAAGGTATTGAAGATGGAATATGTATATGCTTCGAAACTGGATATTTTCCTTTCATTAATATTAATTAGGTGAGAAATGATGATCTTCAAATCATGCTCTTGAACTTTCGTTAACTAGCGAGTGATTTTAACTGAGAGATAAGTTTTTGATAGCAAAAAGTTAACAACTAAATAAAATTTTACTTTGGTGTGTTTGACAAGGATGAAGTGGTGAAAAAATTCAATGGATTTCATCAAACATAATGCATTTTTTTCAAATAGTGAGTACTTTATCTCAATATTAGAAAGACTTTGAATCATAAAATTAATAAGACTTTCAAAGCATGAATCATATTTTTTCTTAAGGATAGTTAAAAAAATTTCCTCTATGGTGTTAGTATATGTGACGAAATATTTCAATAAATTTAGTTTGGAAAGGATGGGAGGAGAAATAGCAGTGAACATTTTCTTGGTATCTTTAGTCTAGGAAAAGTCTTGGTCCCCTTTCAACAAGTTATGAATAGGTTTAACCATCACAATTCGAAATGAACCTTCGAAAAAAAATATCTTTCTCATGAAGGAAGGTCGTGAATGTGATGAATTATTTTTGGGTTGATATTTATGCTAGAATATGAAATGATGTGACCAAGGAGTTTTTTGGATAAAACACCAAAGATATAGATATTATGATTTAAGGATATATCGTACTTTCTATAGAAAATTAAAACCATTTTTTTTGCAAGTAGAGGTATTGTCAATTAGGTTTGGATTATACTCAACATAGGGTTGATTCCAACCATTGCCACTATAACCTCTAGGTTCCCATCACTACCCTTACATTGGATACATGTAAATTAGGGTTTGAACCAATGGCCTTTACACGAGGAGTGTCTTAACAATACACTTTATGACCAACTTGTCTACACCCTAAGGGCTTTCTAAATTGAAGGACATGGGGGTGGACTTTGATCCACTTATATTTAAATGGGTCACTGGACCATTTCATATAATCTCTACAGGTACAACCACACTTTTGAATGCTACCTAATGTTCCCTATGGTTTTAGGTTAGGACCTCACAAGAATTAAACCTTATTCAACAATGAAAACTCCTCCCTTTCCACCATTAGATCCAACCCCTTTGGTCGTAGCAAAGGAAAACTTGCATGCAATGATTAAAGTGACATTCTCACAATTCAGGATGCACAACAAGGTCATCAATACAAACCTAAGCTTTACCTATATGTGTATAATAACAATGGTAGTCATAGTAATAATAAACTAGTAATCAACATGAGCATATTGTAAACACTAAGCTATTAGGGATAATACTTACTCTATTATTCCCATGATATCACTATAACTAAGTGATAACACCAATAAAATCATCAAAATCTACGTGTGTATCTCTTTGCATTCTATTGATTGCATTAATAAAAATAAAAGGAACATGTTCATGAGTAAAGATTCTCAATTAATTGCTAAATTTGGTCTTATAGTAATCTCCCCTCTTGAGTAAAATTTGGTTATACCATAAAAAAATATCAATCAGGGGCATAATCTAAGATCTTGCAACTTCTATTAGAATCATGTCCATATTGGAGAGGGGAAAATTGTCCTTCATGCTAGCTCTATTGAGAGAAAAAATTTTCACACATAATCAGATATCCCCATTCCTTTTTCAAATTGGGACTAGGTTAGAAACCCATTCAAATGATTTGACAAGGAAGATAATGTTTGGATAACGAAACTTATTGACTTCCTTCCTAATACTAGCCTCTAAGGCTAGATTAACTAGTCATCATCGTTTCTTAACATGAATGGTGTTGTCTTTAATGGGAATAGAATGCTAAATTATTCTTGGTGAAAACCATGCAAACATGTCTCTAATTTGAACAAACAAAGCATAAACTTTCAATTTTTTATCTTTTAGGAAGTTAACACCTATATACAAGGTTTTTTTGGGGGTATCTTCTTTAGATTCAATATTAATTGCAATTTTTTCTCTTACTTTACATTTAGAAGCTTCTTAGGAGGGTTTGCTTCAATGATAAACAACATCATACAAAAAACGATATTATAATTTTCAACCTATTCATCGAGAAATAAAATAGGTTTCATAATTTTGAAAGACTTGTAATGACTTATATTTCTTCGAAACATGTGGTTTATATAAATAAATAATACGGAAGTTATCCCAATCATTTAAAAACTATCTATTATGGTTAGTAGCATATTCAACAAGCATATCAATGATAACATTCCAATTTATACGAATATTAATTAAGTCAATGGACATAATCTTCTTAGGAAAATATAAACAAGAAGAGTCTACCATTTGAAGAATTTATTAGCATGAGCATAAATGTGTTCCACCATGTTAATAATAAGCTTAGAATCTCCAAAAATAATCATATGTCTACACTGTAAGCCAATTTCTTTTTGTAAACGTAAGATTAGAGCTTCAACTTCAAAAATGTTATTTTATAGAAAGTTAACAAAGCAAGAAAAATGGTGGAATTCACCTACAATTGAACATAATACAACTCCAACACCATAAATTTTAATTGAAGAGGTGTCATCAGAGTGCATATCTGAAATCTAATCATCAAAATCAACCACATATTCAATAGGAGCTATAGTCTCCTTTTCGGTGAAAACAGAATAAGTACTGAAATAGCTTCCACAAAATTGACATTTATTAGTAAGAGACTTTCTATGTAAGGAGTGATCCTACTCTTCCTCCATATTATGATATTATATGGATCTTTAAAGTGAGTCCCATTTAATCTCAATTATCCAAAAATTACACCCTAATAGTCATAACCAAGGATAATAGAGTAATTTCTCACACCCATTTCCATGAATTAAATATTGCATGAAGTTGGATTTCAAGATTGGGGGATAAAACTAAAGTCACATTATTGATTTTCCTAATAGTTGTTTCTTATTTATTGTTTGAAGCAATTATTTTTAGGTAATTATTGTTAATGCAAGGTAGGCTAATTTGTTCCATCATAAATTTTGACATGATAGGAGGTCCAAATCCACCATGAATTAAACAATAATGAGTGATCTTGTCCATGATCTTCACAGACACGCAAAAAAAAATATTCTTGATGGGAAACTTGCAAGAACTTGTGGCCATAAATTCCTATTCTAGAGGCACTTCTATTGAAGTGACAAGGTTGGTAGCAGACATCCTAGGTTGAGGCTTTGCTTTTAGTTGACAAGTAGCAATTAAAACACTTTGCAAAATTTCTAATTGTTTTAGTGATCTTAGTGTTAATTATAGTTATATTCAGTTAGATGTCTACCAATTTAGTTAATTCATTGTACTAAAGGAAGTTAGATTCTATTCGGGCATTTTTTGAGGTCGAATAATATTAAAAACTTGTATAGAAGTATAAAAAACAAAACTTTGAGAATATGGAGTGTTTTTCTTAATTCTATTACGATTGACAACCTTGTATGAATTGTTTGATATTTTGTTCACCATAGTTTGATTGTTATAATATTGGATTCTAGTAATAACCAAAACATATTCTTCCTTAGTATAATCTAAGGTTTCTATGGTTTACATGGGATTTTGACCATGTAGACATTCTTTGTCATTTCGAAAACATTCATAAAGCCGATCATAGAAATTACACCATGACCAAGAAAGAATATATGTGGGTTTAAATTTTTGTGGTTTGGACCTAAAAGGGGCATGAGAGGAGGTTTCAAGATTATATTGGATTACTAACCTTCATTCAAAATATATCATCCTTTTTTTCATTGCTTATACTAATTGTAATACACTAGATAAGTCAATATCCTTGTGAAGTTCCTCAAACAACATTCTTGTTCACAAATATTGCTACTAAATTTGGAGATGGAGTTACAAGGATGGTCCCATATTTTATACATTATTTTCTTTTAAATTATTATAAGAAGGGAGAAAGGTGATATAATAATGCCTCATGGATGCCTAATTTATAGGCATGGCAACCTTGGGCATTAAATTATAAAGCTTGGTAAAGTGGAGGTTGAAGATTTGATGGTCCCACTAAGGTTATATGTCAGGTTGTTTCAATGTTTAATCAAGTCAACATGGATTCATGGTTGTCAAATGTTGATTCAAACCAATGGCATAACTAAGACCACATGGAAAATACCCTAGGATGAAAAGAAACAAAGTCAGATGCAACCTTCCTTCTAGAAAATTTACAGAGAGCTACATATATATGTCAATATCGTTAGCACTAATGTCGTTATAAGCAATATAAAAGTCCTTAAGTTCTCAATCAGTAAGACTATGCCATCTCTGAAAATTTTTGGTAAGTGGTATTTGAATTTAGGTGAGAGGATGGTGGTGAGAGAAATATTTAATGGAGAGGGAACATGATAAGGGGTGTTATTGGTGTCCAATTTGAACTGGAAACACCCATACTTTCCAATATCCATATAGGATTGGTGGTGGAATAGCTAGGTACATATCAACTGCACTACAAATTAGTTAAAAAATAGAGGCTTGAATGTGTCTTGAAGAAGAGCTCACCTTTTGTTTAAGAAAAAAAGAGATTGAAAGGTAATGGAAAATATATTCGACTAATCCTTCAAATAAGGAGTGAGAAGTTTCTTTTAAAAAATTTGAACTACACTCCTTCACCTTTTGATCTCAAATATGGATTGAAATTCAAGGTACTTTCCACCACAAGTAAAATACCCTCTAGCGGAGGTTTTTGCGGAAACACCTATAAAAATAGCCTAAAAATATGTTTGTAGTGGAGGTCACTAGTGAAATTGGATTGGAAAATGTTTTAGAAGATGTTTTTGAATGGTGTGTATAATACACTAATGCACCAGTGTGTTACTATAACTAGATGCATCAATGCTTAATAGAATATGGTGCACCATAGCAAAGTTATTTTTTATAAAATAAAAAAATAACGGTGCGCTAAGTACATAAGGTGTGTCGGCACATATACTACTCAATAGCACCGGAAAAGGGATAAATTTTAAAAAAATGTTAGTCATAAAATTCATTTTTCCCAATCTGGTGCTATATTCTCACGATGCCCCAGTGTTAAACCCATATACGAACGCCCTGATGCATAAACAATATGGTGCACCGTTGTGGGGTTTTAAATTTAAAAATAGCGGTGCACTTCTTATATTATACACACTAGTGCCATTAATTGAAATAAAGGTCCCTGCGCATAATAGAAAATGATGCACCGTTGCAGGTTTATTTTTTATATAAATAAAAACAACGATGCACTACGCATATAAGGCACACCAGTGCATATACTATTCGATAGCACCAAACAAGGGTTAAATGTAAAAAAAAATGTTGGTTGTAAAATTCATTTTCACCATTTCGGTGCTATACTCACATAAAGCACTGATGCTTTCCATTTTTACGAAAGCCTCAGTGCATAAAAAACATGGTGCACCATGGCAAGGTTTTCAAACATTGGTGCACTACTCATATAATAAGCACCAGTGCAATTAATAGAATTGTTCGTCCTAGTGCTGAATAAAAAATGGTGCACCGTTCGAGGGTTTTTTTTTTAAATAAAAAAATAACAGTGTGCTAAGTAACTTTGTAGCACTGGTGCGTATACTACTCGATAACATCGGACTAGTGTTAAATTTTAAAAAATGCCAGTTGTAAAATTCATTTTCACCTTTCCGGTGCTATACTCCCACGAAGCCCCAATGCTATGACCTTTTCTAAAAGCCCTGGTGTGTATACAACATGGTGCATCGTTGTAGGGTTTTTAATTTAAAAATAGTGGTGCACTAGGTGAATCCGAGGCATCGATGTGTATACTACTTGATAACACCAGACAAGGGTTAAGTTTACAAAAATGTCGGCCGTAAAATTCATTTTCAAAATTTCGCTGCTATACTCCCACGAAGCAGTGGTGTTATTCCTGTTTTGAAATGCCCTGGTGCGTAAATAACATGGTGCGCCATGATAGGATTTTTAATTTAAAAAATGGTTGTGCGATTCATACATAATTTGCACCAGTCCGTCGGGTACTCGAGCACACCAAAATAGGGTTAAATAAAAATAAAATATGTCGGTTGTAAAATTCATTTTTACCATTTGCAGTGTTGTAGAGCTCTCAAGCACTGATGCTACTTTTTCCTCTGTGAAGCACCTTGTCGTCGGTGCTTCCTTTACTTTCCATCATTTTATCTGTTGTTCACTGTTGTTTCTCGCTAACTTAATTTTTTAGCATAGTAGAATTGAAAACTAAGTAAAAAAATTCATTGTTTTTAAATTTATTTATTTATTTTGTTTTTTTGTTTTTTTTTTGTGCGGTGCGTTCGAGAGGTTCAACTCATACAATTCACAATGCACCCTGTAAATTTATAGGGTGCACCGAAAATTGGTGTGTATATTTAATGCACCGTAATCTTTTAATATTATGCAGTGTGTTTGGTAAATGGTAATGCACAGGGCCATGAAGTTCCATGATGCACCTCCTTTAAGGCGGTGCATCGGGCAACAGATCGAAATCACTTCTAACTAGTGCATAATATCAATGCACCAGGAAGTTACATTCGAGGATGCACCACAATAAAAAAATATTATTTTTTTGGGCATTGTGTCTGGTAAAAGTATATTTCCAAAGTGTTTATTTTTACCAAATGCACTGCATAATATTAAAAAAATTATAGCTCAATGCGTTCGTTAACCTGAACATTCTGGTGCGGTGCGTCGACGTAAAATTAACGCACTAGTGTGAAATGTTATGTCGACACATCGCATTGAAAAAATAAATTACTAATGTTATGTATGTATGCACACCGAAAGTGGTGCGTCAAGTCGATGTACGTACCGTGTCCGGTGCAATCTTGTTTTTTTGGCGCACTGAGGTTGATTTTTTTTTAATTGAATGTTATATGTCCATATCTATAAAAAAAAAAAATCATTCAATAAAAAAATATATATGTTTTATGCATGAGGTTGACGTATTTTATATGTCAATCATGGAGAGATGTAAACTGAGAAAGGAGCGACAATAGCAGGAGCAAAGGGTTGACCAATACAATGTGGTACGACAATGGGAAGAACGAGAGAGGGAGAGAGATTTGTACCCTCGCCGTATTAAAACAGTGACCCAAGTCCTATTGAGGAATGTAGGCCACCTTAAGTACTATGAGGAGGATACATCCCTAAAGAGGCACTCTAGGTTGTTGGTACAACTAATCCGTCAGTGGGATGTCCACAAACAAGATTTCTGTGTCGGTCCTGACATGTGGTACCAATTCATTGAGGAGGACATATATTTTATCACTAACCTATCTAGGAGAGGGGAGTATTTTCCTAAGTATCCTGATGTCCCCCTCGGTGTTGTAGCAGAGATTCAACTTATCCACCCTCAGAGATACGTTGGGGATCACGTAGTTTATCCAATTATTTTCCATGTGTCTGGTGGACAACTACGGATCTCTTCTTCTCGTGTAGAGGAGGTTAGGTGCCTCTCACTAATAGTGACTACCATTGCACACACTAACAGTGATGGGAAACACATTAGTTGCCCTCTTTTGTTTTATGTTGTTTCTTTGGTGCAGAGGCCACAATGTATCAAATGGTTTTGCATTTTTTTGTGGAATTTTTGTATAGCTTTAGATAGATTTTGTGCTATGGTACATGGGAGGTTAAACTTCCCTTTTGATTCATAATTGTTTTGTTTATTTTTTGAGAGGTTTCCAGAGAGAAGGCCTAATTTTGATCATCGTCATCTTAGACCGATGACTGAGGTATGAATGCACATGTGGGGCGAGATGATGTCCAAGAGGGGCCAACCATAGTATTCAGTTAGGATTTCCAGCGATGCATTGGGGCTACTAGCCAATGAGGTTGACCACATGTTCATCATGGTGTCGTGTCCTTACGCGAGAGTGGATTGGAGACAATTTCCCAACATCCTGTTCACACAGGATGAGGCAACATATGATAGAGGTAATATTAGCATTTTCTTTAAATTAATATAGCTTCATTTTATTATCTTAATTAATTAGAATAAAATTTATTCTAGCACGTTCTTTATCTTGTTTTATTAATTTTTTTTAATTAAATTATCTAATTATTGTTGTGTACTATATGTTTTGTTGAAATTGGCACATTCATTGGGGACATGTCTCCTCCATAGGCAGATGCAGATGTGGAGATGGTCGAGGTCGCGGTGGGTGAGGGACATCCTCAAATGAAAATACTCGTGGGCATGCAACTTCGTAAGTCTGATATTAGATTCATGATGGAGTTGGGCGATCGACTCTCTACACTTTTGGTTGAGGAGGGACGCCCTGCGACGACTCGAGACATCGGGGCAGGTCCTAGGCTCTTGGAGCTCTAGAGGGACTTGTCGCTTGATATGATGAGTCTTATGCATCATATCATCAGAGCTATTGGGCTACTAGGACCGAGGAGGGAAGGCCATGCAGATACATATTATTCATCCAATAATACTCCATCAAATGATGATTAGGGTAGTGATCCTTCTAGTAATACTTCACCTCGTCCTCCTTCACCTCACCCACTGCATGTTTCTCCTCAGAGAGCAAACCAACCACCTCCTCCTCCACCTCCTATTTCAACTCTTGAGGTAGTTAACCATCCATCATCTTCTGCTACAAACTAGGTCTCCACTAGTATTGTTTTTTTTTACATAATCAGATGTTGTTTGTATTCAAAAAAGATTGGGGAGACTGAGCTCCATTGTTACATGGCAGTATACATGAGAAGCAAGATAGGGGGAAACATCAGCAGGACCAAAATCCCTTGTGCTCCGATTGTACCTAACAATTGAGAAAACTAATCTAGTGTAAATTCAGACAAACTGAGATAGTAAAAGACTACATTTACAAAGCATGCTTAAACAATGTTTTTATGATTGATTAGGCGGGCAGTAGATTGCCTTCAAAACCTGCAATTCTTGCATTTGTTGTGATGGTGCTGGGTGCATTATTTCCCAAAATATATTTTAGGATATCTTCAGACTCTTGGGCATGATTGCATCTGTTTGTGAGGTCGCTCTTGAAGAGAAAGAACACTGTAAATGAAGAGATTGAGGTCAGCCTCATGTTTCTCCTTGATGAACTGGGCGAGAGTATCGATTTCTGCCTGGGGGCCAGCATCAGGCAAACAGTTTTCGTTTCTTGCCATTGGACAGATTTGGATTGAGAGACAAGGGTTAAGGGAAGAGCAGTAAGGGCATTGGTCCAATAAACTGGGGACAGGAAGGAAGGGAGAAGGAAGAATGCGCAGCGCAGCAAGGAGAATGGGTGAATAAGGATGCGCAGGGATAGGTGATGGCAGGGGAGAAGATGGAGGGAAAACAATGAGGGAGTCCGAGGCGCCTTCAAACAACAGAGATATTTCCCTGTTGGAGTCGGAGATTTTATGGCAGTTTTGTCATCATCGAAGGATCTTAGGGAGATTTGAAAAGACTCAAGTGCTAAATTTGGCCTAGAGATGATGCAAATGACAGTTAAAAGGTATCAGATGGAGATAGATACCTCTGCAGGCAATCTAATGAGTGGATTTCTTCTATTCATGGTAGGAAGCAGAGGGATTCGAGGGCATTACATCTGAGACTGCCTATAGATTTGGAGCAGGCTCTGCTTGCGCGTGTATCAGCCTCCTTGTTGAGGGAGCGAAGGACATGAATGAAGTGGATTTCTTGCATTTGTTGGGTGAGCGCTTGACACCGACTTATTGTTTGATGTAGTGTCAAATTAGATGCTGTCCGGTTGTAGACCATTAAGCTGATGATGATTTCCGAGTCTCCAATGAATGTTGCTGTGCGAATGATGAGAGTTTGGAGCTGAATGAGTCCTTGGTAGAGAGCGAGGGCTTCAACCCTATTATTGGAGAGGGGGCCTAATCCCCATTCATAAGCATAGATGATGTCTCCGTTGGCGTTGCAGATGATTCCGCTAGCCCCAGCCATACCAGGATTAGACTTGGAGGCTCCATCAAAGAAGAGATAATGTGTGTTATAGTTTCTTAGCCAGAGTGCAAATTCCTTATCCTTCATTCTGATTTTCCAACTATAACTGGAGTTGTTGTGACTGTTGTTTTCACTTCTGTTTTGGCCAATGTTTTGGCCACTGTTGCTTTGATCTAACAGACACCCTATGTAATTCCGTTCTTCTACATAGAGACCAACAGTGTCAATGTTACTTTGACATTTGACAGCTATTGTTTCTAGAGTAAGGCCTCTTGCCTTGCTGTATAGCTTCCTGATGTCGATTTTTTTAATCTTTGAAGATTACATGATTTCGTGCTAGCCATATGATCCACAACAGAGAGTAAGGAAGAGCATTCCAAACTCTTATAGCAACATTGTTCTTCTTGCGTTTCCAGGGATAATTCCTCTTCCATAATTGCAAGACTTCGGCAATGGAGCTGTGGGAACCCTAGGGGAGTTGGTCATTCAGAAAAGCTTCTTTCCAACATGCAATGGTGAAGGGGAAATTTATGAATAGATGTTGGATGGTTTCCTCAGCTGCTTGAAAGTTTGGGCAGCGTGATGGGCCAAGAATACCACGTTTTTTAAGATTATTAGACGTGAGGACTTTTCCTTTTAGAAGAACCCATATGAAGAATTTGGTTTTTGGAAGATTCTATGATTTCCAAGAAATTTTCCATTGAGTCCATATGGGCATGGGGCGATCACTGTTACAGATATGATGGTAGGCATCTTTGATTGTATAGTTGGAGCTTGAGGGGTCCCAACGAAAACTATCATCACTGTTTTTTTTGGTAGGCACGATGCCATGGAGATGAGTTTGTAGATTATCCAGGCTTGCTTGTAGCTCAGCAGGTATTTCTAGGAAACGCCATCCTGTCCAAAGCTGTGAGTGAATGTCCCATTTGGAAATCTGGCCCAAATTATGGATCCCCATGTTGTCAAGGAAGGATAGAATCTGTTGGGTTCCAGGCCTACTGTTAATAGGTTGTTGGCCCATTATTTTACTAGCCCCTATTCTAATGCTGTTGCCTCCCTTGGGCACCTTAGAAATGTTTGGGGCAAGGATGGGAATTGCTTTTCTACAAAGCCCCTAGATTTTGGTGCAGGCTATGAAAGGTATATCATGATCTAAGAGAAGCTGCCTTGGAGAATTCAGATATTTGGCTTCCAACACATTTTTCCACCAAGCATATTCTCTGTTGATGAGTCTCCAAACTATCTTGCCACCAAAGGCTAGGTTTAAGAGCTTTGGTGATCTGATCCCCGACCCTCCATGTTCCTAAGGTTGAATAACCTGTTTCCAATTTATGAGGTTGTATTTCTTTCTTTCAGTTTCCCCCCCTTGCCAGAGAAAGTGACCGAGGATGGCTTCCACTTTGTGATGAAAATTTGCTGGTGCTTGCAGAAGCATGAATTGATACAAGGGCAATGAGGAAAGACCTGATTTCAGAAGGATTAGGCGCCTTGCTAGATTAAGCCAAAAGGAGCCCCATTGCTGCACTTTCCTTTTCATTTTGTCAATGATGGTGTCCCAAACTTCAGCTTTCAAGGGTCCAACACTCACTGGCATGCCCCAATAAGAGAAATGCCCCCAATCTAACTTGCAAGAGACCCCAAAGATGTTGGAAATGTTTTGAAGAGTTTGAGCAGTTATGTTCCAACCATAAATGCAACTCTTAAGATAGTTAATCATGCCTCCGGAGTAACTCATGTATTTGTCTAAGAGGGTTTTGAAACGACGAGCTATAATGTTGGAGGCACCTCCCATTAACAATGTGTCATCAGAAAATTGAGAATGGTTTATGTTTTTGACTCCATTCCCAAATTTAATACCGGTGATAAGACCGGTGCGACGTTTGTAGTCTAAGGCCTTACTAAAGGATTCAGCCATCAAGATGAAAAGGTAGGGAGAAAGGGGACATCCTTGTCTTAATCCTCGAGAATATTGGAAGGATGGCCCTGGTCTGCCATTGATGAGAGGGGAGATCCAAGGGCCAGAGATGCATGCTTGGACATGGTCGATAAAAGGCGAGGCAAATTCCATTTTCTTCAGAACAACAAACAGGAAATAGTGTCTAACTCGGTCGAAGGCGTTGGCTAAATCTAGTTTTAAAATGAAACCTTTTTCTTTTCTAGTTTGGCTGGAGTGAATAGCCTCTTGCACAAGCATAATGGAATCAGAAATTTGTCTATTGGCTAAGAAGCGTCCTTGATTCTCAGAGATGAGTGAGGGCAGGATAGGTTTGAGGCGAGTGGCTATGATTTTGGTCAATATTTTGTATGAGGAGTTGCAGAGTTAAATGGGCCAAAAGTGGGAGAATGATGAAGGTCGGTTCTCTTTAGGGAGAAGGGCAAGGTGGGTGGCGTTGGTGAAGCCTCTGATTTTTCTCTTGCGTTGGGCCCATTTTATCATTTTGATAAGGTCTTTTTTGATAGTACCCCAGTAAGATATATAGAAGCAGATGGGGAAGCCATCTGGGCTAGGGGCCTTGTCTGGCTGGAGCGCCCAAATGGCTCTTTGTATTTCTTCTTCTTCAATTTCCTTGGTGAGATTTGCATTAATTTTCTCACTGATTTCTGTGGGAAGATATTGAAGAATATTTGAGTAATCTTCAGCTTCTTTTGTCTCAGTTAAGAGAGCGTTGTAATGTTTTGAGGCAGCCTTTTTAATAGCATCTTAGGAAGTTTGAATATGGCCTTCGACATCAGTGATGGAGGTGACATTGTTCCTGATTTTCCTGACTGTGGTCTGCTTATGGAAGAAAGCAGAGTTTTTGTCTCGTCCTTGCAGCCAAAGTTGGAGTGATTTTATTCTCCATTTCTGCTCCTCCACTCTATTGGCACGATATAGCTGGAAGTAAAGGTCACATTCTTGAGTTTTGGATTCTTGGGAGAGCCCTTGTTCCTCTATTGTGCTGTGGATCTTCTCTAATTTGCTTTTAATTTCTGCTTTAACTTTCTCTGGTTCCTTATAGTGATTTTTTGCCCAATCTTTCAAGGCGCTTTTGGTCCTTTTCAGTTTGTTTTCCCATATGAAACCCGACGATCCTTCAATATGCTGGTGCCATATGGATTTAACAATTTGATCAACAATGGGAATATCGCTCCATAGCGGGCTATACTTGAATGGAATGGGGCCTAGAGAGCAGTGAGCTTCGAGAACAAGCGTTGTGGGGTAATGATCGAATGCTGAGAAGGGGAGAACAATAGCATATGCTGTGGAGTAGGAAGAGAGAAGGGATATGTTCACCAAAATCCTGTTTAGCCGCTCCATTATATTGTCTTTGCCCAACCTGCGATTATTCCAGGTGAACCTACGGTTTTTTGGAGCAACATCTATGAGATCGTGTTCCTGCATGATAGATTCTAACTGCGTTCTACAGGGGTTATGTGTAAAACAACCCCCCCTCTTCTCATTGGAGTGGAGTATGAGATTGAGATCTCCTCCGAGAATGATATTGCTGCTTTCTTCTTCATCTATGTCATTTTTGAGAGAGTTCCAACACTGCACTTTATCCCTATAGTGATTTGGAGCATAGATATTGTAAATGACAATTTTCTTGCTATCTGTTAGGCTCTCTAGAGTGACTTTAATCCAATACTGGCTGATTGTATCAATTGTGTGGTTCCAAGCATTGTGGTTCCAAAGGGTGGAAATTCCCCCTGAAGCGCCCCTTGACTCGCAGTTGCAACCTTCATATTGCTTGAGTCGATCAATAATCCCTTTCATTTCTTGGTATCCTTGCTTTGTTTCTTGTAACATTAGTATTCTTGGTTTTTCATGAGTTACCAGATCATTTAGAGCAATGATTTTAGAGGGGTGCCCTAGTCCCCTGCTGTTCCAGGATAGGGCTTTCATCATTGAGTGAGAGGAATATGGAGAGTTTCTCGCCCTCCCTGATCTTTATGTGCCGCTTCCTTGCTGTTTTGCCCCAAAATGTAAGTTTCTATGGGGTTTTGGGTGCCCATGGCAATATATTTTTGAGCATTTTCTTCTCTCTGTTGCTTGGTGGATCTCCTGCCTGGTCCTTGTTTTTTGTGTGCATCCAAATTAACACCGTGCTCTTTAGAAGAGCTTCTGGTTGATCTTGAGGAAGGAGGATCTTGGGAGAATGAAGGAGAAGGGATTGAAGGGGGAATGGGAGCAAGAGAGTCATCATGTGATAGAGGGAGGGGGATGGGGGGATCTTCGTCAGAGAGGGATATGGAGGAAAAGGGATTAGATGACTCTAAGGTTGTCTTGGGGGGGGGGGGGGGGGGGCAGTAGGAGTCAAGAGAGGAAGGGTTTGACTTGGGAGGAGCAGATTCAGGGTTTGTTTTGGAAGTGGAGGCAGTTTTTTTTTTTTTTTAACTGTTTCCCATTGTACATGTTGCGAATAATTCTCAACATCAACTAATTTAGAGCAGCGATTGGAAAAATGGCCGTATTCGTGACATACCTTGCATTTGAATGGGATCTATTCGTAATCCAGCTGTTGGATGTGAGACCAGTCGTCCCCTTTGAGTTTAATGGCCTCCAGGAGTCCTTTGCCGAGATCGACTTCAACACAAATGCGGGCACAGGCTTGCATGTTGTCTTTCGTCTCACTGCGGTCAATAAACTTGCCAACAGCGTTGCTGATGGCTCGAACTGATTCATCTCCCCAACAATGGGATGGGGAAGCTGAACCCAGACCGGGACCACACTAGGAACATCCAATTCAGGGTCAAAATCCGAGGTCCATTTGTTGAGGTACAGGCTCCTGGAGTCCATGAAATACGACCCATTCCTAAAGATGATATCCTTGTCTTCTCTTGATTCGAAGTGGAATGTGAAGTACCCTTTCCCACAGAAACGGATGGAGATTTTCCCGTTTATTTTATCAGACCAGTTTTGCTCGATCCACCTTTGCACCATCTTCGGAGAGGGCCAGAGGCCCTTGAATTTCCCGATGAGACCTCAATCTGCCAGAGAAAGGGCAGCCATGCGAGGGAGTGCAGGGGGAAGGACTACTTCTTGCAGAACGTCAAGCTTCTTAACAAACTTAGATATAGCTGGGCGAGTGCGCTGAGGCGGTAAAGATTTAACGAGGGTGGAGAACGCCAGCTGAGCAGCGGCCGCCTCCGGGGATGCATCCGGAGGGGCCATGGAGGGCAAGGGCCGAAGGCCGCAGGCGTAGGGGCGTGAGCTCTAATGCAGAGCAGCTCAACCTAAAGCAGAGCAATCCGAATCCGTACCTGAGATGAGGAAAAATTTTTCCGGTCTCCACTAGTATTGTTGTACCATATATTTTATAGCAATTATTTGACTTGTTTGTTTATATATATATATGGTGCATTTTTTCTATTCATGTTGATGTACTCAATTTATATTTTGGCATTGATGTGTATATTGTTAGGTCATGTTAGATATGTTTATTTAATGTGCTTGCAAATACATGTGTATGTTATAACAATTATTTGACATGAGATGTATATTTAAGGATGTGTGTGGTGATGATGTTAGATAATGCTTGTGTTTTGTTAGATGTGATCGCGATGATGACAATACAAATTCAAAATATTTATAATTAAATTAAAATAAATTACCAAATGGTCTATAAAATCAACTATAATTTAAAAAAAAAAGTGTTCATAAAATATTGGATTATAAAAATAACATTACAATTAGTTTGATTTTATAAATTTAATACATTAAAGTTTATTTATTAATAATAATTATGAATGAAGCATCATTAAAAATATATATTTATTAATTATAATAATTATTTAAAATATAAATTTTAAATTAATATGTATTTTTGAATTTGAATTATAATTATTTTTTGAATTTTTAATATTTAAATTAATAAATAAGAAAATGCAATCAATAAACTATTACCAATAATATTTATTTAAAAAATATAAAAATAATATTTTAAGTTTATTTATAAAATTAAATCTATGGTTAGATTTAAAAAACTGAATTCCTAATTTTGTATAGTTAATTTAGATTTAATATTACTAGAATCTATTTTAATAAAATTTAATTTATCACTAAAGTTATGAGAGTTGCAAGCAATTTAATTGTAATATTTATAGCAACTCTTGCCAATTTAAATTTAATATCTCACAATTTATATAAAAAAACCAACAAGACGAATAAAAAATAATATAATTAATATGGGATCTATTAGCATGGGATCTTGTTAGATGTGATCATGATGATGATGCATGATGATGCCATGTTAAATTATTAGATTTGTGTGTTAGCTAATGATATTTATATGCGGTAGAGGTGTATATAATTAGATAGTGTTAGTGACTCTGAATATGTATTTTAGTTGTTGTTTATATTTGTTACATGGTTATCATCGTGATGTTTGCTTTTATGAAATGATATATATTTATTGTAGATTATATATTGGTGAACTTATATATATGAAATTACATGCAAAATACTTACTTTAAATAAAAAATGCAAAGATATTTTTATAAATTACAAAATTTAATATGGTTGAAACTATAATTGTAAAATTATCATAAATAATTTTCTATGTATAGATAGTTCATTTGTATTCACTCTAACTAAATTATTTTTCAAAAAACAACTACATATGAATAACCAGTATTTTCCATTCTATTATTTATTCTTTTTTAATAGACTCTTCTACCCTAAAAATTGTTATTATAAAAAAATATGATTTACAATCATAAGAATTCTATTGACCCTAAAATTTAATGGATACAAATATTCCTATATATATTGTTTTTGTCATTCTTTTGTAAGTTGGTTGCTATCAAAATTTTAAATTACTTCACTAATAGTGGTTTTAGTCAACATTGGGGGCATAATTTAAATATTTCCAAAAGCAATGATAAACGTATGTAAACTAATAAAAAACTAAGTTGAAAACAAATTTATCACAAAATCCAAATTAAACTTATCACAAACTTAGAATTAAACAAATATGTTAAAATTTTAATTTTTAAATTATAAATTACAAAATTGGAAATACTTAGTTTTAAGTGTAAAAACGTTTCCACTAGAAAAAAAAATGTGAAAACGTTTGTGAATCTTACCACTTATATAAAATTCCAACAAGATGAACAAAAAATAATATAATTAGCGAAATAAATAAAACAACATCATACAACAATAACATAAATGATGAAATAACACACATACATATCAATCTCCATTGTCATCACCTTGATTATCTTGCTCGCTTGGCATGATAACCATGTTGTTCTCAAAAATATGTTTTGATCTAGGGTCATTGCTTAATACGGATCGCCAATCCCTATCCAACACATCTGGGTAAAAAACCACTTGGTTGCAATGTTTGGGGAAAACATAAGGCTCCTTGGCTCCATGCCACATAGTTCTAGAGTTGATACATATCAACCCACTATCACGATATTCCTTAAAATTATTCCGATCAAAGGTGTCCCACCATTTGCACCTAAAAATAACACATTGGAACAAAGGTAAGTCCACGTCAATGATCTCTTGTATCTTTTCGACATAACCTAGTTTTAAATGTGGTGGCTAGCACGACTAGATTGGTTGAACTCGACTTCCACTCCATAGTATTGTGTCATGCGTCCATTATTGACATCCTCCGTGCAAAAATGATGTCCATATACCCATATAGATGGGAACAAATGCACCTATAAAAAAGTGAAAAAAGTCACAGTGTCATGTGTCTAATAACTTGAATATAATTAAAATATAAAATATAGATGTTACAATTAAAAGGTGCATTTTGAAGTAAAAAATATATAGAAAGATATTATTATTGAGTATTTGCACCCAATCCCTAAGTTTAGCGCATCCTCTTCAGTATGTGGGTAACGACTAGATGCACCGTATTTCTCTCTGACTTGGTTAGAAACTCAACTGTTGGGGCATATCATATATATATATATTTCAAACATATGAATTCTTTCTTGTCACTGTCCCATTTCCTCCTTTGTTGTTCGTACAATGTGACCCATGATTGTATCGCTTTCGAATTGTAAAGAATGAATTTTTTTATGACTTTAATTTCTGATTTCACTGATGAAATCAAACTGACATATATAGTACGTATGAGATCAAAATATACATTATGAAGTTTAGTGTGAATATTTATTGTGTATAAATTTGACAAATGATAAGTCGTTTACTCTTTATCAAGCACATTTTTCCATTCGTTAGGATAAGCATCCCTTCTCTTTTGTCTTCATCCCTTTCATCGTCCCAAATCACCGCACCTGGTGTGTTTTCAATCTAATTGATGTAATCACTGGAATAACATAAATACTCAGACAATATGTACCCCTCTGCCATAGAACCCTCTGTTTTTTCCCTTTTTCAAACAAAACCTTTTAATTTTTTCATGTAACTCTCTAAGAAGAACATCCAACGACAAGAAACCACCCCAACTAGTTCAACCTCATCTACTAGGTGAATTAAAAAATGAACCTACACTTCCATGAAACTCATCGACAGTTCCTTCTCAAACATACAAACAATCTTAGCTATCTCTTGATGCCACCATGGAATGCTATCCATATGAATCTCCTTTGATTTTATCCAATGTACAAATGTAGATAATTTGGATATGGCATGTCATAGGTCTTGGCGGAAGTCATGGTTCTCACACCCACACACGAGCATAGAATAATGGCACTGCAAAGTAAACACATAGAAAAAATAATTATATTTTATCCCATGGCATAAAGATAAGTAATAAAATCATGTTTTCGACATATGTACTCTTAGAAGGTTCAAATGGTCATGCGATTTCAACCCCGACAAATGGTCTTCCACAGTACTGAAGAAACGCAGTAGTGAAGAACCATATAAAGAAGGCTCTCTCACACCCATTATAACTTCCTTTGCCAAATAAATATCAGATTTCTTTAAAATCCATGCGACATCACCTTCTTTGAAATACCAAGAGTGACTAACCTCTCCTCTACTTTCTTGTCTTAGCTAATGTTTCTTTTTAGTTTTTGAATAAATAAGATCTCTCGTAACAACCAATGTGTCACTTTATTTTGATGTTATGTGCCTCCATAAAGAGGATGAAACATTTTTAAATATATCCATGGTATTTAGTATGTGGGGAATCTTAATATGCTTCCAATATGGGAGCTCATAAAAAAAAAATCTTTTTCATCCCAATGGGAAATTTATCAACATAGGTTTCAAAGAATTTTGGATCATTGAACATAGGCTCCCCATTTCAGAATCAAACATTTTTGTAATATCCTTCTCCTTCTCTCTCTCATATTCTCTAAGACATTTAGTTTGTGTCATTATTGCAGGCCTTTGGGTTCTCTCTGGTTTACCATTTAAAGTGGATGTTGCTCTATTGTAAGGGTCTTCTTCTGGAATGAATACCCTCGAGCATTCATACAATGGATTTCGTAGGTGATTGGACCACCTATCCTTTAGATAAGGTCCACAACATTTACATCTATGATACCCTTTTGTTACAATATGTGCGAAATTATTTTATATAGGGAAATTAGTGATCATGAAGATCAGAACAAATGCACCGAATTAAATTAATATGAGAAACAATATTGTTACGTATAAATAAATCAATAACATTTCACACTTTCAAAAAATGTATCAATGATATGAGAATCATCCCCTAGCTCATCGTTATGGAATGCATTAACAACATTGTCTCCATGGCAGTCATATCCCATAAATAATCACCCATACCAACCTCTATTCGATTTCTTCCATTTCCAACTTGTGATGAAAAACTACTATTGTTGTATTCATACCTAATTGGTGAATCTGGACATAGTGGAAATTAAATAGGGGGTTGATTCAACCATTCTTGATATTCTTCCTCTCTGAGTTTTTCTCTTAATGCAACATTCTCTTGATTTGACATTGTAGTGGGGTGCACCAAAAGATGGTAGGTGGGTCGCTCATCATCACTAGAACCCTAATTTCAAAAAATATTGAACAATAGTACATCAATGATATTAGTAAGCATAATGCAATTGGTTTGTTGAAATCACATTATATCAAAAAAATATTACCATCCCTGACCCAAGATTTGCGGTTGGAAGATGGCATGTTGCAATTGGGGAGGTAAAGAGACTGACCATTTTCATCTACCAATTGTTTGTAGTATGCTGCTCCTGATAAGAGCTTCCAATGTTTTTGAACTGGTGGAATATTTTCTACATTAAAACTCGATTCTGAGTCAAGATTCTGTAAATTTGTCTGCATTTTTATTTAAATTGACATGGATAAAATAAATAAATTCAATTAGATAATCAAAATATAAATTAAATCTGAACTTACTGAAGATGGAAAGGGAGAACTATGCAATGGACTTTGAACAATGTGGAACGAATTTGAATTTGAAGAATTGACCATTTGATATTATGAGATTTTCTCCTTACATTTGAGAAAAATCAACAACAATTTTTTGTGTACATACCTACAATTAATTTTGAGAATCATACCACAATCTGAATTTCAATATAGTTTTCAAACCATTTTTTAATAATAAGACGACTTCAAGTAGAATATGCATACTATGAACTACTCTAACTCATGTGGATGCATCCTAAAGGATAATTTGAGATGAATATGCCATTTATGTGAAAATAAAAATTCAAGTATTTTTTAAAGCATATCGGCGCTCTTGTAAAGCTAACTACACAGATATGTTTACATAATAACCATGCCGATGCATTAAAATAATAACTCCACTAGTTTCCAAGATTTTGATAATAAAAAAAGGAATTCTATCATATCAGTGCATTAAAAAAATTTAGCGCGCTGACAAGTTATCTTAATCGGTGCATGTTATTAGTAAACACATTGATGGTCTGATAAAAAAAAAGGATGGACTTTGTTTTTTTCAAATTGAAAAATGAGCAGTAATTTATTTTTTGAAATCTAATTTCATAAATTCTTTTAAATAGTAAGAATCTATTCACTGTTTCATTATTTTTCCCAAAATTTCAAGGGAGAGATTTGTAAGAGAAACATACTGGGAGCACTGTGGAGTAGCAAAATACTTTGGAACAACATAACTATTCAGAATATTATAATTTGAAAGGTATGATGATTCACTCAAAACCCTGCATAGTAAAAAATTTACTATTGATTTTACTAATACACAAATTTGCAGTCTTTGTTCCTATTTATATTTAATTAAAATTCAGGAGAAAACAAAAAATAAATACTTACCCTAAACCTTTGTTTCTTCTTGCTTATGTGACTGCGAAATTTCACCTTAGGGTTTAACTCCCTCTACCACTTCACAATTAGGGCCTTTCATTTTAGGCATTTTAGATTTAATGGGTTTGTGTTACTATATATTAAGGTGTTTTACATGTAAAGTAGGGGAACACTTATTGAATCAGTTCCAAACCTTGTCGACCCTATCTGTTTGTTTAAAAAACAACTTCTATTTATTAGTGTGTCATGTGTAATATAACGCATCGGTGCGCCTCTGACAAATAGCACCATTAAATCCAAAAAACTTGTGTTTAATATTTTATGATTTCATTTTTTATTGTGATGGCAGTGATTTTATCATTACATATCACACCATCATAATTTAAAGTTATTTTGAAAAACTAATTTTCGTTGTCGGTGCTCAACAATTAAACACGTCGATTTGTTTTCTAAATTAAATGCACCGATGTGTTTATTCACATAAGCTCACTCATTACCATACCTCTTTTTGGTTGAAAATTATGTGATTTATTCATAAAATATATTTAAAGGCTTATGTATTGAATGGTACATGTTGTGTATTGATTAAAAAATGTCTGAGAAGAGGTCAAGTAACAAAAATACTAATCGACACAATGATAACACATCCAATAAAGAAAAAAAGACAAGTTCTATGTAAATTATTTGCAAAATTAATATGTTTGAACTATATGTAAGTTTAAATAATATGTCTTGGTTAGTATGTGTCACGTAGAGCCACAAAATGAGGAAGCTCGATAAGATTTTTTCTGGTCTAATTGCAGAAGAGCGTAAAAGCCTGATGGAAAAATTGCAGAAGGATGAATTAGGTGAATGAAAAAATATTATTCAGTATGATTTTTTTTTAATATTCATTAATAATATACTTAAGAATATTAGATAACATGTTTCAAACAATTTATTAATTAAAATATGTTTAATTTTCTACATGGACCAACAACGAAGGAAAAGAATGTTGTTCTAAGAAAATAAAAATTATAGAACATGTGAATGGAGATGAATTGGTCCTTAGCTCATATGGAGTGGCGTTGGAGGTTAATGAAAGGGGGGACTTTTTTTACAAAACTATGAGGGATATAGTGTATCGAACATATAGACGTATTTTCCACTTACAATACAAAAATTTGTCTAATGATTCCAATAACCAAGTTATACTAAACTACATGGAGCGTTTCCAGAGAAATGGTCAATGAGACCTGTGGGACTTGCAATAGAAAAAACATACAAAAACAAAAAAGAATCATTAAAAAAGTAATATTCCTAATTAAATTTCTTTTCTAGAATTATATGTATATATCACTACAAAACATTCATTTATTAATATCAATTTTGTTATATTTAGTTTTCACATATTAATATAAAAATAGTTTATTACTTTTTCTAGAAGGTTATGAAAATCCCAAAGGATCAATGAGTTGATATCTAAAACATGCTAGTAGGAATGTCCAAAAAAGTGTACAAGGAGATAGTCAAATAAATGTACATAATTGCATCACAGTAGGAGCCATCTCATGATCTGAATGTGATCGAAATTAAGTGCTGAAGTAGATTTGATTAATTTCCATTAGTGAATTGATTGTTAACTGAACTTATTAAGGTGGAAGACTGAAGGAAATATAAATAATTTATGACTTAAACCAACAGCATATTAAGAATGAAATTACAGCAAAAACAGAGATCAGAGACAACAAACATTGATTACAAAGTTCATCCCTGGTGGACTACATATCCGGGTTCGATTTCAAGATGGGCGTCTGCTTTATTAGGATTAATTAGAGGAGGTCTATACACAAAAAAAACACTAGAATGATTGTGATCACAGGAACTTTTGGTCACTAAAAACGAAAATCTCTCTCTCCTAGCTTTCCAACGCCTATCTCGGTTCCCGATTTTACCTCTGGACGACCAAGCAGTGCTGAAAACAAAACTGCCAATGTCCCTCAGAAACTGCATACAAATTCACACTTCTGGTCCCTTAATGAATAAAATGCCAAACTTAAATAGGCTCTGGTCTCGAACTTCTGAAACCCAAATTAGGCATATGGTTGAGCAATTAAGTGGTTTAGATGAGAATGAAGGTCTTGGTCTTATTACATGTGCACACCTAGTGTATTAGGTGATATGGTGGTTCATTACACCTTGGCGCATTAAACAAACAAAAACCCAAATATGAATTAAGTATAAAAATAGTCGTTGACGGTTAGATTAAACGCGCAGACATTGGGACGAATGCTTGTGACCAGGCACGGTATAACCTGTTGCAGACACCTTGCGGTTTGACCCAGCGGTTCCGGCGTGTAGGCAGTCTACCTCCCCGTCCATGTGACAACTACCTCTGACGGTTACGGTCTGCTACAGAGCCTCCAGCAGTTGCTGCTACGGTCAGACACCTGTTCACATGTCGACGGTTCCTAACGCGGTTACGGTTAATTGCTGACCTCCCTGCCTGTGGTTACTGTTATCTGTGCACATGACTCTGCCATGATTATGCTCGCGGTTGTGGTTAACTGTATTACATTTTGCATTTTAATACAAGGTTTATCATAAGGTTGTATGTATAGGTCCAAAAGGTTTATTTGAAAGGTTTTAACATATGGTCCGAAACCTCTTTTAGCTTAGGTTTTACACCATAGTTTGATTGTGCTAAGTCTTTAGGACCAACACCATTTACACTTTACCTTACGATTTTTACATAGGTTTGATACCTTTATAACTTAGGTACATGTCACCACATGACATTTACAATTTTTCCACCATCATAAATACCACACGCGCCATGCCATTGCCAATTTTCACCTTAGCTTAGAATTAAGATCATGACACCACATAAGTACACCATGAATAAGTAAACCTCATCGAGAAAACTGAAGAACCTGGCGAACTGAACACTGAAGATGAACTAGACATCGGACAACTGGAGCTGACTAGACCTCACTGTCGAACTGTACTGAAGCAAGATCCTCCTGGATCAATCCTCTCCACTTGAAAGCTTTTGGACCAATTTTTTTTGATTTAAGCAGACATCATGTGAGGGTACAACTCCCTCACTTTTCCGATCTCTATCCACCTCGCCTTGCTCAGATTCATGCCCTTGAGTCCTACTCGAAGATATTCAACATCTCCTCATCTTGAGGTCCGAACCTTCCTATCCAAGATGATGTCTTCCTGCAACTCATTCATATACTTAGGTGCTAAATCATCAATAGTAGGAACCTGTGTATCTTCCCTGGATCAATGATCATCAGAGGTTCATACAAATTTAAATTTTCTACATTCACAACTGAATAAATGCGCATGTAAGGAGGTAAATCTAACCGGAATGCATTATTACCAATCTTTTCCACAATATTGAAAGGACCATACTTGATGGGTTTCAATTTCTTACCTTCACCTTTCAAACTGTCTTTACTAATATACAACCATACTTGATCGCTGACCTGGAAGTGATGATCAACTCTATTCTTGTCATGGCGCATTTTGTACCTGGCTTGACTCTTCTCTAACTGTTCCTGCACTGCTTCATGTATCTGTTGTATCCGTTGAATGAACTTAACTGCTTTGTTTGAATCATCGAGTCCATCCACTTTATCTTCTTCACCGAACAAGAAGTCCATAGGTTACTTAGCTAGATATCCAAAACATGTTTCAAATGTCAATCGGTTAGTCGAAGAATGTAAGGCTCGATTGTAAGAAATTTTCACATAAGGTAAAGATTCAGCCCACAAATTAGGATGTTTACTGCAGTAACCTCGGAGAATATGTATCACTATCATGTTCACCTCTTCTGTCTATCCTTCGATATGTGGATGAAAATTTGTGTTCTTATTCAGCTTTGCGTCCATGAGTCCCCACAAAGTGGACCAAAACTCTCCTACAAAGCGAGTATCTCGGTCAGAAATAATGGAAGTAGGTAACCCAAAATGAACCCATACCTATTGAAAAAACATCTATGTAGTTTGTTAAGCAGTCACTTGCTTTTTGCATGGAACAAGAATGCAAATCTTGCTGAAACGATCAACCACAACATACATGTAATCATTCCCTCTTCTGGACATAGGAAGTCCACCAAAAAAATCCATGGAAATGTTATCTCATGGTCACAAAGGAATTGGAAGTGGCATATACAAACCAATCTTTTGATTGCTTGGCTTGATTTTCAAACACATTACACATCATTTAATGTACTTCACAATTGTTTCATACATGAGAGGCTAGTAGCAATACCTTTGAATTTGCGCCATAGTCTTTCTTACGCCAAAATGTCCCAAAATTCAAGAAGAATGTGCTTCCATAATAACATGTGCCCTTTCTGTCTGTGGTATGCACAACTTACCCAGATGATATAAAAACCTATCATGAACATGAAAATTGACTTCTTCCATCTGATTACCCTGAGTCAGTGATTCATAAATATCTTTGAAATCAACATCAGTACTATATTGTTCTACATAACTTTCAAATTTTAAAGAACTATTTTGCAGCACTACTAAAGCATTTAAAGATGGTCTAGACAAAATATGAGCTACTTTTTTTGTTACACATTTCTTGTACTTAATTAATAAGTGAAATTTCTGAAGAAATCCCATCCATATGTAATGGCGAGATTGTTGCAACTTAGTCTGTGACTGAAGGCATTGAAGTGGTTGATGATCGGTGTGAATCACGGTTTCCTTACCCATTAAGTATTGTTTCCATTTATTTAAACTTTCTACCAAATCAAACAATTCTTTATCATATGTCGGATAATTTATTAATGCATTAGAAAAAGTTTCAAAATGAAAACAAATTGGTTTCCCATTTTGAAGTAAGACTACACCCATTGCATAATCACTTGCATTTGTTTCAATTTTGAATGGCTGTTGAAGATGATGCAAAGCTAAGATTGGTGCTGTGACAATTTTCTACTTAAGTGAATCAAAATATTTTTGTTGTTTCCCTCCCCACTAAAAGGAAATTTTAGAACTTGTTAAATCATGTAACAATGATGCAATCAAAGAAAATTGAGCAATAAATTTTCTCAAATATTGAACTACACTTAGAAAAATCCTAAATTCAGTTACATTCTGTGGTCTTGGCCATTTAACAATAACATCTATCTTAGCTAGACCCATCTTCAAATGACAACCTCCAACTATGTAACCAAGATAAAACAATGAAGTTTTCCCAAACTCACATTTTGACAACTTAAGGTACAATTTTTCTCTCTGCAATACTTTGAAGACCCGTTTAACATGCCTAGAATGCTCTTCCATACTGGAACTGAAAATCGGGATATCATCTAAGTGGATTATGACAAAATTATCAATGTATGGACGTAAGACATCATTCATAACACACATGAAAGTTGTTGGTGAATTACACAAACCAAAAAGCATTACTAACCATTCAAATAGTCCCTGCCTAGTTTTGGATGCAGTTTTCTAGATGTCATTTTCTGCTTTCCGAATTTGATGATACCCACTACGCAAATCCAACTTAGTGAAATAGACAACATTTTTCAACTGGTAAAGTAAATCATCTATCCTGGGAAGAGGATACATGTTCTTGATTGTGATTTTATTTAAGGCCCGAAATTCTACACACATTCTCCATGTCCCATATTTCTTAGGAACCAAAATTCTGGGTGAACCACATGGAGATGAACTGCGTTGAATGAAACCTTTTTCAACCAGCTCTTGGATTTGTTTCTTTATTTATTCGTTCTCTATTAATGACATGCGATACATTCTGACATTAGGAAGAGGGGCATCAAACATCAACTGTGTCTCATGTTGTATTTACCGTTTAGGAGGAAGATGTTTTGGTTCTTTAAATATACTTTGAAATTAATCTACCACTTTAACCAAACTATCTTTAAACTGAGATTCACAACTTGAAAAAGCATCATGAAGATCCTTACGTTTTCCTTTTACAACCTTGAGTACATATATCTTACTTGACCTTATTATACTCTTCATCTGATTAGCAGTAACTAAATCCAAGTGAGTTTTGATTTTATGTGCTTGGACGATGTATTCAATTCCATATTTATTAAGGTGATATTTATGCTCTTTCCTATGAAACACAACATCATGATCATAGAGATAAGGACTCCCTATCATGACTCCACATATGTCTAATGGTATCACATATAAATCCACTACATCAATGTAATTAGCTGTGATGGAAAATTTTAAACGACACAACTTTGTGACATTAATCTGAGTCTTTTCCTTTAGCCAACCTAATGGGTAGGGTCTTGGATGATTCTATGTCTCCAAACCAAATTTCTTAACTAATGATTTAGATATTAAATTTTCCTATGACCCACTGTCAAACAATGTATCTATTTTCGTGTGCTTAGAAGTTATGCTTATATGAAATAGTTCAACTCTTTTATCCTCATCCAGATGATTAATGTTTGAAGAAGAAGCAGAAGTACTAGAACTTGAACTAGCATCATAATTTTTACCTGTCGAAACCATTGCGGTTATTTTCCCTTCATCACGTGAATCAAAACCCAAGTCTTGTTGGATTGCTACATTAGCCTTCTTTTCACCTTTCTTTTTCTGGAACTTCTTCGGTCTGAGTTATGGGTGAAGTTTCCAACATCTAGCTTCATCATGTCCGATCCTTTGGCAGTGAGTACAAGTAGGTCTTTCACCTTCCTTCTGAGTTGTCGTTGTTTTCTTTCCCTTCTAGTTGTTCTTCCTCTTGCTGTCTTTGGAATCCTTGATTTCCAACTGTTTGGATGCTTTTTGTGAAAAAATGAATTGTTTGCCACCTGATTCAATATGTATGGCTTGAACACACACTTCATCAAATTCATTCGAATTAAACATCAATAATGCATGTTGCAAATATGAATGTAAACTGCCAATGTACTTTAATAAAGTTTCATGTGTATCCAAAGGAATACCAAGCACCAACACTTTCTTCCTGAACTCTTGAACATTTTGTCCCTTACCTTGCCTCAAATGCTGCCAATCAATAACAACTTGCTGCGTGTATCCCAACGGATAGAATTGTTTCCTGAGAGCTTTTAAAAACTTAGAACACGAGGAAATGAATTTACCTTTCCGCTTTAAATCTATTTGTGTTTTACTCTCCCACCAAATTAAGCAGTCCCCCCCATCCTAAGAGTAGCTAACTGTATTTTTTTTCTTTCATCAGAAATGTTCTGAATTCTTAAATACACTTCTTATTGCTTAATCGAGTTATCTAGTTTCTCTGGGTTCATTTCGCCATCATAAACAGGTAGTTCAAATTTTACATCAAGTATCAAAAGAGATTTTTGAGGTTTATTTTATGTTTCAGAATCTGAACTAGAAGAAGAAGAAGAAGATGATGATGATGATGATGAGGATGATGGAGGAGAAGGAGGTTTATCATATTTTCCTTTCCCCTTGTCCTTATTCAATGCCTTTGAAGAAGAAGCTGCATCTCTCACCTTCTTATCTTCGTAGATTTCTCCCAACATTCGTTGCATGTTCAAGAACATTTGTTGAATCTGTTCTTCGCCCATGACCTTCACTTCAGGATTTTTACCTACATCGACTCCTCCCATTGTCGATTTATGAGTGACTTCCAACTTCTAGATCAAAATCCTCAAGCGTTCCTTCTCCATGTTGCAATCCTGACCTGGTTAACATTCATTGGTAGAAATAATACAAAGCACAACCTGTTCTGATACCAAAATATATGATCTAAATGTCATCGAAATTAAGTGCTAAAGTAGAATTGTGTAATTGGCATCAGTGAATTGGTTGTTAACTGAACTACTTATTGTGGAATACTGAAGGAAATCTAAATCATTTATGACTTAAAACAACAACAGATTAAGAATGAAATTGTAGCAAAAACAAAGATCAATAACAACAAGCATTGATTACAGAGTTCATCCCTGTTGGACTACGTCTCCGGGTCCGCTTTCAAGATGGGTGCCTGCTTTATTCGGATTAATCCGAGGAGGTATTTACATAGGAAAAAAACTTGACTGATTGTGATTGCAAGCACTTCTGGTCACTGAAAACAAAAATCTCTCTCTCCTAGCTTTCCAATGCCTATCTCGGTTCCCGATTTCGCCTCCGGAAGACCAAGAAATGTTGAAAACAAAACTACCTATGTCCCTCAGAAATTGGATACAAATTCACAATTATGTTCCCTTCATGAAGAAAATGCCAAACTTAAATAGGCTCTAGTATCAAACTTCTGGAAGCCAAATTAGGAATATGGTCAAGAAATTAAGTGGTTTAGATGAGAATGAAGGTCTCGGTCTTATTACATGGCGGTTCATTACACCTTGGCGCATTAAAAAAAACAAAAACCCAAATATGACTTTCTTACAAAAATAGTCATTGACGGTCAGATTAACCACGCGGAGGTTGGGACGACTGCTTGTGACCTGGCGCAGTCTAACCCATTTCTTACACCTTGCGGTTTGACTTGGCGGTTCCAGCACGCTAGCAGTCTACCTCTCGGTCCATGTGACAACTGCCTTCGACGATTTTAGTCTGATGCAGAGCCTTCGATGGTTTCTAGTACGTTCAGACACCTGTTCACATGCCGAAAATTCTCGACGTGGTTACGGTTAACTTCTCATGACCTCTTCGCCGGACATCTCTGCCTACGGTTACTATTAACTGTTCACATGACTCTGACACGGTTATGCTCGCGGTTGCAGTTAACTGTATTACATTTTCCATTTTAATAGAAATTTTATCATAAGGTTGTATGTATAGGTCCGAAAGGTTTATTTGAAAGGTTTTAACATATGGTCCGAAACCTCTTTTAGCTTAGGTTTTATACCATAGTTTGATTGTGCTAGGTCTTTAGGTCTTAGCCTTAGGACCACCATCATTTACACTTTAGCTTAGGATTTTTACATAGGTTTGATACCTTTATAACTTAGGTACATGTCAGCACATGAAATTTACAATTTTTCCACCATCATAAATACCACACGCGCCATGAAATTTCCACTTTTCACCTTAGCTTAGAATTAGGATCATGACACCACAAAAGTACACCATGAAGAAGTAACCCTCATCGGAAAAACTAAAGAACCTGGCAAGCTGAACACTGAAGATGAACTGGACATCAGACAACTAGAGTTGACTGGACCTCACTGTCGAATTGTACTGAAGAAAGATTCTCCTGGATCATCTCAACAACAATGTGTTTCAAATGTATGTAAAAATTGTAGTTTTTTATTAGGTACATATAAACACATTATTTAGCATTAAATATTCATTTTCAAGTATTTTCTTGCTAACAAGGAAATAAAACGAAACCCATTCAACACATAAAATAGGGCGACAAGGAAGAAAAGGGTTGATATTGAAGTTTGTGAGTAATTGTTAATATTTACTTATAGCAACTTGAGATTTAATTTTGTATATTTTAAGTTGTTTTACAACAACTATCATTGAATGTCTTCAAATAGGTGCTAACATACAAAGAAGAGCCATCAGAAGAATTGATTTACATCGGGTTAAATTTCGGCAGTGAGTATAAGTTGGCATATCAAGAAATTAATTGTGGAATTTGTAAGTATCTATATTGTTTTACTTCTCTAAGTTTATAATTAATAGAACAAAAGAGTCCTTTATATTAAATCTATGATTTATTATGGGGTACAAAACTTGCAGGAAACAAAGTACGGAACTGTGCCAAAAGAAAAGTTGTTGAAAGAAGGCATGAGATTCAGTTTTGAAATAATATGTATAGTTTAGGACTCAATTATTGTTATGGTACATTTATTTTTTATCTACATTGATGTATATTATTTATTTCAATTTTCATTATTCTCAACAATATAGATAATCTCATTACACTTTATTTTTATGTTTGTATATGGAACTTGAAGAAGAAGAAAAGAACCAATGCAACCAACAAAATACTCATCCAAATAACGCAAGTCATGGAAGTAGCTCAAGAACTACATTGTAGCTCCTAGAAACAACATCCGAGTTGAGAAGAATGTCAGTGCCTCAGACATGTTAATGTCTCTTGAGGATAAATATGTTCAGCTCAAGAATTTGATATAAAGTGATTAGGTATGGTTCAATTACCCCAATCATAGGAAAATATAATTTTATACAGTGGAAGTATTCTATTCCAAAGTGTTAACGTTCAGTTATGGTGGCTGACATACAAAGGGTGCAGTTTCGTTAATTGTTGCAATATAGGTGAAAGAAAGAAACCAAGTGCAAAGGGTTAGTGATAGAATCTTGTGCACTAAATTCCAGTAGAATTATAATGAGACAAAGGGAATGCGATTATAAACCATGGATCTCATTTTAAGGACTTCAATATCACACATTACAGGAATAATTTTCCATAACATAACGTAGGTAAATTTGACATACAAGATGGAGTTCCAATAGCTACAATTACAAAATTTCTGAGAGAATGGAAACACATATGAAAATGATAAAAAAAATACATAATCACATGCTCCACATATCAGTGCTTGGAATCACCAAAACATCTTCATTAATCTTCAAGAATAACATACATCTCATAAGCTTCAAAACTTGCAAAACTTGTAGAAAACTAGAACCTCTAGACTATAAAATTGAACCCTTACTAATGAGTTCCTCCTCCCTTTTACAGGGAGAACCAAAATAAGAACAACTTATAAAAAATATTCGTACGTGCTACAGTTGTCTCAACTAAGAAAAGGGAATTTGTCCCTTATTCCATAGTTCCGACAACTACAAGTTCTGGAACAACTACCTCACAACTAAAATATGCTAATTTTCAGATAGATCTTACTGCAAAAAATATAGATTACATGCACAGAGATTTTCTCAAAGTTAGACAAGAAGTCTCTGATGAAAAGGTTGTTTGTGAAGGTATACTAGCAGGAGTCCAATTTATAGAACACCGAGTTGCTGACCTTTCTCCATTACTTGAAGCTCAGGAGAAAATAAACAAAATACTGTTAGCAATAACTCAAGTTTTATCCATAACAACACCAATCATTCATAAATTAGGATCTTCTACAAGGAAGCCTGATTATTCATTAATGGATAAACCTAGAAAGTCTGCAATGTTTAAGGATGATCCCACTGCACAAGAAAAAATAAAAAGGACATATAGTTTTAGCCTTGCCTCTACAGATCTCCCAGAATGGAATTTTGGGATGCAGACTCCAGAAACAAAACTAGCTGAAAAAATCAATGAAGCTAGTTTTACATTCAAGAACTTCTTGCAACAGGTGGAAGAAAAGGGTCCTACCCTCAGAAAGGACCAAATAAAAAAATATCTTGTTTATATCAAACAAGAACCCGGAGAAAGCTCAAGAACTCCAATCAATACTGCAAACACAAGAGTTTCAGTAATGAGTGCAACCATTCAAGCAATGCCTGCAGAACCAATGTTTTTTGTGAATTGCCAGCCCAAAATAGAAATTGAGAATGCAATCATTCTAATAGCTAGCTGGGAAACTAAAATACAAATAGATAACCCCACTCTTACACAAAGAGACATTGCACAAATGATTGTGAATGAGTTTGGAGGATTAGCCAACACATGGTGGCATTATGCTATTATTGAATCTAAAAATTCAATTTTAAATCATGCTGATCCCGTTCTACAGTTACTTTCTTCTTTGAGAGCTTAGTTTGTAGGATTAACTATTGATGAAGATCCAGAACACTTTACATAGTTATTTCTCAGTAACCAACTTGGTAATCTTAAATTGTTAGCCGAATATTTTTTCCAAATGCAAGATTGGTTAATCAGAGGAAATGCTTATGAAGATCCTGCTTATATCAAGAGGTATATTCAAAGTATGCTAGGTGCTTTGCCTGTTGCTATGAATTTATAGTTCAAAGAAAATCATATCCAACTCGAAGGTATGACTCTAGCAATTACTCATGGTCATATCAAGAAAGTAACATAAGAACATTGTTTGGCTAAAAGAGTCAATAAAGATTTTAAAGAGCATGAACAACTCTTTACTAATCGATTATGCCAGATAATTGGCCAATTACCCAGCTGGGGGAAAGGAAGTTTTAACAGAGATCTAGTCTGCCAGTGCTCTTCCAAAAAAAAACAGTACAAGGATGAAAAGGGTAAGTTTCAGTCAGAAGATTACAGAGGGCCACAACAGAAGAGATGGAAACAACCATTTCAAAAAATAAAAGCTTTCTTTAGACAATGAACGACTCCTTCTAAAACACAAAAGTGTTTTATTTGTAACAAAGAAGGACACTGGGAAAATGCCTGCCCACAGAAAGCTATAAAGCCAAAGCTTGTAGCTTTGTTCCAAGACACTCTAGAACCATCAATGTGGGACTTGTTCTATTGTAATATTGATGAATAAACTCATGGAGAAATATATTATACAGAAGAAGAAGAAGACCAGGAATTTTCTGCTCCTGATGATAGTTCAGATGATTATATTAGCTTACAGAGTTACAAATTCTGAATGTTTCAAAATTCTACTGATAAGCTCGAACAGCTCAAAGACACTCCTCCGTTTTAGATGAATCTAAGGATGTACATTCAAAAGCAGATCAATCAGATAGAATCAGCCATTCAAGCAAATCAGGCTACCGGGCCATCATCTTCTGCAATTATGACAAACAAGCAAATAGAGAAAGAAATTCTCTATTCAGTCCCATCAGATTGGCACCCAGACGAGTTAGAATCAAATAGACCTTCTAAGCATATATCAAGGAAAAAAATTAAAAGAGCTACATGTGACTCTTTTAGAGCCCATATAAAGGCTGAACAAGACAAGATCAGAGCACTTGATGAAGAAGTTACAAAATAAAAAAATTATTTATATGATCTTGAAAGAGAAATTGTCGACTCATCCGACGAAGATCTTCAGTAGATCTTATAAGGTACGTTTGACTCTCCTAAGCATTTATCTGAATAGGAACCTAGTTATCCTCCTGAATATGCCCAAAGACCAGAATCCCTAGACCTAACCGTTTTTTTTCCTGGAAAATCTATTGCTTTAGCCAGCCAACAAAAATTGTATATTCCTCTTAAATTTTGTCCCCCCTGATTGTAAACCATATTCTTTAGATTGCTTAATTGATTATGGGGCACAACTCAATTTACCTCGCCATTTATCAATTCCTTCGTATTATCGGGAGAAATCAATGGAGGGTGGTGCTACCATAACAGGTTCCATGTTTTCACTTCCTCACCAAGTTATTGATTTCCCTGTATCTATCCAGGACCATCCAGTTCGTTGTACATTCCTTGAACTTGACAATATCCCAACCAACATCATTTTAGGTTCAGAGTTCTTTACCCACTGGTTTCCCATATCTATTGATTACCACAAACTCCTATTCTCTGTAACTATCTCTGGTAAGACTGTACAGATCCCCCTTAAATCCACTTGTACATTCTCTATTCCCCTTGTACAGGAACAAGAACAACTAAAACCTATCGAAGTACAAAAAAAAGAAAGGATCATTTCCTTTGCCACGGCACATCGACAGGAATACCTGTAAACCTATCTCTGAAAAGATCATCTAGCAGTGTTCATCAGATATCCCCAATGATTTCCGGGAAAGAGAAAAATATGTGATCGATATACCATATACCGAAGGCATTCAGATCTAACCACAAAAGGCATCAACCGCTTTGATGAGTCCAATAGAGTTAGAATATTTCCAAAAGGAGATAGATGATCTCCTTGAGAAGGGTCTGATTGAACCAGAAAAAAGCCCATGGGCATGCCGAGCCTTCTATGTTAACAAACATTCAGAAATCAAAAGAGGCCAACCCCGAATGGTAATCAACTACAAACCCTTGAACGCAGTGCTGAAACATATAGCATATCCATTTCCAAATCAATTAACACTTCTCCAAAAGATGAAAGGTTCTAACATCTTCAGCAAATTCGACCTAAAATCTGGTTTCCACCAAATTGGAATTACTGCCAAGGATTGTTACAAAACAACCTTTGTTGTCCCGCATGGACAATACCAATGGAAGGTAATGCATTTCGGTTTAAAGAATGCTCCTAGTGAATTTCAAAAAATAATGGATGATGTATTTAGAGGATTAGACTCGTTAGTTATCTATATTGATGATTTACTTATCTGTTCCAAGAATATCTAAGAACATCTGAAGCATCTCTAAATATTTCATGAGCATTGTGTTAAACACGGATTAGCTCTGTCAAAATCCAAGATGGAGATTGGAATAACAAATGTAGACTTCTTAGGTTTAAATATTTCTTATGGTAGTATCACACTACAAAACCATGTTCTTCTAAACCTACAAAATTTCCCAGAGCAAATCCTAGACAAAACTAAGTTGCAAAGGTTTCTTATAAGTCTGAATTATATTAGACAATTTTATAAAGGACAAGCTCAAGATTTAGTTGTCCTGCAACAAAGATTGAAGAAGTCGCCGATCCCATGGAACCAAGCCATGACTCAACCAGTGAAAACAATCAAGGAGAAATTCTAACAACTTCCTCCACTCAAACTCCCAACAGATGAAGGATCTTACATCCTTGAAACAGATGCATCAACTTTTGCATGGGGAGGCGTTCTATTAGAATGTTTAGATGGAAAAGAAGAGATATGCGTCTACACTTCAGGAACATTTCATGGAGCCAAAATTAACTATCCTTCAAGCCACAAAGAAGTGCTCACAGTAAAAAAGAGCATCAGTCATTTCAGGCTTTATCTTAAACCAGTAAAATTTTTGGTCCGAACCGATCTCAAAATTTTGCCAAGCATGATAAAAGAAAACCATGATCTCATAGATAACAATGTCTGTATTCTAAGATGGGCAGTTTGGCTTGACGGTTATGACTTCGGCATTGAGCATAAGCCCAGATACCTTAACTGCGTAGAAGATATTCTTACAAGATAAGCAGCAAACCAACCAGCTGGAAAGGAAGCATCTGTGGGCCCATAACCCACAGGTCTATTTTAGGCATAAGTATTTGATTCGGTCCCCATATGTCTTCTAACCATTAAGGGATGAGATAATTCAAGTTTTCCACTTGCACCCGAATCTATTTTAGGGTTTCAATAATCACTGGCAGTCACCAGTCTTAGGTCACCAAACACTAGGTGTGAATACTATAAATGAGAGGCTACGTCCCTCATAATACTCACACTGAGTTTTTCTAGTATTTTGAGCAATTAGTCAGCTTTCTATTTCTCCTCTTCTTCATAAAGTGATGCTAGATTTCACAGGTTGCAGCTTTACACTGATCCTCTCTGTGAATAAAGTATGAGTCACTCAAACATTTTGAGTCTATAAATTATGAGTACAAATTTTTCTTTTAATATATTTGAATACTTGAAACCATATGCTTGGCCAATATTTTATGAATGATCTACACATACTTATTACATAAAAAACTTTATTCCTTCTTGAAAATAAAATATTTATAGGATTACAAAATGACAGTGATATGTCAGGATTTCAAAATCAAAGGAGTATTCATTGTTGGCTCGCCTTATCTCTCGAAGTGGACCCATGCTCTACCATCCAGACTTGTGTTGGGTTTACAAACTGATCAAATATTTTCCATAGAAATGGATCTGGTGCGGGAGTGTGAATAAGAGCGTTGTAGGCCATCCTCAAGCGTGTGAGCTTAATGTACTTTGTCATGGCTACAAACAAGGACTTTACAAGCCATAGCAGATGAAAATCTCTCAGTAGATAATTTACTATGGATCTACCCTTGAGAGTGGCAGTATTTTCATGGGAGGATTCCATCTTGCCCTTGGCCTCAACTGGTAACTACTCATATTTCTCCCATGGAAACATATTTCCTTTAAAATCCCAACATGTAGGTAGTCTTTCTCTAGTCCTCTAGTCAAAATTAGAGTTGAATGTAACAACCAACCTTACCAGCTCATTGACGCATTATTCATATTTATCCATTGATTCCTTTTTGTGGATCATTTTGGAAAATTCCATAATCACACATGTCCTGTCAATGATATCAATTTCCCTAAACTCACCAGTTGAATTCTCATTAATATACTTGATAAAATTATCGGAAGTGTTGGCATTCTTATCATCCTCCTCTTTGGTCGACATGGTAAGGAACTCAGTGGTATTTACTGCACTTTTTTTTTCTACAACTAATTTTAGTTGTTCCCATATATTATTTATCTCAGATATGATACCATACCAGATTATCTTCCTAGCTTCAATGAGGGACATGTTTCCCTTCAACCTGTTCTTCGGTCCTTTAATCTCATCTTGTGCCACTTGGTACTTGTTTTTAATTTGTTCCACACATTCCTTGGTGGAATTCAATTGTTTCTCCTTGTTTTTCAGCATGTACTTGGTGTTCTCCAAGTCAATATGGATATTCTTAAGCTCACTCTTTGATAGATGCAGGTATGTGAGAGCCTTGGTTAACTGCTCAATGGGGTTTTATGGGTTGTTTGGCACAACCACAACACAAAAGTGAGAATCAATCTTTTGTTGTGTATTTTTTACCTTAATTTTCAGGGATACCACCTTTTTATTTCTTTATATCAATTCCTTGGCTAGGATTTCCTTCTCATTTTCCACCCAAGCCAACTCTTTAGTTTGTACATGCTCTGCAACGGGAATTATAAGTTCCTGCCTTAATAAATAGATTTATGATTGTGAGCCTTTAATGATAGCATCTATGGTAACTTTATCAGTTGGGTCAACACCAGTTTGATAAATAGGTCCTTGTAGCCTTCATTTTGCAAATGGAGGGCTCTCAAATTGGCATTCTCTTGATTTATTTTAGTAGCTTCCTTCTCCAACAACTTATCGACCTTGATGATGGTCAAGGCTACCTTTCTTAAATCAATTTAAATCATGTCTCCTTCATGCCTGTGCAAATCGATTTTGTCTTGTAAGGGGACACTAGTCATGTATAAAGAGAAGTCCATTGTCTTTAACTATGGCCCAGAGGGGAGGGACTGCAGTGAAGGGTGATACAGGGAAAACTTCATCTGATTTCTTTCTAGGTCCATGGCAGTCAAGAGATTGGTATGATATGGTACTGAATGGGAGGCCAAATGTGATAACATTTCATCTCTAAATTTTGTTTTCCTTTCCTCTATTATTTTCCCTTCCTCCCATTTGGGGCTTGCTGCTGATGTGATTACAATTGAACCCAGTATTGCTACCCGAGTTGAACTGGAGGTGGAATTTTGTTGTCTATCCTATAATTGCACCTAGAAGCCTGGTTGGTCTCGGTTCTTCTTGGTCAATTTGACCACAATCTCCTCCTTATTTTTCTCTTGGATTTTTTCTTTCTTGGTTGAGGATGTATCCTCCATCATGGTATCTTTGGCCTCATCAATACTCCTCTTCTAAGATTTTTCCTTTGTGCTTGGTGTATCGACTTACAAATTTGTATTGATGGACATGAATCAAAATTAACTTTCCATTCTAATTCAGGTTTATATTCATGTTCATAGGCAGAGACATAAATATATTTCATTTTACTAGATATAATACCATGAGGATCATAATGCCACACCTCTCCTATTTCAAAGTTAAATTCCTTTAACATAATTTCAACTTGATAGAAGGCTTGTCTGGAGTTCACAACAAAGGGGCATACAGTCATTAGAAGCTTAAACATGCAACCCTTTTTTGTAGGGACAAAATGTTTTTGGCATGTATTTAGGCTCTTCTTGACGAACTAGAAAGAAACATTCCTCATGGGAATAAACACATATAGTTGGTAAGGAAGCAATTCATACCCATATAACCCAATTTTAGTGTAGTATTCAAACAAGTACCAGTCACCCACCCTAGCATCCTTGTTGAGTTGAAGAATCCATCTCTGTTGTGGTAAGACTCTAGGAGGGGATACTTTATTGATAATTTTATAAGAAATGGCCATGAAAGTAGAAATGAAGTGTGAAAAACCCTCATTGTTTGGTTTCTTCTTCAGAGAACTATCCGAGTCAACCATATATTTTATTTTCTTATGGGAATCTACAATTTTGAGGCCTAGGTAATCAAATTTCTCCACATGGGTTTAAAAGAAAAGATAAAACAATATGTATTAGTATTTGAAGTAGGAGGCTAGGTAATATTGGTTACACTAGAACTTGATATCTTCATCCAGAAAAGAGGGAATGCCAAGGACAATATCTAGTCTCATCATCTTGTGTAAGAGCCCTAAGGATGCCTTGGAGACATTTTTTGTCTCATCCTCACGAAACAACAATAGGATAACAAAAAAACGGGTTGCACAATTTTTGAAAATAAGGAATTGGGAACAATTTATGAGCTAGCAAGAAATTGTGTATTTGGGGCCATAATTAGTTGGAGAAAGACATGTTTCTATCCATATGAGAGTCTGTTGTAATCATAAAAGAGTGTGGTCTGTGCAAATTTCTCCAAATTTTGGGATTTGGGATAAACAAAGGCATTTTGTATCAATTCTTGGGTGACTTCCAAAATTTTCTCCCTAGTGGATAAAATACAACAATTCTTCTCTTTGACGTAGGTGTCCATAATCCACGATACAAATTATGGTAAAGGGTATATCATTGGGGTAACTAGGAGGTACATTCCTAACTCAAAGACTTGAAATGTATATTCGTTATCCAGGCAGCAGCCATAGAAGTTGAAATGAAGGTCTGACAGGTGCAAAAGGAAAAAGAGTCGTGAATGTCCCCCTTTGTGTCCATGAAGAGTTCCATGTGGGTTGAGGGCTTTGGATGTTATGGTTTTGTGGTTTTTTGAGAGCCTTTATTAAATTTAAGCATGGTGACAATGAAACAAGGAAAAATAATTTGTGGATTACCTGGTAACCAGAGGGAATTGGATGTTGTGGGCGCATAGAGGTCCTACGTTGGTTGATAGTTGGGTGGATGATGTTGCGAACAAGTGGAGCAACAAGAAATAAAATGATTTGAAGTATACAAATTTGAGTTGCAACGGCCGATTTATGAAGGTTTATAGGTAGGAAAAGGATGAGGTGATGTGGAGGAGACACATGGTAGGTTCAGATTGGGTGGAGATCAAGGGAGGAGGGTTGTGTATTGAATTGTTTCACACTTGCCTGCCATGCTCACCTGGCGGTGGTCCCAACTACTGACATAGTCACCATGTTGGACCGACAGGTTTTTGGCCATCTATCCTCCTCCAATAGGGTACTTGGGCGGGCTTGAATATGAGGCTTAACCCCCCCGTAACCCATCTTGGTTGTTGATCTAAAAAGTGCGCTTTATTGACTCTAACTTTCTGGGGGAAAGCCTTGGCTTAATTACAACGCTTGTTGCCCCGCTAGAGCTTCTCTGGAGTGAGGACGTTGCGAGATGGACAGGGATCCACCCGGTAAGAAATCATTATTTAGCCATCTAAAATTAAAAGCAGGGGAAGGCCCACGTTCCATACTCTTGTGCTTTTTATTTCTCCTTCATTTTTATCTAGAGTTCCAAATACTCTTTGAGCTGATGAACCAAAATCCTATGTAGTACAACAATTTTAGGAAAAGAATAGGGGGCACAAGATCAACTCCTTTTGGGGACAGTTCCTTGCTGGCATGGCACTGAGAACCTGCATATTATTTCCTTCAACTTGGGCATGGATTGAAACTATGTATGTACATATACTCAAATTTACTGGAAATAAAAAAAAAACACACTAGTATTTACAATGGATTACTAGTATTTACAATGGAGGTGGACAGATGTATTTAGTGATGAAAATAGTGCTTGAGGTACTGCCCATTTACAGGCAACTTAAACACTTCACCATGAAGGTTTTCCAACAAGAATGTGTTGTTACCTTTGACTTCAACAATTTTGAAGGGTACAAACCACAAAGGATAAAATTTTCCATGTTTGCCTTTGTCTTCTCTCCTGACATCTCATCTAAGTACAAAATCACCTGGTTGGAAAATTATGCCCTTGGAATTTTATCAAACAAATCCTTCATCTTGTCTTGGTATTTGGTCAGATTATAAGTCACCTGTTCTCGGTTCTCCTACAATTCAACCAAATGTTTTGTCCTCTTGGTCAGTGGATTAGGCTCCTCTGCTGCATCTTGGATGATTTTTTCCACATACATAGCCAACTGGGTAGGAAAAAGTGTTGAAGCTCCATATAAAAACTCAAATGGAGAGTTGCCACTTGACCGTTTAATGGTTACTCTATTAGCACAAAATTCAAACTTAAGTTGAGAATCCCAATTCCTTTGATTTTTTGTTATGGTTTTCTTAAGAATTTTAATCAAAGTCTTATTGGATGATTCCACCAATCCATTCCCATGTGGTTAATAAGTGGTGAAATGTCTTAAGATGATATTATAGCCCTGAAAAAAGAAAATAAAATTACCAGACTTAAAGACTTGAGCATTATCAATAATTGTTTTCCTTGGACAACCAAACCTGGCTAGAATGTTTTCCTCCATGAAATTGATGACCACTGTATCAGTTGCATTCCTAGAAGGGACAACCTCTACCCACTTAGTGAAGTAGTATGCTTTTTGTAATAATCGACTGATGCTTTTCACTAGATGATTGATGAATTCCCCAATGAAATGTAGCACCCATTGTCTAAATGGCTCCTCCACAAAAGCATGAATTAAAGGCAGAGGTGATAGTTTCTAATTTTCAACAAATATTTAGCACTCATAAGATTTCGCTCGGTCATGCACATCACTAAATAGCTTGGGCCAATAGAATCCAACCTTCAAGACCTTATGAAATGTTGTTTTCCTGTTGTAGTGCCCGCCACAAATACAACCATGGAATTCCTCTATTACCTTGGATACTTCCTCTTCAACCAAACAAAGTAGTAGGACTCCAATAGGGTATTTCCAGTACAACCGACCATTAGATATGAAAAAAATTAATGCTTGTAGCCTCAGATCTCTATACCTAGTCCTACCAATCTTAGGTGGTCATTCCATAAATAGAAAATAATGGACAATAGCCTTGTACCAATCACAAATAAAATATTTCATTGCAATTTTTTGTACTTCTCTCGTTGCACTTTCTTGCTAGTCCAGCCTCTCTAGTTCTGAATTTTCAGCCAGCAAGTTTATACCTAATTCTCGGAAATTTTCCTTTGAAAAATTTTTAGCCAATCCTTAACCTTTTTCCAACTTTGTGGGCTTTATTTCCATGTCATATTCTTGGATTTTTTCTATCCACTTTCCTCTTACCGTCTCCTAGAATGCAAAATATAAGTCTAGAAAGCCTTCAAGGCATTGAACAGAGCATAAGCATGTTTTTTGAAGATGACATATTTTAGTTCTACATCCCTCAGCACTTGGCTGAAAAAGGCAACTAGTTGTTCTTTATCTTCTTCATTTTTTGCAATAAGATAATTGCAACAATGTTAGGGGTTGCAAAAGAAAATATAAGAAATGGCCTTTTATAATTGGGGTTGGCCAAGACTGGAGCCTCTCTAAGGGCCCTCTTAATTTTGGAAAATGATTCTCTTGCTTCTATAGTCCTTTTGACCTCTCTGTCCTTTTTCAGCATGTCTGTCATCTCCCTCAAAATCTTAACATAATTGGGCACAAACCTCCTCAAGAATTTTATCCTCCCTAAGAAGACTTGTATCTCTTTTTTTTTCTTGGAAAAGGGATGGTACTAATTGCTTCTACCATTTTAGGGTCAATTTTCACTCCTCTTGAGACTATATGCCCCAATAGTTTTCCTTCTCCGAGGGAAATTTGAGACTTATTTGGGTTCAAGGACAAACCATACTTCCTGCATTTCTCGAATGTGTGTTACAAATGTTGTAAATATTCTTCATCAAACTTTGATAACACTATTATGTCCTCTAGGTAAATAACCACAAATTTATCCTTCTCCCCAACAAAATCTATATCCATTTCCCTTTGAAAGGTGGCACCAAATTTCATGAGACCAAAATGAATTCAAGCATACATAAATGTTCCCCAAGTTCTGGTGAAGAATGTCTTTTTTCTGATCATCAAGATGCACAAAAATCTGGTTATATCCAAATAACCCATCGATCATGGATAATCTCGATGACACCACCACATTTTGCAAATATAATCCATCTTGAGAAGAGTGTAATTATATTTTAAAGAAGCCTTTTTTAGGTTTCTGAAGTCCACACAAAAAATGATCTCTTAATTTTTCTTCCTGACAGGGACCATATTAGCCACCCAATTTGAATATCTAAAGGGCACAATGACTTTAGCTTGGAGAAATTTTATGATTTCTTTCTCTATCAAGGAAATCAACATAGGATTTATTTTCCTAAGCTTATGTTTGCGTGGTTTACTACCAGATTTCAAAGGAACCTTACGTTGAATGATACTAATGTCGTAAGTATTCAAGTCATCATAAGACTAAGCAAAACTATCAACATACTTTCTAAACAGGTCAAGATACTTTTGCTTGTATCCCTCTGGGATCCCCTTGGCCAACTTAATTAGTTTGGGTTGTTTTTATGTGCCAATGTTACAATATTCTGTATCCTCCTCACACTCCTCCTTGAATGGTTTGACTTCAACATCATTAACATAAAATATTCTTTCCAATGGAACCAACCCCTTTGGGATTATGTTTCCCTTTAACTGCAAAATTTTATGCCTGGGCATAGATTCCTCCCAAGGCACATGTTGTTCAACTCCTTCAATTACCTATATATCTTCACTCTCTTAGTCTATTACAGAGTTAGAAAATTCTCCAACCACCTCCATAAACGTTTTAATTTAATCTTCATCCTCCAATACGTTCCAATATTTTACATTGTCAGGCACTGGGGGTCTGTGCCTAACCTCAACTCCATACCTGAGCATGGTATTTTTTGGGGGTTTGAAAGTGCTAGCCGTTGTTTCCAAGTAGTTAGCCATTTTGTTTTTCTCTTTTGGAAGAAATTGAATGTTAAATGCTAAAAATAAATTATCGACTAGGTCCCACACCTCATTCCGCTATGGTTTCAACATGGGATGCTTGGTTTGGAATTGATTCCTATTTTTTTTTATAATCAGTTCAAAATATCCAAAAAAATTTAACTAGTCAATTTTCAGATTTTTGGCAGATTGTAAGTCCAATGCTAATGCTTCACATTCAACAATATTATTTTTAGTGTCAAATTCCAATTTATATGAGAGGGGGATAAGGTTACCTTTAGGGAATATCAACAACACTCTTGCTCCATTTCCTTGGAGTAGGCCCCATCAAAGTATAACTTCCAAACACAACCAACTTTCATTAATTGTTGATTGGACGTGGGTATCCTCCATAATTTTATCATCCATTTCCAATAGAAATCATGAAAGGTCTTTTTCTTTTCCATATACTAGAGAGTTTCTTGAACCCTAGTGGTAGTTTTTACAAATATATATTCTTTATACAACTTGTGCTCTTCTCCACCAAACATTGGAATAATAACATATGCGAGGTCATGTTTGATGGACCCTTTAGGCTTAATTCCCCATTATTTGGAGAGGATCATACCAAATATTGCAGGAATATATGCAACCAAAATATCCATTACCACGCTCTTCACATGTATTTGAGCCAAATTAATCGTTAATTCCTTGATCATCCCAAGGCATTTCACTCTTTTGGAATAAAAGGAATGCAAGTATTTATATGGATTTGTTATTTGCATGCCTAATTGTTTCATGGAAGACAAAGGCATGATATTATGAGATGCCCTTGAATCAAGCATACAATTATGCAATGATAAATCATGAATCACTAATGTAACGTAGAATGGAGGTGTGGAGGGGTATTTATCCTCCACATGTGGGCAAAACATGAACACAAGCCTTTCTTACGATAAATTTAAATTGTCTTGTGATTAGGCAACATGATACCCATTCATGAAATCATAGGTTTGTCTTTTATAAACATGTTGTTTCAGAAATTCAGTCAAAGAAACTGATATCTTCACCTTCTCTAACTCTAATTGTAAACTGAAAACATAGGTATTCCTATCCACCTTCATTGGCCCATTTAGATCTTTATTTTCTTGATTCATTGGATCGGTTTGTATTTGTATTTTCTTTGTATTTACAAATTTAGACTTAGAATGAATGGAGTGGGAGGTTTCTCCTTTAGTTGGAAGATCAGGGTTGACAGGTTTTTTCCCCTTATTAGTTTGTTCAGAAGTGGCAAGTTAGTGTTGATGGTAAAAAATGACCTCATCAATATGTGGGAGAGACTACTCGATCAAATCCCAAATTAAGCCCTTATCTGTTTGATGTAGTGGTTATGTCTGGTTCAATTAGGCCTAGTTACCCCCTCTCTCTCCCCACTGACTTATAATATATCTATTACTTACTAATAGAAAGATAGAAATCAGATCTGCACTCTTGCAGTACACATGCGAGCAAGCAGATCCTTGAGCTAACTCTATGGCTCAACCAAGATGCAAATAAGGTTTTACCTTGTGTAAGGGGACTTAAAGAACGTATATTTAAACCTAAATGTAGATATGTTCTAAGATGCAAGCAAAAGGAAAGAAATCCTAAGCCTACCTTGATTAAGGAGATATAGATTTAACCCAACCGAGAGAAAAATAATTAAATGATTTGGGATTTTAACGTGCCTCGTTTATGATAACCGGCTAATGAAATAGTTCTACTAGCTAATATTGTGATTAAAAAACATGTTATGTTCATAGTTATAATAAAAATTAATGATTAACTATTAAAACCAGGAAAAAGTTCTCATAATTTCAATAGTTATTAAATCGATATTGAATGGAAGATTTCCGAGTAAATAGTGACCATCAACATTTTTGGTGCTAGAAGGAGGGACAAAAAAATACGAATGGAAATAACATCTCACTCTAAATCAAGAGGCCAACCTAATAGTCAATCCCCCTCAAAATTGCCTCCAAATTCTAGATCACATTCCAAGTCACCTGATTCTAGTTCTGAAGTTGCTGAACCATCTTCCAAATCTCCTAACCTTGTTGAAAAATTAGTTAGCGAATCCTCTATTAACACATTGCTTTCATATCAGCCTATACAAGCTCCTAAAATTCAAACTCTCATACATAAATTGGAAGGAATTTCCATTTATGGAGAACAATTTACTCAACCTAAACCTTCTGAGGGTAGTGTTACTTCTTCACTAAAATTTACCAGAGTCCTTACCATATTGCAAATTGGAGTAAAACCATTTGAATTCCCATTACCAACTCACAAGAAAAAGAAGAATGTTTCTATTGTCGAATCCTCGATTATTGAGAACGTTACATACTCACCATATCATACTCCTACTATTCATCCTACTTCTTCACATCTTCGTTTACCGTCCTCTTATCATCTTTTGACAACTTCATCCACTCATATTTCTTCTCTCCAACAACCCAACACTACTATTGTCAGTAGTGCTATTGGGGAAGATTTTTCAATTGTTAATACTTCAATTTCCCCTTCATCAAGTAAATCTACTCCAAAATCTACCTCATCAATCACTGGGCAGATTATTAATCCCAGAATGGAGAACAGACCATGGAATAATCCAGGAGCAGTTGCAATGAATACTCCTCTGCACCCTCTTCCTAAGCATCTAGAGAATTGGTTGCCTAAATTCAATCATGATGATGTACTTCCTATAGAAGAACATCCACACAAATTTATGTTGGCAATTAATCTTAATGGAGTTTCTGAAGAGGATGTAGTGTGTAGATTATTTTATTACACATTTTAAGGATCATCGAGATCTCAGTATTTTTCTTTACCCGTTGGATCAATTATTGATTGGGATACATTTGAAGAACAATTCATTAAGAAATTTGGAGATGATAAAACAATAAAAACATTAATTAATGAATTATCAAATCTCAAATCCTCGACTAATGATAAGGTTAAAGATTTTAACTCAAAATTTAATAAGCTTCTGAATAAGATTCCAACTGCATCTAGACTAGGTATCGATGCTCAGATCAAATGGTACATCAGTGCCCTACCTTCAAATATCACTATGTTCGTTGAAGAAACTCAAAATACAGTACTCAATGATAATATGAAATAAGCTCTGGTTGTTGAGAAAAGGGTATTATCCCTTGAGAAGAAATATGTTGTTGAATAAAGAAAACCAGCCAAAAGGGCCACTTCCAAAGAAGAACCCAAAAAGAAATCTCCCAAAGTCCTTTCGATATAGAAGGATTACAAGAATTCGTCAAAATAATTTCCAATGAAATGGTATAATTGAAGAAAAAAGTAGCTGAAACATCAAGAAGAATCCCTTTCAGATCCATAAAAAGGAACCAACCTGTCCAATCTCAACCACCTGCTCAAATATCTACTTCAGATTCAGATGAAGAAGAGGAGGAGGAAGGAAAAATATCAACATAAGAAGCAAGAGAGGAAGAAGTAACCAAAGAAAATGTCCTATGGGATTTTATCCTTACTACTTCAGAAAAAGAAGAAGAAGAAGAAGAGGCGCTCTCTATTAGTACTCAAAGCAAAGAACCAGTAGGCACAACAAATAAAAAAAAGAAGAAGTCCAAATAGCTCATCAAATGTGTAAGGTACATCCAAAAATTATTTTAATCAATTTTCACAGTCCACATCAAATACTCCTCAAACTCCTCCTCCCACTTCTCCTACATCAAATACCCTAATAGTATAATGCACTATTGAATATAACATAGTTGAGGATATGAAGGAAACCAAGGCTAATATTTCCTTATACAAGCTCAGTAAGTTAAAGCAACAACATAAATTATTTCTTAATGAGTTGAATGTTCTTCCTACTTCCCCATTAACTTCAACTATTGTTACCACTAAAGCCTCTAAAGGAAAGAATAAGCATCCTCATACCCCTTCTGATAAACTCGATCCTTCTTGTTAGAGTAAATTCTTAACGCAAGTGTACGAAAAGAACTCACTTTAGCTGTGTGTGACAAACAACCCTAACAACAAATATGGATACTTAACTTCTTTAGATCTACAATCGATAGTTAAAATAAATGCTGCAAAAAACTAGATCTATGCAGTAAAAGCAGTTAAACAGTGAAAAGAAATAAGAATTGTTCCATGCATCCAACGGACAAGACAACATATAAAGAATTTTGAATATATTATAACACCTAAGAAGGGAACAAATAATAATATTACCAGTCCCCCTTAATGGGATGGGTTCTTGGCTGTCCTCAATGCTTCAGATTCAGAAGTTTCTCTCTCTCAATGGTGTAGAAAACCCAAAATGTGTTGAACTCTATGGGAGCTCAAGAAGCAAAGAAAGTAGTAGCAGCAATGAGAATTATCAAAGTGCGACAATGAAAGTGATCAAAGTGAATAATGAATGGAAAACCCTCCTATTTATAAAAAAATATTGAGTTATCCTCGATAATGGCACATAATAAAATATTATTAACCAAGATCTAGATCTAACCGCCTGGAATATTTTATTATATTTTGTTGGAGGGAAAAGGAATTTAAATTGGTTAAATATCTTTATTTAGAAATAATAAACAAATAAATGATTTATTTATCATTTCAAGAATGTGGTTAAGGAATAATTAACAAATAATGATTTGTTTAATTATTTCTAGGAGATTTAGTCAAATTTAACAAGGAATAATAACTAAATAATGATTTAATTAATTAATCCTAGAGAAAAATAAGAAAAATAATGATTTAGCTAGTTATTTCTCATAATTGGTTTAACTATGACCAGCAAGATTATTTAAACAATGGTTTAATTAACTATTCCTACAGGAATTTCAAATAAATAAAGATTTATTTAATTATTCTTGACAGGGTTTCTTGTTTTAACCTAAAATAACTTAATAAAATATGGTTTATTAAATTATTTCTTATAGTGAAAGAAATTTTACTATGGTAAAATTGGTCTTACATGGTGTACTTCGATCCATCTAATTGTAAATGGTTAGATGACCAAATTTTGGTGTAACAGGTTTTCCCCCAACGTGCAAGCGTTAGGAGCTAATCATATGACTGAAGTATGTTGTAGGAACACAATCACTAGACACCGAAGGGAAGTCAAAGAGAGAGAGATACATAGATGGAGTGAAGTGAGAGATGACAATAACCGAGGGGCCGAGACCTACAAATGATATATGTCTCCTTTAATGTTTAAGTACCTGTTCTCAGTGAGGTAGGGGAGGCATACCTATGCCTGCCGAGATGACAAAGTACAAAGAATAATGGTGCACCCAACAAAATGAAACTGAGCAATAAAGTACATGATAAATGGTACATGACATGCTGGCATAAAATGGGCCAGACAAAAATATAATAGATCCGACATACATACTGCGCCTGGAGAAACATGGAGCTGAGATTGAATACAATAATATATGAGTACATGAGACACAATAACAACCAAAGAAGCCCTGCTAAATAGGAAAGGGCTCTGAAAATATGAATGGATCATCTAAATGGTACATGCATGCTATGGGTGTTGCAAGCGGCTAGAACCGAACGCATCAAATTTGTAGAGCTGCATCTGAGGCTATAGCAAAATCTGAGGTCATCCAGGCATGTGGGGGGCTACCTGAAGGGCCACCCCCTCATGAGGTCTGAAACATCTCACACACACCCGAGAATCACTGGTACAATTTGCTGAATCACCGAACCATCAAGTATACGAATATCGATCATGCAATAATGAGCTGAAGCTGAGCGGATGAGAAAAAACCAAGTCAAAGGGAAATGATGAGTCCCTTTGCCTGATCCGAGGCACCGAACAAGAATATAAGTTGGAACCAAGGTACACCGCCCTCTAGTTCTTTCTTTTGGAATGAACGTGTTGATTTCGACAAAAGGAGGTCCATCATAGGTGAGGCAATGAATAATCCTCAACTAAGGCACGAGGGATCATAGTAAAGTGACTAATGGACTGACACGAGGGATGATGATGGAATAGGGGATATTGAGTAGCAGATGCTCAACTTCCCTTTTCAAAGCATACAAATTATGGATGACCTAGCAGTGACTGACTTGACTCCAGAGGGGATAGGGGACAGTATGCCTGGAGGCCAAAATAGGCAACATGAGAGAGGGACAAGGAAAAAATGGATGGAATAATGTAACAGGAGGCAAAGTGACTCAGGACAGACTCCATGAATGCGATGGTGACTCAACTTGGATGCTCTGAACAAGGGTGACTCGATGATGATTCCACACAGAATAGGCCCGGTGGTGACCATAAAAACATGAGAAAAATATGGTTACTCATGACAAAAATCGACACACACGTTGTCAAGTATGAAGGCAAAGTGGTGCCCCAAGTACAAGCAACGCAAGTGAAAAAATCGAATTTTAAGAGGTGAAAAAGTGACCCTTCTTGGAAAAAAGGCTTCTTAGTGAAGTGTCAAATTACCAAAAAAAAGGGTACCCATTAGAGTGCTTGGTGAGAGCTTTCCAATGGTGCTAACGGTTCGTCAAACCGAGGTACGGTTTGGTTGCAATTGGTAAAAGAAAATTTAGGGTTTTTCTTCTAATAGGGTGATTTCCCTCCAATTTGATTCATTTGCTAGTGGAGCTGTGGTGAATTTGGAGAGGAGGAGAAGGCCCTAAATCTTGTAGCAATCGTAGCAGACAAACCGATCGTTAGAATTAGGATCCTTCAGTGTAGGTAGGTGGCCTAACCTTACTCTTCATTTTTAGCGGTTCATTATTTTCAGATTCGGTGCTCGAGGCTCAGGAACATACATATACCTCTCCTCACGATCGTCTCACACCTTCTGGAGCCTGTACTGCGACCTGGCTTACAGTTTCCAAAGGGGAAAACTATGAGCTCGTAGATGCAAAGGCTGAAAAGTGTGAGTTGGACTGAAGGTGTGGTTTGGGTTATTTTTTGGCTGAGGACTGAGACTTGATGGTTTATGATGCAGTTTACCTTCTTTGAGCTGACAAACATGATGGTTTTGTGCAGGTATGGAAGAGTTGAGGATTAACCGACGAGAGAGGGATTTGGATGCGCTTCATGTCGAGATCCAAGGGGATCAGGTGGTACAAGGAGAAATTGCGAGATATGGGGTTCTCAAGTTGGTTGAGAACCCACTGATGAGGGCAGGTGAGCCCTTACTATAGAGGATATTCAGCTATTGGGATCCAGACTAGGATGCCTTTATGGTGCAGGGGAATAGGATCGAGTTGACCATCCAGGAAATCTACTTCTTGATCGGACTCCATACATCCAGTATTACCGCATGGGCAGAACATATTGGAGTTCGTGGGGTGCCACTGTAGATCGGATGTTCATGCTAAGGGAACGACCATTCCGATTAGCGATCTAGAGAGGCTAGAGACACGGGCTGTCGCCACAACTGTACTGGGGATCTTGGGAAACCAGGTGTTCCATCATGTCACTGGGGGGCAGATAATGTTGGTAGAGAGTGTTCTGAGTGGGACTTACTACGAGTTGGCCCAGCTGATGCTGTTGTCAGTGAAACGACTGTTGTCGCTGTGAAAGTGACAGGTGAATCATGATTGTGCTTTTGGTACAATGTTATGCTCGTTCTTCTTGTAGAAGATCACTACACTTCAGACTCGTGTGCAGATCCAGGATGGGGGCCCACGGGAGACCAGTATGCACCGTTGGGGGCAGCTACTGCGGAGAAGAGGAGGTGGGGGAGTCAGACACGTGTTCCGACCCAAGTTATTCTCACATTGGGATCATATATCATTGTACATAGATGACTATCCATACAGTGGTATGAACTTTCAGGGGGACCCTGATTTGCCACTTCCGTCGGGTCGAGCATGGGGACCATATCGTAAGTGAAAGTTGCTATATATTATGTTGCATTTAAATTTTTTATAATATGTATGTGGTACTGATTCGTTACTTTTTTTATGCAGATGTAGCATCGGTGAAACCAACAGGGTATATGGGACGACCCGCAGTGCCAAGGGTCACGGAATCTAGTGGAGTGAGAGGAGACCACATATCTGACTATGAGGCTCTGCTGGAGGATGTCCGACGCAGGTGTGAGTTGATGGTGACTGGTGTATCAGAGTGTGAATGGAATGATCTTGAGGTCTAGTAAATCGAGGGATGTATAAGGCTACCCTATGAGTGGTGAGGGGTCATGTGGCGTATGGTGATGGCTAGAAAAGCGGTTTGAGATCTGCGGGCTGGTGGAGCCGAGCTATTGGCTCGGGAACCTCCAGATAGTGATTAAATATAGGGGGATGTGGTGTCCCTATTTTTTATTTTGTAACATGCTATGGGCATGTCAGATTTATTTAGAGTAGTGGACTCCAAACATTATGATTTTGTCGATACATAATATGGATATGCATCTTTTTTTATATGACGAGTATATGGTTTTCCATTTTTTTTATGATTGTCTTGTGTTAAATGCATGCGATAAGTGCTAATCTAGAATATTATTTGTAATGCTATCTACATAGTGATTCTGGGCTCTAGGTACATGACTGAATGTAATGGTTTCAAATTCACGCACTGAGAGTTTCACTTGTAAATATCTTCTAAAAAGGACATGGTCATTCACACGATACACACCATTCAATTGCATGACAAGCAACAAGGAATCTAAACAAAAATGAATATGAAGGATGCGATGAACAAGGGAATTGACTAAAAAACCTATCATTGCATCATATTCGGTCTGGCTATTGGAGGCAGATCCAATGCATACGTCGTTGGAGAGGAATAAAGAATGCAAGGGGGTAAAAATGGCCCAAGTTGCGGAGGCTAGATTCCAGGAGAAGCGGCTTACACCGTCAGCAGAGTCGATATACAATGTGGATGATGGATCCATCTGAAAGGCACCACAAGACAACAAATGAGATGATAATGCAAGCTACATAAATGCATGACAGAAATAAAACAGTCATGTCAATGGGAGATGCTATGGGTAAAATTTATTGAGATAAAGTGCATTGCGAGGGTTAGGAAGGAGTTGGCCTTTGAAATCCTCTAGAAGGTATGCCCCCTTGCCCAGATCCTTACTTATGTTGTAAGGTCCTAGCCATAATGAGTCAAACTTCCCATGACCAAGGATATCATGAGCCTGATCATACACTAGAACAAGATCGCCTTCGTGAAAGGTACGAGGGTGGAATTTTTGGTCATATTGATATTTGGTGTGCTACTTGGCTGCTTCGATGGTTTGCAATGTAACATGATGGTCTTCAGAAGCACTCTCAAGCATGATAAGTCTTTGTTTTAAAGGTTGGGTGTCAGGTATAAGTTCGACGGATAGGTGAAGGGAGGGGTTTTCACACCTGATTGGTAAGACTGCCTCCTCGCCAAAAGCAAGGTGGAAAGTAGTAAACCTGGTGGCGGTTTTAACAGAAGTTTTATAGGACCACAAAGTAGGGAAGAGCATAAGGTGCCAGTTGGTTTTGTGCTTGTTCACCATCCTTGTAAGCATATTTTTAAGGATTTTATTGACCACTTCAACTTGTCCATTACCTTGGGGATAATAAGATGATGAATATTGGTTCTCAAAGCCCAACAAAGAGGATAGCTCATGCCATATCTCATCTTCGAAATGTCGGCCATGGTCAGAGACTAGTTGTTTTGGAACCTCGAATTGAGCGATAACATGGTTAAAGAAAAAGAGAGCTGCGGTAGTCACCGTGTTATTGAACGTTGGCATGGCCTCAGGCTAGTTGTTGAAATATTCAACCGTCACTATAATATGCTTGTGGTTACCATTAGATGGAGGTCGACGCTCCATGAAGTTAATGGCCCACTTACATAAGGGACTGACTGATATGACAGGATGGAGGGGAGCAGGTGGAGCTCATGCCTATGGGTCGAATAGTTGGAAATTGTAATAGTGTTTGACTGTTTCAATGAAATCACCAAAGAGAGAAGGCCAAAAATACCCTACAATCATGAATTTCTGGGCAGTATCCAAACCGGAGAGATGGCCACCACAAGCGCCGCTACGGTAGGCATTAAGGACTTCCTTAGCTTCAACATGCGTGAGACAACGAAAGAGGACAAAATCAACACCGCGGCGATAAATATCGTCACCAATGAGAAGATAGCGAGGGGCTTTGTGTCATATAATTCATCGAGCATCATGATGAATATGGGAAGCGAACTTCTGGGTTTGAATATAGGTGAGGATTTCGCCATGCCAAGGGTCATCCGAAGCAATGGAAAACAAGTGCTCATAGGGTAAATCATCATTAACCGGCGGATCGCGTGCATGATACAAGTGGATATTGGTGGCTACCCACCTATTCCATTTGGACCCCCACCATCGGTTCTTTCAGTTTTTCAGTCTCAACACAAATTACTTTTTTTAGCAGTCTTTTGGGTCATGAACTTCCAGAGTCGTTTTGAGTCCCTAGATGACGTTTTTTGGGAAAACCAGCAGCAACATGGAAGTTCCTTCGATGTTGTTCGATGTTGCTCATGTCAAAAGTTGTAGTCCTCAGATAGATATTTCTAACGAGGCATTGAACGTGTCAAACAAATATCACATGCCAAATTTACGTCCCCAGGAAGTTGATGTACCAATCTACCCAAATGGGGCCCACAGTTTTGGCGCTTCATCTCCTAGGGTTAGGTTTTTCGATGTTTAGGGTTTTCCATTGTTTCTCAACAATAAATAGGCCTTCGAGCCTCATTGTAACACAGTTCAGAGGCTTGTAGCCACCACATCTCTTCTCAGAGATAAACTACCAACTGCCTAGCTAGTTTATTCCCATTCTGTCTGTAAACAAATTTCAGTTCTTTGATAATAATGAAATGAAGTGTTATTTCCACTGCATCTTTGTATTTATGGTTATATGTGTATTCGGTTGTGTTCCTGCATAAATCTGGATCAGTGGTATTAGAGCGGTCTGCTCTTTCTCTATTTTTCTTTACATGTCCCCAACGAGGTCAGGGTATAAGGAGTTATGGCTTGATCTGGTTGAACCCTTGCAAGATCAGCTTCGCAAGCCTCGACGACCTTCCATGGAAAAAGAAAAGAGAGATGAGGGAGCAAGAGATCCTATCAAAATATTTCTCCAGGAGGCCCTCGAGAAATAGAGGAACACGATGATGGATAACTTTTCCCAGAGCGTTCAATGGTTGCCCACCGACGGTGGATCTACATCTAGCAGCCACTTTGGAGGCACCACTCCTTTCAAGGTACAAGTCATATTTGACATTACTGTATTTGAATGCCAAATAGATGTATAGATAGATGGTTGAATCTGCTGGAAGGGTATTTCTCGGTCCATGATATCTCTTACCGAGAAAATATTTTTTTTCACTCCTTAAAGCTGCCCCCCATGTCAAAGACTAGTGGGAAACCTAATGTGAGAAAAAGGACGAGAGGTAATCCTATCTATTCTCATATGAACCCACTTGGAATTCGTTCTGAGACGTCATCAAGGAACAATATTACCCTGTGGGGAGCTATGAGGACAAGTACATCCAATGGACCATGCTTCCGCAACAAAGGGATCAAGATGTGCACGAACTGACGAATTTGTTCCATACCCTACGCACAAAGTTGGGTATTAAATATTCAGAGAGACATCTGGTGCTCAAGTACCTCAAATGTTTGAATAGATACATTTAGGAGGAAATGGAGTTCCTTGACATTACCTCGCTTGGCACAGCATATTGCTATGCCGCCAAGATCGAGCAGAAATTTAAGTAGAAGAAACGAGACTTTGGATCCGCGAATCCGAAGCCAGGGAAAGGCGCCACCGAACCGCAGAACAAGGGGCAAAGCTAAAGCCAGGCAACTTAGAACAACGCCACAAATAGAAATAAGGACATGAGGAACTGGTGTGAATTTCACAACATCCCCACTCACAACACAAATGAGTGTGAGGCCAAACAGTCGTTGGTGGCCGAACTGAAGGCACCTGAATCAGAAGCATGTCCTAATCTTGAGTCAGAACCAGAAAAGGGAAATGAAAAAGGGAAGCAGATCATTGATGTGAATCCTAGTGCCATTTTTTTCGCCACCAAGCTCGAGAGGGAGGATCTCAAGGATCTAGAGGAGGAGGAGCACATCTTCCATTCATAGATGTGGGTGAAGGGTTCTCCACTGCAATTCCTTATCGATAGTGGAAGCCAAAAGAACCTCATTTCAACAGAGTTTGTGAAGCGGCTCGGCCTACTGACCACATCACACCCGCATCTGTATACCATTGGGTGGCTTCACCAAGGAAGATATCTTCGTGTCTGCCAACAGTGTCGCCTTCCATGAAGCATCAAGGCATTCACGGATGAGGTACTATGTGATGTTGGTCCTCTTGATGTGTCTGATGTATTATTGGGCCAACCATACTTGTGAAAGAGACATGCTATGTATGAGACTAGGCCTCGTGTTGTTGTTATTACTTTCTGAAATAAATTGTACAGGATATTGGAGGTAGTACCACTTCCTGCCATCTCTTTGACTACAACAAAACAACCCAGTAAGATTGTTTCCCAAACTAGGAATTTTTTTTTCATTACTATTCGCCCACAATACAAGAAGAAGATTATGGTCACATCCTTGAAACAAGGCTCCCCTGCATGGAAACAACAGAAACACTGTTACCGATGAAATAGGTAACCTGACCTCAAAATGGGAACTCTAGCCAAAAAAGACTCAAAAAACATGAAAAAACACCCCAAAAACAAAAAAAGTGTATTCCAGAACGCACTTGGTTTTTTTTTAAGGTCAAATTTGAACATTTTATAAAATTATGCTAAAAACAAAATTGTTTCTTGAAAAAATGATTGAAAAAACACCCTCAAAACAAAACCAGTTGATGCTGGAATAACCAAAAAAAAAATTATGTCATATTTTTGACATTTTTAAAATTCAAACATTAAAAAAAACCTAAAATTTAAGGAAAAAAATAAAAACATTTTAAAGCTAAAAAAAAAAAAAAAAAATAAAAAAGAAGAAGAAGAAGAAGAAGAAGAACATTTAAAAAAAACCTAAATTTAAGAAAAAAAAATACAAATAATTTTTTTTTTAAAGATTAAAATTTCAAAATATATAAAAATAAAAACAAAATAAAAATATTAAATTAAAAAAAAAAAAAATTAAAAAAAGAAAGAAATTATAAAAAATTAAATATAGAAATTAAATTTAAAAAAGAAAAAGAAAATGTTTATTAAATTAAAAAAAAAAATTAAATTTAAAGAAATATATTAAATTTTAATAGATTTAAAACTTAAAAAAAAAAAAAAAACATTATTTAAATTAAAAGTAAAAAAACGAAAAAATAATTAAAAGTAAAAATTGAAAAATAAAATACAATAAAAATATTAAATTTAAAAAAATATATATTAAAAAAACAAATAAATTAAAAAAATAAATTAAAGTTAAATTATAAAAAATAATATATATATATATATATATATATATATAAAAGATTTTATTAAATTTAAAAAAAAAATGTTAATGTTAAAATAAAAAATCAAATTTAAAAAAAAAAAATATTTATTAAATTTTAATAAATAAATGAATAAATAAATAAATTTTGAAAAAAAAGAAAATGTTAAAATAAAAAGTTAAAAAACTTTAAAAGTAAATTAAAAATGAAAAATTGAAAAAAATAAATTAAATAAAATATAAAATAAAAAACAAATTAATTTGAAAATATTAAGTTTAATTAAAAAAAAATCTAATTTTAAATACACAATTTTAATTGAAATAAAAGAAAATATAAAAATTTTATGTAATTAAAAAAATAATAATAAAAAATACAAAAAAAAATAAAAAAATATTAAATTGAAATAAATTAAAAAAAAATACAACACTGTGCTATGATGTAGACATGTTCCATCAACGAAGGCACGGCGAGTGAATAATCTGCAGCGAAAAGTTCGTGACTCTGTGCAGCTTCATTTGTAATGTTTAAGAGCCGACCATTAATGACATTTGTGAAATTCTGTGGTTGGCTGCTTGTCCCCCCGTTGCAGATCAAATTTGTTGGTGTGCTCTCAATATTGCTGTAAAATTCATGATTGTCATAACGTAAAAAACAACCATCTAGTTGAATGAGTCCAGAAATGTTCTGGCATCGCTGAAAGAGCTCTTCTTTGGCCGTGGATACACACTGTTTGCAATCTGAAGAATCTAAATCTCCCCTGCACTGGGCAAGCCCATAAACATAACTATTGCTGTTTTTCCCTTTAACAACAGTACTAGAAGTGTTGAATCCACTGCGGTAAACGTTTCTTACCAGTGAATCCAAGACCTTGTTCACATTATTTTTGAAGGCGCTACCATTTGTATATTCGCTATTCTCACAATCAACCCAGACCGTAGTAGTCTCTGGATCAACTTCTAAGAGGGGCATAAACTTACACAAACTGATCACGATAAGCAGCACGCAGATGATTAATGGTTTCATCTTTATTAGCATCATAGAACCTCAACCCCTCTTCTCTTTTCTTATCTTGATAGGTGTACCCGCTCCTATGATCTAGTGGCCGATTCCGGGAATCAGCCTCCGCTGCCACCTGGGCGGGAGGCCGATTTCGGGAATCGGCCTCCATAACAAAACCGCTTATATTGGAGACAAGAGAGAGAGCATTCCTCCATTTTTCCAGAGTGGTAGAGTCATATCGTGGCTTGTCATCCAATGTTCTCTTCTTTTCGAGCATTTGCAGGTCTCGAGCATACGGCATAGTTACCAAATTCGCTTGAATCGGCGAAAAAAATATGGAAATTGGTAAATTCGATTCGAATATCGAATAGTTCGTTAAAAATTTGATCCGTTTCACCGTATGCAACCATAAATTCATGGTTTATGTTTTATAATTTATGAAACAGATTTTTTTAATGGAAATGGAAACTCATGGCAAGATTAGAAACAAACTGGAAATTAGCAGGAAATGGAAATGGATTGCCAATACCTTAAGTTTTATAATTTATGAAACAGATTTTTTAATGGAAATGGAAACTCATTGCACGATTAGAAAAAAACTGGAAACTAGCACGAAATGGAAACGGATTGCCAATACCTGAAATGGAAACTAATTGCTATTGTAGAAAATTTTCGAGTTTTTCTTTAATAGTTTAAAAAGATGAAGGTAAAAAGCTGAGAGAACTAGGAAATAAAATCTTTGAATGTTTTCTTTATTAGTTTAAAAAGCAGAGAACCCGAAAAGAAAATCAAATCTCGACATTGTTTTTTATATATATTAAAATCAAATCTTGACATTGTTTTTTATATATATTTATGTTAAGAAGATGTTTTGAATATTTAAATTTTATATGTGTTAATTACAAAAGTATAAAATATTTTATATATATTTTAATTATGATAAAGAAAGATGTAGTTTTGACTTTTAGATATTATATATTTATTTATATATATTAAAATAAAAATTAGATAAAATATGTAGTTTTGAGTTTTGAATATTTAAGTTTTAAAGAGATATTTATTAAAAGATTTTATATAAAATCAGAGGGTAAATATATATTAAAATAAAAATTGATAAAATATGTAGTTTTGAGTTTTGAATATTTATGTTTTAAAGACATATTTATTATAAAAATATTTTACATAAAATTGGAGAGATCGAGTTTTGAAAAGAATACAGATTTTAAAAATAACATATAAGAGTGGTTGTGATTTTGGTTAGTAAATTGTAGTTAAAAAATTGTTTATATTGATTAAAATTATTTAAATTTATTTAAATTTCAAAATAAATGGGAGGAAAATTAACACAATATATTAGGGTAATATGAAAAAATATAAATATTTAAATATTTAAAATGTATATTATCGATTTTTTTCCGAATTGAAAATTTATCATCCGAATTTTTATCGAATCGTATCGAATTCAAATCCGAATTCGAATTCGAACTTGGTAACTATGGCATACGGTGCATCTCCACTCTGTGTCCACCGAAGTTCTGAAGGATTGACATCAATGAAGACTGGAATGACAAGCCACCCATCAATATATATTATTTATTTATTTAATATATATATATATATATATATATATATATATATATATATATATATATATATATTGATGAAAAGTGAATACGCCACACGGCATATTCACCTTTGAGATAAAAAAACATTACGACTACGCAACCCTCAAAATCTGTGTTAAATTTGCGATTCATCCTCAAGAGGAAACCTAGAATGAATCACCAGACTATGGTGATGACTCACTGCGATACCATTTGCGCCACTCCATCTCGGTGGTTTCCACTCTTGCGAATCCGCTTCAGGCTTAAACGCTGTGCGTGAGTGGTAGTGTTATACCTGAAACCACTCAACCTGCAACTCCATGTCTACGGTCTTTTATACAGCGTCTTACATCGATTCAATTCCACTCTTCTGCAGGCCTTCAACCGTGATATAACTGCGTGGATCTCCACCAGATTCTTCAACTGAGGCTTCGCTTCAACCGCAAAATCGCTGACTGGAAAATCTGGGAATTACAATGCTTTCAATGCGGAATTTTCACTGCGATGTAAGTTTAAAACGCTCCTGGCAATGTAACATTATATTGCATTTTGAACCATTGGTTCCCACAGCATTTAACTCATCATTTATTCCCGCAACCAATCTCATATGTAAACCCAAAACAATTTAAAACAAAACGTTACCATTTGACAGATCCTTGACAATTAAAACGCTGGTCCCATTTATGTTTCTCTAATCCGCTTGGCATGAAACTTTAGTTAGCCGCGTTTTAAACACGGAACCTTCCACTGCCCTTTTCTTGATTTCCTGCACTATCAGCTTTTGTGCCGCCAATTACTTCTTTGTGCTCGTTCTTGTCCTGAACTATTTCTCTGCCACTCGGCTTGGCTTTGTAACAACCACCCAATCGTTCCATCAACGCGCAGTCCTATTTTAACTCCAATCAACACGCTTACGGGTATTCAAATCAATCCAGTCTCAATTCGAGAAACGGAATTCAATGCAGAATGAACACGTCCAATAAACAGAGAATTATTCCACCTTTTCGGACCCTTCTACGCAGGATTAACCGCACATTAATTCATATCCAGAGAGCATGAACTCATAGATTCCAATTATAATTAAATCACAATTCAACACACAGAAAAACCACAAAACAACATATTTCTATTATACACAAAATGCAATTACATTCTAAGGCGTTTCAGCCTTAGCACACAATCCTTCGTCGACTACATTGCATTCGCTCTCCTATTTTTCCCCTCACACACTACAGGCTTCTCTTTTATAGGTTTTACAAAGAACAAAAATCGGTTTTAACTAATCTTTTGCCCTAATTTGCCTAACTGCTTTCATAACTGCCTTTTCAGTTTTCGGATCTGAATTTGTATTCAGATTGTTTTAGATGCCCCTGCATCAGACTCACGAGGCACAAAAAATTTATGACCTCCTGGTCATATGTCAACTGTCAGCAATTCTTCTGTGGAACTGCTTCTTGTGATCTTCTTGTAGCAAAATCTCTTGAACAATTCTACCCACATCTTCTGTGGGATTGTCCATAGTGAGCTGCAACGAAACCTCTGCAATAGCAGTCCTCCGTGCTACCAGATACCTCACCAAGCTTCCTTCTCTGAGCTTAGTCTTTTGGCATCTCAAGTTCTCTCCTCTCGAACCAATTGAGCACTCTTTTGCTCTTGAGTTCTTCTTTGTCACAGCACTCACCTTCCTCTGCTACCTTCACAAAACACAAAAAATCACAAGCTTTATAAATCTTCACAAAAGCTGTACCTCTTCTTCTTTGTCTGCAAACTCCTTCTTTATCACGCAAAAATTTCTTTTCGCAAGAAACCTTTTCTCGCTTTGATACCACTTGATGAAAAAGTGAATGCGCACCACTGACATGTTACGCTTCGATTAAACATTCGACTACGCAACCCATAAAATACGTAAATTTGTAGATTCATCACTCGAAGCCTACCGAACTCGATCCTGGGGCCTATGGGTGATCGGCTCCATGCATTTTTTTCTGCGCCACTCCATCTCGGTGGTTTCCACTCTTGCGAATCCGCTTCAGGCTTAAACGCTGTGCGTGAGTGGTAGTGTTATACCTGAAACCACTCAACCTGCAACTCCATGTCTACGGTCTTTTATACAGCGTCTTACATCGATTCAATTCCACTCTTCTGCAGGCCTTCAACCGTGATATAACTGCGTGGATCTCCACCAGATTCTTCAACTGAGGCTTCGCTTCAACCGCAAAATCGCTGACTGGAAAATCTGGGAATTACAATGCTTTCAATGCGGAATTTTCACTGCGATGTAAGTTTAAAACGCTCCTGGCAATGTAACATTATATTGCATTTTGAACCATTGGTTCCCACAGCATTTAACTCATCATTTATTCCCGCAACCAATCTCATATGTAAACCCAAAACAATTTAAAACAAAACGTTACCATTTGACAGATCCTTGACAATTAAAACGCTGGTCCCATTTATGTTTCTCTAATCCGCTTGGCATGAAACTTTAGTTAGCCGCGTTTTAAACACGGAACCTTCCACTGCCCTTTTCTTGATTTCCTGCACTATCAGCTTTTGTGCCGCCAATTACTTCTTTGTGCTCGTTCTTGTCCTGAACTATTTCTCTGCCACTCGGCTTGGCTTTGTAACAACCACCCAATCGTTCCATCAACGCGCAGTCCTATTTTAACTCCAATCAACACGCTTACGGGTATTCAAATCAATCCAGTCTCAATTCGAGAAACGGAATTCAATGCAGAATGAACACGTCCAATAAACAGAGAATTATTCCACCTTTTCGGACCCTTCTACGCAGGATTAACCGCACATTAATTCATATCCAGAGAGCATGAACTCATAGATTCCAATTATAATTAAATCACAATTCAACACACAGAAAAACCACAAAACAACATATTTCTATTATACACAAAATGCAATTACATTCTAAGGCGTTTCAGCCTTAGCACACAATCCTTCGTCGACTACATTGCATTCGCTCTCCTATTTTTCCCCTCACACACTACAGGCTTCTCTTTTATAGGTTTTACAAAGAACAAAAATCGGTTTTAACTAATCTTTTGCCCTAATTTGCCCTATTTGTTCTCATAGTTTTCTTGATTGGATTCGGATGCCCCTGCATCATATATATATATATATATATAATTTTTATTTTTGTTTTCTTTTTTTAATTTTTAATATTTTTTGATCCGTAACTTTTTCTTCTTCTTCTTCTTCTTTATTTTTTTTTAATTTGATTTTTTATTTAATTTTTTTTTAATTTAATTTAATTTTTTTAAAATTTTAATTTTTTTTTTTAAATTTCAAAAATTAAAAATGATTATTTTTTATTTAATTTTTTGTAATTTAAATTTAATTTTTTTTAATTTTTTTTTTTTTTTTGGTTTTTTAAATTTTGTTTTTAAATTTAATATTTTAGATTAATTATTTTTTAAAATTTAAAATTTATTTATTAAATTTATTAAATTTTAATTTAATTTAATTTAATTTTTAATTTTTTAGTTTATTTAGTTTTTCATTTTTAAAATGTACAAATTGTTTCATTTAAAAAAAAACGGTAAATTTATGGATATTTTTTTTTTAATTATTTGCACGTGGTTTTTTTCATTTTTTTTGTTTTTTAATGATAGTTTTTTTCATTTTTTTTTTGTTTTTTAATGATAGTTTTTTTTTTTTTTTTAGTTTTAAAATTTCTGTGTTTTTTTTTTTTTAAATCTAAATTTTAATTATTTTTAAATTTTCTATTTAATTTTTTTTTTTTTAATTATATGGTTTTTTTAATAACTTAGAAAAAAATGTTTTTGATGTTTTTTATTTTTTTGGTTAATTTTTGTTTTTTTTTTCTTTAAATTATGTGTTTTTTTTTTCAAATTTTGTCATTTCTTTTGATATAATTTTCGAATATTTTTGTTTTTTTAATTTATTTTTCTTTAAATTTTTTTTTTACGAGTTAATTTTGTTTTTTTTACATTTTTATTGGTTTTTTTTATTGTTTTTTTATATATTTTTTTATCTAAGTTTTGTGTTTTATTACCAACATGAAAATCACCACTCTAAAAAAAAAAGGTTGATGTTGCATCAATATGTTTCAAAATTAGCATGAAAATCACCGCTCTAAAAAAAGAAGTTGATGTTGCATCAATACGTTTCAAAATTAGCATGAAAATCACTAACATTTTAAAACAAATATTCATACTTCATAAATAAAAATATTAAAGTGTCAAAAATGTGCACAAAAAAAAGGGGGTAATTCTGCATCACCACTTTTCAAAATCGGATGCTTTTTATGCTACCAAAAAAAAGTAGGTAACAACGCGGTTACCTATTTCATCGGTAACAGTGTTCAGATGGACAATGCCGTGGAGGAATACGAGGACATTTTCTCCTCACCCACAGAGGTTCCTCTACACTGTCAAGTCAAGCAGTCCATTGATTTGACCCCAGGCGCGCTGCCGCCTGATGTTGCCATACCTCATGCGACCATACAGACATAATCCACACATGTATTGTCAGAGGCTGATAAAGCAACCAAATTTATTGAACATGTCTAACACGTCTACTAGCAGGTCCATGACATCTTCGACAAATCCAATACCCAGTTTAGCAGAATTTGCCTCATCCCATGGAGGAACTTAACACAATGGGGGAACATTGCTTCCTAATGGGGGATGAATGATATAGGTGGATATTGGTGGCCACCCACCTATTCCATTTGGATCCCCACCATCGGTTCTTTAAGTTTTTCAGTTTCAGCACCACTTACTATTTTTAGTAGTTTTTTCGGGTCTTTAATATCTAGAGCCATTTTGAGGCCCTAAACAACGTTTTTTGGGAAAAACGGGATCAACATGGAAGTTACTTTGATGTTGCTCACATTAATAGTTGTAGTTTTTCGGGTCTTTAATATCTAGAGCCATTTTGAGGCCCTAAACGACGTTTTTTGGGAAAAATAGGATCAACATGGAAGTTACTTTGATGTTGCTCACATTAATTGTTTTCGTCCTCAGATAGATATTTCTAACGAGGTATTGAGTGTGTCAAACGGAGATCACATGCCAAAGTTACGTCCTCGGGAAGTTGATGTACCAAATTACCCAAACGGGGCCCACAGTTTTGGCGCTTCATCTCCTAGGGTTAGGTTTTTTGATGTTTATGGTTTTTCATTGTTTCTCAACAATAAATAGGCCTTCAAGCCTCATTTTAACACATTTCAAAGGCCTATAGTCACCACATCTCTTCTTAGAGATAAGCGACCATCGCCCTAGCTAGTTTATTTCCATTCTATCTGTAAACAAATTTTAGTTCTTTGATATTAATGAAATGAAGTGTTATTTCTGCTGCATATTTGTATTTATGGTTATATGTGTATTCTGTTGCTTTCCTACATAAATCCGGATCAGCGCACCAGTAGGCAATTCAGAAATTAGTTCAGCAAGGGCTAAACCTTTCTTACTCTTGGGTGTGACAAATTCAAGATCGAATTCCTGAAGGATAATGATCCAATGGGAGTACTTCACATTGATGATCCATTGACTCAATAGGAAATCCATAGGGTTGGAATTGGTCACGACCTTAGTGGAACACATAAGGACACAATGACGAAGTTTTTAGACTTAGAACACGGTAATCAACGCCAAATTCTCTTCATGCGAGTAGGACACAGGGGGTACCACAAGGTTCTTAATGACATAATAGATAACATGTTCATTTTCGGTGTCATCTTCCTAAATGAGGACTACAACAACTGAATGGGTGGAAGCTGAGATGTACAGGATGAAATCTCTCTCAAAGTTAGGATGACTAATCAAGGAAGTGGAAGTGAGAGCATGTTTCAGGGCATCAAAATATTTTTGAGCATAGGCATCCCAAAAAATGGAATGTTAGATCTAAGGAGTCTTAGAAACCCAGGCGCAATGGTGGCATAGTCATGGACTAACCGACGAAGGAAGTTGGATTTGCCTTGAAGGCTTTGTAATTGGCACAAGGTACGAGGAATGGGAAGCTCAATAATGGCTTGAACTTTGAGGGGCTCAAGCGTTATACCATATTTGGACACAATGAAGCCCACAATATGGCCAACAGGAACACAAAATACAAATTTTATCGGGTTGAGGCGCATATTATACTTATGATATCAGAGAAATACGGTGCGCAGATCATGAATATGTTGCACCTGATGCCTAGAACGAGCAGTGAGATTGTCAAGGTAGGCAAGGATAATATGAGCCAAGTCATGAAAGCAATATGACATGGCCTGCTGGAAGGGGGCTCCGACATTATTTAGGCTGAAAGGCATGACCCTATAAGAAAAAGTTCCCCACGGACTAATGAACACAGTTTTTAACTGATCAACATAGCGGACAACAATCTGGTTGTACCTGGAGAAACCATCCATAAAGGATAAAACCTCATGCCCCACACACTCATCGATGATTTGGTCAATAAATGGTGTGGGGAAGTTGTCTTTGGGACAAGCTTTGTTCAAGTCGCGAAAGTCAGTGCAGACATGGATGGTGCCTTGTTTCTTGAGAATGAGAACCGGGTTGGAAACCCATGTGGTGTATTCAATGGGATAGATAAAAACCAACCTACTTGAGCTTATCGATTTTAGCTTTGATAGCCTCTCGGCTGGAAGGATTGACGGGTCTCAATTTTTGATGGACATGATTGGCATCGGGCCATGTATCGATATGGTGTTCGACAATGGCGGGATCAAGTATGGGCATATTTGATTAGGACCAGGCAAAAAAATCACGGAATTCCTTGAATATCTTAGTGTAAGCCTCAATTTCTTTCTGGGTGCAATGTGCCCCCAAGGTAATGTTTTCTTCTACCCCTGGTTTATCGGAAATGTTAATTTTAATGGTATGAGAGATATTGGCCATATTTCCTTCTTCGAAAGGATCTAGTGCAAGAATGGGATATCTAAACCAATTGAATTCATCGTGGATGAAGTCTTTAGAATCCAAAACATACTAGTCATGGGTCCGCTGCGGAAGGAAGTACGCATGATGGTGCATATCATCCCAGGGAAAGTTAGGGGTGTTCATCACTTCCATAATGTCTTCATCAGAATGAAAGATGGGATGAATAGCAGAATGGAGACCACATGACATGGTGGGGCTACCTAACGCATCATCATGAGAGATTCACATACGCATTGCTACAGAGGGTAGACAAATAGCTAGTAGATGAAACATCTACCGATGTTGAGAGCAAGGTGTTCGCTGAAGGAGGTTCAATCGAAATAGAAGGGGATGTCCTTGAGGGGTCTTCCATCGTGGATCTCATGGATGACGTCTTATAGAGAATAATGACCGAAGATTCAATCATCTCGACATCGAGGGGAGGTATCACAATGGGTGCCTAAATGTCCTACGATTTTTCTGAAGCAAAAATCACAAGTAGAGGGGTATAATATCCACTACGAGCAACCTCTATTTCACGGAATGCCTCAAGGGTATCACGAAATTCATCGAGACGGGGACAAAGATGAGAATAGTGGTCATAAATATCACACAAATCATAGGGGTAGTTCATGCGCAACGATTTGAGTTTCTTGGCTGAATCAGGTAAGGTAACATGGACCTCTGAGCTGTCAGATTCAGTAAACGTCTCATTGACCATAGTTTTGAGATGAGGAAGCTCATGACAGTTTTGGGTGGCATGCCCAAAAACATCACACAAAGGGCACGTAGGTGACTGCTTTGGAGGCTTAGGAGAAGCAAGAGCTATTTGGGGGGCCTTGTCCTTAGGTTCCTTCTTTTTTGATTTCCCCCCCTCACTGGATGCTTTCGAAACAAGAGTAGGTTTCTGTTGAGGTGGCTGTGGCACTGAAGCAAAGGGAGTGTTCATAGCGACTGGTTGGAACAGGGTCAAAGCGGTATATTGTTTGGGCTGACCAGGCAGAGTGTTGGATGGGGGATCAATGTACCAGACTGGGATCCCCAAGGTCAAATTGGGAAGGATCAACGTAGCCATAATAGGCACCGAAAATACTCCAGAGGGGGGAGCTAGAAACGATATCTGACCAGAAGGGTAATGGCCTGGCGGAATGGCTCCCAAATGGTTAAGGCTAGGGGGAACCGTTCCTGGTTGAAAAAGGTTGGGAGAGATACTAGTAGAAGAAGAAGGCACTTGAGGAGAAGGTCCTGAAGGCTGTGTCGAGTGAACAACAACAAGTTGCGGAGGCTCTTCCTGTTGGCTAGTCGAACCAGACTGCTTTAGGCTAGCCCGAGATGCTTGCAACATGCAAAGACTTGACAAGATGGGCTTAGTGATAAGATGGGGGGGACCAGGGAATGTACCAAGTAAGGTGGAATATTTATAGAATCCTGGTGAAAAACTGGTGAGAGGTGTAATTGATTGTTTATCAGCAACTGAAGATATGGTAGGTTCAGGGGAGGTCTGAGACTTCGGTTCGTAATATGTCAATTGATCGATGGTGACGATATTTCCATTATGAGGAAAGCACATCTTATGGTGAATCACAGATGCGATAGATGACATCGCATAGGTATAGATATGACCCAAGAGGATATTGTAATCTTAGGGGGCGTCAATGACTTCAATGTCAATACAAATGGTCCTACCCGCAAGAGTGACAGGAAAATTTCAGAACATGCCAAGGGGATGAGAAGGGTGACCATCCAATGCATGCAAAGTGATGGTGGATGGGGCTAAGTTGGGTGATCCAAGATTATTCCAAATAGAGGCAGACATCACATAGGTGGATGCACCCTCGTCAATGATACATCTCTGAACATGGGCATTACGAATCTTGACTGGTATTTGGAAGGCAACGAATGAAGGTAAAAGGTGATGTTCTGATTTGTCAACATGAAAGATGATCAAATGATCATCTGAAGGATTCACAATACCCAAAGAAGAGAGTAGATATTTTCGTTGAGACTGGCACGGCTGTAGGACTTCTAGCATTGACATGGCAGTAGGAGACTGTGCCAATTCATCTACTATGCTATAGGTGCGGGCGGCTTTAGTGGAAGCAACATTTCAGTGTAATGGCCCTTTAAGGATCTTGTGAATGACCTCTGCCTTAGGATGAGGGATCTGTAAGGGAACATTGGGTGTCAAAACAGACTCTGTGGGAACTTTGGTTTGGGACTCGGTTGCAGAAAGAGTGGGTTGCTTGTCATATTGGCACGACCAGGTCTGAAGGTTGACATCATCAGTATGGACCTCTTCAGAGTTCATCATAATAATATGGTAATCATGGGTACTAGGCTGTGGAGTTTGAGGAGCGGATTGAACTTGAGATGGTTGGGCAACAACATATCCTTACTGATGGAAAGGATTGGTGTGAACAATCAGTTGAGCTGGCGTAGCATTTGGGGGAAGCAAAGCGGTGGCTTGCTTCCCTCTAAATGCTTCTTGTGCTTCCCACAACCGACACATCTCGGGTAAAAAGGGACAATCATGAGTATAATGGCCATGGACACCACAACATGAACAAGGCTTGTTCGTACAAAGAGGCTTGTTCTGCTTGGGTTGATCGCCTTGTTGTTGGTTTGCGGTGTTAGGCTGGTTCCCTTGGGGTGTGTTTGGTTGATTATATTGGCTTCGTTGGTTACCCTGCACTGGTTGGTTCTGGTTTCTATTCCCCTTATTCTTTTTCTTCGAATTTTGAGGATTAGTCGCACTATGTTGCGCATACACATGACCCTGAGGAGGTGATAGCTGCTATGGTGGAGGTTGAGAAGGCATGGGAGGCTGGGGAATTGATACTAGAGGAGTTGGAGCATAGGGATGTGGATAAGGATAGAAAGGAGGTTGGGAAAAATCAGGGTAAACAGGTTGAGCAACAACTAGCCCTGACATTGGTTGATGCAGTTGGGAAAATGCATAAGGCATTCTTTGACCTGGATACATGCTGACGGGAGGGGGATAAGTGATAGAGGAGTTGGTACACTTGGGGAAATCCATAACCCATGGGAGTATGAGTATAAGGATGCAAAATAGTTCCAACGATACTGTCGGCGGCGTGATATGCCCCCGGTGCGTTGGCACCACCAGGTCTAGGAAGATCTGACAAAACAATATAAACATAACTAGATTGAGCGTAGATCAAGTCATATTTAAATGCAACTTAGAGAGCTTCTTTCTTAGTCTAAGGAAAGTGAGACGTGACATATTTACCAATGGAAGGAAAAAGAGTTATGAGAAACAAATCCATATAGACACGTCGTCGAATGTAGGAGCTCGACACAAGCTCCTCCTTCTACGCCATTCTTGGACATGGTCAGAAAGGTGGGTGGCAGAAGTTTGATAGAATGCGGTCAACAACTCGGTACCGGTATCATAGTGGAGAGGTAACTCAAAGTAGGACATAAACGCTTTAGCAAAAGTCACAAAAGTGGAAAGATACGCGGAAGTCTGGCCAACATACCACTTTGCAGCTTCTCCAGTGAGCATACGTTGGAACAAATGAAGGCGAATGGAGTCATCGGTAATGGAATTGGACAAATACCACATGTGAAGGGAGAGGACGTGATTAGTAGGGTCCTCTCCAGCCTTTCCTTCAAACTTAGGGATGTTGGAAGGAAGCTTAGTTGGCATAGCAGGCCAACCTAGATTGTGGAGTATAGGGTTGTTGATTAACTGGCTAAAATCAGGAAGGCTTAAACCTACCATGAAAGGTAGCAAAGGAGTAGCTGGAATGGTTCCGGTGGCAGCTCCGCTAGTAGTGGCTCCAACATTAGGGCCGTGGCCACCACCAGCTTGAGGACCTGTACCTGTGTTGGCGCTTGACATGATGACGATATAAGGGTGAGGGGAATTGGGCTTGGAATCAGAGGAAGAACCCGATGAACCATAATGAAATTCGATATGAGGACTCGACGGAGGAATAACTTAGACCCTACGTGGTGGAGTGAGTCTTCCTAATAGAAATTCAGGGTGAAGGCCTTGGAGTCTTCGAGATGAGCGCAATGATGACAAGTCACAAATGACACAAAAAGGTTGAAGAGTGATAAACAAAGGCTCAGTGAGGCAGATTAACTAATTATGATGTTTATGTCTTAGCTTAGCGGTGTAAACCAAGCACTCTTTACTTTAGGTGTGAGTGTGTGCAAGCCATGTGTTAATTTTAATTAAGCCTAGATGGTTGTATAAAGAAAAAAAATGCTGAAGTACTGTAAATAAAAATGAAACGACAATAAAATATACATCTACACATGCATAAATTTAACTGAAAGAAGGATTCCCAAATAACTAGTCTAAAGTGTGGGTGAAATTGACTCAAAACACACAATATGGCTAAAATATATAAGGTCTAGGGGACAAGGATCTAATGACTCAGATCTGCTGGAAAAGATGCATGAAACAATAAGTAATTGGAGGGGAAATCTGGTACAAAATGGGAGGCGAAAGGTTAAAACCCTAGGGGAAACAAGGGAACCCTAAGGGAAATACCAAAGAAAAATAAAGAGGGGGTTTTGGATGGAATAATAACCGATAAAAAATGGACCTGAAAGAAAGAAATACCAGACCCTGAAACAATGGCTGAAAGCGCTGCAAATATTAGACTACCTACTCAAATAAACCCCTCCTAGAAAGGTGTAAGTGTACTAAAACCCTAGGGGGCTTGGTTCGACTTCAAGGAGACAAAATGAGCATATATAGGCCTAAGGCGAGTAGATACGGAGGTCAGACGACCCAAAATAGTGCTTGCAGAAAACCTTTACTGTCATAGAAAAAACTCAAAAAAAAGTTGCAGCTCGTAGGTACTGACTTGTAAGCTGTGGAAATCATAGTTTCTGCACTAACAATTGTGAGTTCGGTCATAAATCATAGGTTTTGGGTCACAAGGTGTGAGTTATAGTTCGTAGATCCTCAGGCGCCAGGTTGCGGAAAAGTTGCTGTCTCTGGCTCGGCTGATACCTGTTACGTGCGGAAAACACCCGAAAACACCTGGAAGTTAAATTTTTTACTGTTTTAGGGCATACAAGTTTTAAAAAAAATCAAGAGACTGAAAAAATTTGAAGAGAAACCCTTGTTACTGAAGTTGTAGTTCACGCAGGAATCTGAATGACAACGGTGTAGTCACTATTTGTTTACGACAATGTGTAATTAAAAATGCAGCGGAGTCTCCATTTGTTAGCATAAATTCTTAACGCAAGTGTACGAAAAGAGCTCACTTTACCTGTGTGTGACAAAAAATCCTAAAAAAATATATGGCTGCTTAAATTCTTTAGATTTGCAACCGATAGTTAAACCAAATGCTGCAAAAACCCATATATATATAGTAAAAGCAGTTAAAAGTGAAAAGAAATAAGAATTGCTCCATGCATCCAACGGAGAAGACAAGATATACAAAATTTTTAATATAATATGACACCTGGGAAGGGAAAAAATAATAATGTTACTAGTCCCCCTCAATGGGATGGGTTCTTGGCTATCCTCAATGCTTCAGATCCAGAAGTTTCTCTCTTTCAATGGTGTAGAAAACCCAAAATGTGTTGAACTCTATGGGAGCTCAAGAAGCAAAGAAAGTAGTAGCAACAATGAGAATGATCAAAGCGCGACAATGAAAGTGATCAAAGCGCGACAATGAAAGTGATCAAAGTGAATAATGAATGGAAACTATCCTATTTATAACAAAATATTGAGTTATCCCCGATAATGGCGCATAATAAAATATTATTAACCAAGATCTAGATCTAACCACTTAATATTTTATTATATTTTGTTGGAGGGAAAAGGTATTTAAATTGGTTAAATACTTTTATTTAGAAATAATAAACAAATAAATGATTTATTTATCATTTCAAGAATGTGGTTAAGGAATAATTAACAAATAATGATTTGTTTAATTATTTCTAGGAGATTTAGTCAAATTTAACAAGGAATAATAACTAAATAATGATTTAATTAATTATTCCTAGAGAAGAATAAGATAAATAATTATTTATCTAATTATTTCCCATAATTGGGTTAAATATGAACAACAATATCCTTTAAACAGTGGTTTAATTAATTATTCCTAGAGGAAAATCAAATAAATAAGGATTTATTTAATTATTCCCCATGGGGTTTCTTGTTTTAACTAGAAATAACTTAATAAAAATGGTTTATTAAATTATTTCTCATAGTGAAAGAAATTTTACTATGGTAAATTGGTCTTACATGGTTTACTTCGATCCATCTAATTGTAAATGGTTAGATGACCAAATTTTGGGTTTACATATTTGCCCCCAACGTGCGAGGATTAGCAACTAATCGTATGACCGAAGTACGTTGTAAGAACACAATCACTAGACACCGAAGGGAAGTCAGGGAGAGAGAGATACATAGATGGAGTGAAGCGAGAGAGGACAATAACCAAGGGGGGAGAACTAAAAATGATATAAGTCTCCTTTAATGTTTGGGTACCTATTCTCAGTGAGGCGGGGGAGGCATACCTATGCCCGCCAAGATGGAAAAGTACAAAGAATAATGGTGCGCCCAACAAAATAAATTTGAGCAATAAAGTACATGATAAATGGTACATGACTTGCTGGCATAAAATGGGCCAGACAAAAATATAATGGATCCCACATACATACTGTGCCTAGAGAAACATGAGCAAGGACTGAATAAAATAATGTCTGAGTACATGAGACATAATAACAACCAAATAAGCCCTGATAAACAGGAAAGGGCTCTGAAAATATGAATGGATCATCTAAATGATACATGCATGCTATGGGCTCTATAAGCGGCTAGAACCAAACCCATCAAATCTACGAAGCTGGATCTGAGGCTGTAGCATAATCTGAGGTCATCAGGGAATGTGGGGGGCTACCTGAAGGGCCACGCCCTCATGAGGTCTGAAACATCTCACACACACCCGGGAATCACTGGTACAATATTTTGAATCACCGAACCATCAAGTATAGGAATCTCGATCATGAAATAATGAGCTTAAGATGAGCGGATGAGAAACAACTAAGTCAAAGGGAAATGATGAGTCCCTCCCTTTTCCCGATCCGAGGCACCGAACAAGAATCGAAGCTGGAACCAAGGTGCACCGCCCTCTAGACCTTTCTTCTGGAATGAATGTGATGATGTCGACAAAAGGAGATCCGCCATAGGTGAGGGAATGATGAATCCTCAACTAAGGCACGAGGGGTCATAGTAAAGTGACCGATGGACTGACACCGGGGATGATTATAGAATAGGGGGTACTAAGTAGCAGATGGACGACTTCCATTGTCAGAGCATAAGAAACATGGATGACTTGGAAGCGACTGAATGGACTTTGGAAGGGATGGGGGACAGTATGTCTGGACGCAAAAATGGGTGACACGAGAGAGGGGCAAGGAAACAATGGATGGAATACTGTAATAGGAGGCAAAGTGACTTGTGACAGACTCGATGAATGCGATGGTGACTCAACTCGGATGCTCTGAACAAGGGTGACTCGATGATGCTACCACACGTAATAGGCATGGTGGGGACTATAAGAACATGAGCAAAATATGGTTACTCATGACAAAAATAGCCTACATGCATTGTTAAGTGTGAAGGCAAATTGGTGCCCCAAGTACAAGCAGTGCAAGTGAAGAAATCCGATTTTAAGAGGTGGCAAAGTGACCCTTCTTGGAAAAAAGGATTCCTGGTGAAGTGCCAAATTACCAAAAGAAAAAGGATACCCATTAGAGTGCTTGGTGAGAGCTTTCCAACGGTGCTGATGGTTCGTCAAACTGATCTATGGTTTGGTCGCCATTGGAAAAAGAAAATTTAGGGTTTTTATTTTAATAGGGCGATTTCCCTCGAATTTGATTCATTTGCTAGTGGAGCTACGGTGAATTTTGAGAGGAGGAGAAGGCCCTAAATATTTCATTGATCATAGCGGACAAACTGACTGTTGGAATCAGGATCTGTTAGTTGCAGGTAGGTGGCCTAACCTTACACTTGATTTTTAGCAGTTTAGTTTTTAAGATTAGGTGCCCGAGGCTCAGGAATAGACCTCTACCTTTCCTCACGGCCAAATCACACCTTCTGGAGCCTGTACTGCGACCTGGATCACAGTTTCCAGAGGGGAAAACTACGAGCTCACATCTACAGAGGCTGAAAAGTGCGAGTCGGACTGAAGGTGAGATTTTTGCTGTTTTTTGGCTGAGGGCCAAGACTTGATGGTTTATGATGCAATTTACCTTGTCTGAGCTGAAAAACATGATGGTTTTGTGCAGGTATCGAAAATTTGAGGATAAATTGGTGAGAGAGGGATTTGGATGTGCTTCAAGCCAAGATTCAGGGGGATCAGGTGGTACGAGGAGAACTTACGAGATATGGGGTTCTCAAGTTGGTTGAGAACCCACTAATGAGGGCAGGTTAGCCCTTACTATCGAGGATAGTCAGTTATTGGGATCCAGACCCGGAGGCCTTTATGGTGCAGGGGAACATGATCGAGTTGACCATCTAGGAGATCTACTTATTGACCGAACTCCCACCACTAGGGGCGGTGGGAATTATACATCCAATATTACCGCATGGGTGGAACATATAAGAGTTCGTGGAGCGCCACTATAGATTGGATGTTCATGCTAAGGGCATGACCATTCCGATCGGTGATCTAGAAAGGCAAGAGACACGGGCTATCGCCGCAACTGTACTGTGGATCCTGGGAAACTAGGCGTTCCATCACATCACTAGGGGGTAAATGATATTGGTAGAGATTATTCTGAGTAGGACCTACTATGGGTGGGCCCATATGATGCTGTCATCGGTGAAACAACAATTGTCGCTGTGTAAGTGACATGTGAACCATGAATGTGATTTTGGTACGTTTTTATGCTTGTTCTTATTTGAGAAGATCCCTACACTTCGACCTCATGTGCATATCTATAATGGGGGCCCATGGGAGCCCAGGATGCACCGCTGGGGGCAGCTGCTGCAGAGAGGAGGAGGGAGGGGAATCAGACGAGTGTTCCAACCTGAGTTCTTTGCACATTGGGATAAGATGTTGTTGTACATAGACGACTATCCATACAGTGGTATGAACTTTCAAGGGAACCCAGACTTGCCACTTCCGCCAGGTAGCATGGGGAGCAGATGGTAAGTGAAAGTTGCTATATATTATGGTGCATTTAAAGTTTTATAATATATATGTGGTATTGATTCGTTAATTTTTGTATGCAGATATAGCACCAGTGAAACTGGAAGGGTATATGGAACGACTTGTAGTGCGAGGGGTTGCAAAATATAGTGGAGCAAGAGGAGACCAGAGAATTGAATATGAGGCTCTGCTAGAGGATGTCCGACACAGGTGTGAGCTAATGTTGACTAGTGTATCAGAGTGAAAATGGCATGATATTGAGGATGATTACATTGATGGATGTATAGGGATACTCTATGAGTGGCGAGGGTCATGCGGCACATGGCGATGACTGTACATGCAGTTCACAATATGTGGGCTGGTAGAGACGAGCCATTGACTCGGGACCCTCCAGATAGTGATTAGATGTAGGCACATGTGGTGCCCCCAATTTTGATTTTGTAACATGCTATGGGCATGTCAGATGTATTTAGAGTAGTGGACTCCAAACATTATGATTTTGTCGATACATAATATGGATATGCATATTTTATTATATTATGAGTATATGGTTTGCCATTTTTTTTATGATTTACTTGTGTTAAATGCATGTGATAAGTGCCAATATAGAATATTGTTTGAAATGATATCTACATAGTGATTTTGGGCTATAGGTGCATGACTGAATGTAATGGTTTCAAATTCATGCACTAAGATCTTCACTCATAAATATATTCTAAAAAGGACATGGTCATTGACACGATACACCCCATTCAATTGCATGACAAGCATTAAGGAATCTAAATGAACATGAAGATGAAGGATGTGATGATCAAGGGCATCAACTAACAAACCTATCACTACATCATATTCATCCTGGTTATTGGAGGCAAATCCATTGCATACGCCGTTGGAGAGGACTAACAAATGCAAGGGGGTAAAAATGGCCCAAGCTATTGAGGCTAGATTCCAGGCGAAGCGATTTGCACCGTCGGCATAACCGATATATGGTGTGGATGATGGATCCATCTTAAAGGCACCACAAGAAAGAAAATGAGATAATAATGAAAGCTACCTAAATGCATGACATAAATAAAACACACATGTCAATGGGATATGTTATGGGTAAAATTTCTTGAGGTAAAGTGCATTGCGAGGGTTAGGAAGGAGTTGGCATTCGAAATCATCTAGAAGGTATGCCTCCTTGCCCAAATCCTTACTAATGATGTAAAGTCCTAGCCACAATGAGTCAAACTTAACATGACCAAGGACATCATGAGCCTGATTATACATTAGAACAAGACCACATTTTTTGGTGATATTGAGCTTTGGTGCACTTCTTGGTTACTTCGATTGTTTGCAATGCAACACGACGGTATTCGGAAGCACAATCAAGCATGATAAGTATTTGTTCTAAAGGTTGGGTGTCAAGGAGAAGTTCAACAGATAGTTGAAGGGAGGGTATTTCACACTCGATTGATAAGACTACTTCCTCACCAAAAACAAGGTGGAAAGGAGTAAACCCGGTGGCAGTTTTAACATAAGTTCTATAGGCCCACAAAGCAGGGAAGAGCATAAGGTGCCAGATGGTTTTGTGCTTGTTCACCGTCCGTTGCAGCATAGTTTTAAGGATTTTCTTGAACGCTTCAACTTGTCCATTACCTTGGGGATAATAATATGATGAATATTAGTGCTCAAAGCCCAACAAAGAGGATATCTCACACCATATATCATCTTTGAATTGTCATCCATGGGAAGAGACCAATTGTTTCGGAACCCCGAATCGAGCGATAAAGAAAAATAGAGTTGTGGTAGCCACCGTGTTATTGAATGTTTGAATGGCCTAAACCCATTTGCTGAAATAGTCAAATTTCACTATGATATACTTGTGGTTACCAGTAGATGGAGGTTAGTAGTCCATGAAGTCAATGGCCGACTTATAGAAGGGACCGACTGATATGATAGGATGGATGGGAATGGGTGGAGCTCATGCCTTTAGGGAGAATAGTTTGCAATTAGAACAATGTTTTACTGCTTCAATGCAATTGCCAAAGAGAGAAGGCCAAAAAGGCCCAGCACGCATGAATTTTCAGGTAGTAGCCAAACCAGAGAGGTGGCCACCACAAGCGTCGCTATGACAGGCATTAAGGACTTGCTCAACTTCAGCGTGCGTGAGACAACAACATAGGACATAATCAACACCGCGACGATAATATTGTCACGAATTTGGGTTTGTATATAGGTGAGGGTGTCGCCATACCAAGGGTCATCCGAAGTAATGGAAAACAAGTGCTCATTAGGTAGATCATCATTAACCAGCAGATCCTGCGCACTAGTAGGCAATTCAGAAATGAGTTCAGCAAGTGATAAAACTTTCTTACTCTTGGGTGTGACAAATTCAAGTTCTAATTACTGAAGGATAACGATCAAACAGGTGTACTTCCCATTGATGATCCGTCAACTCAATAGGAAAGCCATAGGGTTGGAATTGGTCACGACCTTGGTGGAACACGTAAGGATATAATGACGAATATTTTGGATCAAGAACACAACAGACAACTCTGACTTCTCTTAATGCGATTAGGGCATAAGGGGTCCCAAAAGGTTCGTATTGACATAATAGATAACATTTTCATTTCCGGTGTCATCTTCCTGAATGAGGACCCTAGCAACCGAATGGTTGGAAGCTGAGATGTACAGGATGAAATCCCTCTCAAATTTAGGAGGACTAATCAAGGGAGAAAAAGTGAGAGCATGTTTCAAGGCATCAAAATGCTGTTGAGAATAATCATCCCAAACAAATTAAATGCTAGATCTAAGGAGTCTTAGAAACCGATGCGCAGTGGTGGCATAGTTAGGGATGAACCGACGAAGGAAGTTGGCTTTGCCTTGAAGGATTTGTAACTAGCGCAAGGTATGGGGAATGGAAAGCTCAAGAATGGATTGAACTTTGAGGGTGTCAAGCCTTATATCATAACTTTTATTAAAGAGGACTTACGAGAACAATAACTTCTGAGTTACTCTTGTATGTCAGATCTTATACATCTCGATACTTATGTATCTTAGATCTCTCAAATCACAGACCTCACATCCCAGAAAATTTCATATCATAATTTTCATATATTGGGGCCTCGCGTCTTAGAGATTCATGTCTCGGACCTTTGCATATCGGGATAATTCTATATCATAAGTGTATTTTAATTTTCACTCTGATATCTCCATTTCGATATCCGACGTGGCATGTTCACTTGGTCCATTATATTTTCACTTAAGTGATTTGAAGTATTAATAATGGGTCTCGAATGAATACAATCTCACATTAAATAATATTTGGTTTTATCAATTGATTTCATTAAATTATTTTTACTGTATGTTTCCATTTTTATGCCATTATGAGTTGTTGTAAATAGTTTTTCTGCTAAACCTTTGTTTATGTCTTCTACAGGCAAGCTCAGATTCTCGATATTTAGAAGAAATGAAGAAAGGGAATAAATCTAAGAAAAAGGCTCCACTATAACAATACATAGAATCATTTATTGAAGATGTTGACGAAAAAATTCCTGGATCAGGACTATTTTCATATATCGTATGTACCAGAGATGTTGAGCTTCCCTCTTGAGAAGAAATTTATCAATATTTTGAAAATGAGGAGCCCAAGGTTACTACTTGAACAATCAAAGCTGGCGATAGAATTCCTGTCTGAGAAGCCAGTACAAGGGTTTCTGCCAACTCTTTTCTTCACCGAATTGCAGCAAGACCATGATTATTGCCTTACACAAACATGGTTCGTTGGGTAGTCGAGATTCTAGATGTTTCTGACAAATACATTCAGACCAAAGAGGGAAAAATAATTGGGTCCTTCACTAGTAAGGATTTTCAAAGCATGTACCATATGCCAAATCCTTAGTATATATAATAAGGAGTATGCCTAATACTTTATAAAGGAGCATGGGAACCCTTCAGAACAAATAAAAAAATTGAGACAAGACCCAAACAAGCATAAAGCGGAGAAATCTGACAAGTGTTCACCCAATTCCCTCACCAATCCTTTTTCCCAAGTTGCAGCCATGATGTGTCAATTGTATGCACTACCTAATGTGTAAAAATTCCTAGACACCTAGGTACCTCTAATTGATGGGGATTTCGAAGGTTTTATATTTGATTGGGCTACCATTCTTTGTAATAACTTAGCTACTCATATATTAACTTTCCAACAAGCTAGAAATATTTATGAAAATAAGCTCCCCCCTTTCTACATGTTCTCTTATGTTATGGATGGACTGTGTTTTTCTATATATTTTCGTGCTATGGGTTGGAAATGGACCATTCAAGATCCAAATCCTATTCACATTTATCATGACATATTATGGGAATCCAAATATCTTAAACATCACTACCATATTTTTCACAAGGTAATGATTATGATATATGAATTAATTTTTAAGTCTCGACCACCTAAGATGTGTTAAGAAGCTATGGATGACCTTCGAAGGGTCATAAATTGGTTTGGGGAAGAAATATTCATTTATATCACAGTTTGGGGAAACCTTTATCATCCTCATGTTTTACCTCTATTCATCCCATATAAGTTAGTTAGTGGGAAAGTATCCTATCATACAATGGGTTATGGTATCACTAAAGTGTTGAGAGAATTAAATAAGAAGGCATGGCTTATTTTTTGTGTGAGGTTTGGTATATTTTCATTGGCCAATTACCGTCATGATGAGAATGAAATCTTGGCTATTAAATTTATCAAATTTCCCACTTTTCCTAATAGATAATATGATCTAGATTCAGTAGTGAAAAATTTTACTGCATCTCAAGGAATTAGACAATTCATCCATGAAGAAGACAAAGTGATGATATGTTTTCACAATCTTCCTCCTATGCAACAATACTACAATGAGTGGATGAACAATTGAATGTAGAGGAGAAAACTCAGTTTATTCAATATAGAACTTCAAGGATAGCCAATATTCCACTAAATTTTGTACAAGTACCTCTGGAAAATCCATCAATGTTTACTGTTCATCCCGATGATTCTTCACAATCAGTGATTCCTCCTCAGGGTCAGCTAGAGGTTGTCATTGTTTCTTCTTCGCCTTAGGTAGAAGAATTTGTTTTTAATCCATAGTTAAATGAGGCATGGGATGAGTTTAATATGAATCTTAATCCAAAGAAAAAGGGTCAAAATACAGTCTCTCAAATTGTAACTTCTTCACAACAAGTTGATGTTCGAGGTACTCTTAATAATTCTGAACAAGATACAAGGTTAGAATAAATTATTGATAAGTCTTCTATTCACGGTCAAAAGGATATTGAAATTATTCTCGCTTTCCCTAATTCGGAGGTCATTCTCAATGTGGAAGAAATTACTCCTTTAGATATATTCTACAGTCCCCAGCATAAGGTCATGGTAAAAGGGGGAAGAAAGAAAATAAATCTTGATCAAACTCAGTAATTGGTACCTAACAAGGTCTCTTCCTTCGAATTTTTATGGAAAGGTTCCTCTGCCAGACCAAAAAAACAATTAGAAAATTTAACCCAATTCACAGGACCCTATGTTTCGACCACTATAGAAAAATTAGTAGAATTCCAAGAACTTATAAAGGAAAAAGAAGAAAAAATTATCTCGTTGGAACAAAAATTCAATGCAGAGAAACAAAAAATTACTGAAAAATGACAAAATCAGTTAGAGAGTTACAAAAGAAATTTGATACATCAAAACTAAAACATGATAAAGAGACAAAGATAAAAAATAATCAAAATGAATAAATGTAGAGAAATATAGAGCAATTGGCTATCAATCCTCAACTAATAGAGTTTAAGAAAGAAGCAAAGAGTTAAATGCTCTGCTCAGGTATCAAGATAATTTTTTCAATAACCTCATGTATGATTCAAGATCAATGTAAGGAAAGAAATTCTCTTGTGATTAGTTGAACAAGATGATGAAGTATTTTGATGAAGTAAATGAGAAATTAACTGATTTTCTAAGTTGACAGGAAATGGAAGAAGGTAGAGAAGAAAATCTTCCTAAAATTGATGAGGCACAATTTTTTTTTTTTTTTTTTGAGAGTGGGAGATCATAATGAAACAAGCTGAAGTCTTAGTGAATGAGGTCCAAGATATTTCTAATTCCATCATTGAATTTATCAATGACACTTTGTTACAATAAAATCTAATTTCTAATTGCTCAAAAGATTCAATTCCATATGCCATGACATTATTGAAAACTTGGTTGGAACATAGCACAACAATGGTTGAGATAATTGAGCAGTTATCTAAAATTGACCTTGAGCATCATTGGAAATTTCTTGTCAATCTCCATATCCAATGGTTGGTACTTCCTTTCTTATCCAATGTTTCTACGCAGATGACCTAAGCATCCTCTGGAGTTCACCAGTCTGCTGGACATATACATGTTGGGACAACTCACTATTGGAAAATCCTCTTCCTAAGTTCAAAGATTGTTACAATAATTTTTTATTAGTATTTTACTAGTTTAGTTCTGTTGAGAGATTAGTGGAAGAGTTTTTTTTATCATTTTTGTATTGAGACTATACATTTACCTCTCCGAGATGGAGAAAGGGGTTCCTAATTTTGAGAAGAAAGAACTTAAAATTGCACAATGGTATTTTGAGTTTTTCTTAATATAAAATTGAACCACTTGCAATTCCAGAATGAGCAGATTTACAGTTTCTCGAGTACTAATATCCATTGTTTTTGTTTCTTTTCTTTGAAAGGAATTGTTCATTGATATTGTTCATATATATATGTTCTAGTTAGTCTTTCATGATCAGTATTGGCATGCTTGGTTGAAAATTAATTTATATTGTGAACAAAGAAATTTCTTATCATATGTGATGCTTTAATTCAATTAACTATTTAGTTAAAATAATTTCCTTTCGATTGAATTATTATCGTAAATTCGTAATAATATACATTATTATGTTTATTACGAAATATTTCTAACACATATGTTTTCAACTTAACCAAGTACTATAATAGATTTTAGTAATTTGTTAGTTAGTTATTAAGAATATATTAATATTTCTGAAGAGTTGTTATCACCAATATCCATACCACTTCGCATAATTTTTTAAAGGGAAATTGGTCCCATAATTTCAATCAGAGCCACTATCCCAAACATAAAAGTGCCTTATTGGGGCCTCGATCGGGTGTTTTTCCCCCAATGTTGATGAGGTCAATTCAGACCATCAACAATTGGACCACTTCCTCATTTTTGTCTTGTGTCTAAGATCTTTTCCTAGACCTCAAATCATATATCCTATGTAGTTATTCTTGCATGAGATCAAAAAAATTCTTGCACTAGGAATCTATCTCTTTTTTTTCCAAGGGAACATATGGATCATCTTCCTCTCCTCCTTGTGGTTTTGTTTCATGTTCTTCTTCTGAGAGAGTTGAGTATTGATTCTCTTGAACCTCAAGAGAATCTTCAATACCTTCCTTAAGATCATCTTATAAATACAAGGGGAGTTGTATTTGGTCTTGCTGTTCTTTTATTTCTATTTGCAATAATTTCAAATGAGGTCTCCTATATTGGGGGTTGACGTTTCTGTTGGGGAATTGTTGTATTTGTCGAGGAGGGGTTTTGTTCTCCAACTCTAACTTAACGTACCTTTTTGAGAGGTTTCTAATCAACTTATTCATCTCATCCAACTTCTGCTCATGAGTATCCCTCGCTTGACCAGAGGAGATGGTTTCCTCTTTTCTCGTCCTCTTATCACTGTGTTATCATTTTCCCTTCAACTTCCCTTTAGATGCAAAGTTTACTTCTACTTCTAGAACATCAGTCTAGACCTGGTCCAGTGTGAGGGATTTCCTCTCTCCAAGGATAAACCTAATATACGAGTCAAAGGCTCCAATGAACACCACCTTAGTTGCTTCATGTGGAGTTTTAATCTCAACACCGTTATACAATTTATTAAATCTATTTATAAACTTGGTGACATCTTCATTTTGCCTTTTCTTTATTGCATTAAATTCAGTCAAGAAACATCCATGGTATTTCTTCTCCCCCCATTTATGCATAAAGATGTTCTCTAATTCCTCCCAAGTGTTGATTGGGTTGTTTTTCAAGGTCTTGAACCATTATCTAGCCTCCCCTTATAACGATTGAACAAATAGCCTCAAGACCACATCTAGATTTTCTACATCCAAGTTTTCTACAAATGTACAAAAGATCTCAATATGTTTTTGAGTTGTGAAATCATATTCTCCATTGAATCTAGGAAATAGTTTGAGATAGTTATGGGGAATTTAATTCATAGGCTATTGTATATTCATATGAGAATATATATTGAGTAAAAATCTAGAGACAACCATATTTTGTAAGGGAGGTTGAAAAATATTTGCTATGGGGCCTGGGTGAGGGGTTGGATGAACAACACTAGATAATATTTTTAAAAATCTTCAACTACTGGGAAAGTATGAAATGTAAAAGAATCATAAATGACAGGGAGTACTTCAGACTTAGGTTCTAAAAATCCAAAACCCGAAGAATTTATATCAACTTTTTGAGAACTTGAAGCTGAACTTTCAAGGGAAAATACAACAAGATCTGGAGTTATGGGGGTTATTTCTTTCCAGATTCTTTTGGAGATGATTCTTTCTAGGTCAGATACATGAGTAGTCCTCTGCTATGAGATATCAAATCGAGTATGATAAATTCTAAAATCTAGGTCTACAATCTAAAAACTCTAGTAGGTGAGAGATCTCAACCCACACTTCCTTCGCTGACTATACAAAGGAATGCATATATTTATACCTAGGGAAATATGTTATGATTCGTTCCTCGAAAACGATTCCATAGGATGTTGTAGCTCCTAGAGAAAACCTCCAGGTTGAGAAGAAGGTCAGTGCCTAAGACATATTAACACATCTTGAGGATAAATTTGTTCTGCTCAAGAATTTTATATAAAGTGATTAGGTCTAGTTAAATTACCCTACTCAGGGGGAAATCCAATTTTATACAGTGGTAATATTATATTCCGAAGACATAATGTTAATTTATGGTGGTTGACACACAAAGAGTGTAGTTTCATTATTTATTGTAGTATAGGTGAAAAAAAAAATGAAACCTAGTGCAAAGGTCTAGTGATAGAATCATGTGCACTAAATTCGACTAGAATTACAATGATACAAAAGGAATGAGATCATAAACGATGGAACACATTTTAAGGCCTTTAATCTCACACATTACAGGTACCATTTTTCATAACATAACATAGGTACACATGAGAACACTAAATATTAAGTGGAAACCCTTGCAATATGAAAACAATGAATCTTCTTATTTTTAATCTTCAATTTTAAATTTACAATGTTTACTAACACTAACTATAAACAAACACTTATCCCCTGAAAAGAAAAATTCAAGCACCAACTTACTTTATTCTACAACCTGATTGAAGAAGCAACCTTGGAATGTGTTGACGGTGCTGGAAATCCTTCAACTAAGGGGTCTCCTCGATGTGAAGTCCCAATTAGACCTCACATTGTTTGGAGTAGGAGTCCCATCCTAAATATCGACCTGGTCTCCATGTATTATTATATATTTTCCTTGACTCTAACTGTTAGTAAGGGAGAGGGGTTCACACGTTCCTTTGAAAAGAAAGGGGGGTGTGCCTAATGAGCGTTCGATTGTATGTGTGTCAAGGTTATTTTACTACAGCGGAAAATATAAGTGAGTCTCTAAGAGGGAGTTAATAGTACCACCCAGGAAGAGACACACATGATCCAAAGGATTCCGTCTAAAATCCAGTGGAATAGCCCAAAAGTGATGCAAGAATAATTGTACACAACAATTTGAGAAGGATATGCCTAATACCTTGCAAAATAGTCCACAAGGATGGGACAACAATTAGAAATTTTACAACTCATTCTAAAAAAAAGCACTAAAATAACCGAAATAGTTCAACTATCTTAGTACATGTGACAACAAACATGAAATACAAACATTCTAAAAATAGTCTTACAAATATTCATAAGTCATGCATGAAGAATGTGTCGACCTTGAAGGATTCTATTATTAAGTAAAAGTTCCAAGACACATTTGTAAAATTAACATTACTAGATCCAATAGGGGAGCATTGGAGCCACTCCTTACTCAACAAAGAACTGGTATGTCTCTGTAATGCTTTGTTGGTGGAGCCAAGGTGAAAAGTCCTTTGCTCATATAATGAGGGAGTATGTATAACCAAGGGTGACTCTTTGAATACCCTCATGAATATTTGAATTCCCATGAATTTTCATGTTACATGACTCTTTACATTCCATGTGTGTCCTTTGGAATTCAAATTTACAATACACTTTGAATACAATATACAATGATCCACCATAGTGATGTGGCATATGAACACTCTTGACATGACACGACATGACACTGTTGACATGGACTGCTTGATGACATAGCAATTTCAAGCCACTACTGTTGCTGAGAGTTGAGTGTCTTCATGAAAGATCTTTCCTTTTCTCCTCTGCATGACTTAGTGACAAGGAGTCTCCAATGATCTCAACTCTTAGATTGTGGTCGCAAAATAGTGTCCTTTTGCCTTCTTTGTTCAACCATCTTGTGAGTTAAGCTACAAGAGTGTCTTCGAGCATGCTTCCCTCCTTCCTTCCTTCCTTCATGATATCGCCATGAAATGATAGATTACGTGTTCCTGAATTGACGAGATAACATCAATCCAAAAATCCCTAGCCTATGATGATGCATTCTGATACACTAAATAAGCCCAGAATTATTGAGATGTTGGACACAGAGGCCCTGTGACTGTGTAGTTGTGTAGTTCAGGAAGGAAAGGGGAAGTCTTGAGCCTTGGTACTACGCAATGTGGACTTCAAGCTTGGCTGAGGGACATGACTGTGTATTTTTTAGGGTTAGCGGGGACAGGTTGTAGGGTTTGGAGCTGGAGAAGCTTACTACATAGTTGTAGAGTTCAAGGAGGCCTGGATGATTGGGCATCGCATGGTTCTAGGGCTCAAGGGATGATATTTTGCATTAAGGTTGCGAAGCACACAGTTCAAACTGGGATGGAGGCCATGACTAATCAATGTTGCACAATTATGGAGATCAAGGTCAAGTCTTGGTCACAAAAAATGCGCAATGGAGCAGTCTAGGGGAGCAAGTACTACTCAATACACAGTGCCAAGAAGTAGGGTCACAACTAGAGGACTGATATTGCGTAGTGCGTAGCTCAGGGGAGGCTGGGTGAAGCTAAGTTTCTTAGTCGGGAAGTTTTCCGGAAAATGGCTAAGTGCAAACCAGTGAGATCAGTGAGTAATGATGAACTTTGACTGTGATCACACACTTAGCATATTTTGATGAATCAAACAACACAAATCATCCTTGACAAAAAAAATAATAATTTCTCTCCGTGCGACAGTGTTACAACTAGTTACAACAAGTGCGACACGACATATACACTTTACGGCGACCACGACACTTGTGTGACAATAATCAAAACTTTGGATAAGAATGCGATAGATAATTAGAAGGTTAGAACATCTCATTTGCAAAAATGTTACCTCTTAGAACCTCTACAACAAGCTAGTACATGCAATACGACAACCAACATGCCGAAATATGACACTTCGTCAATCTTGCGAAAGGGATCACAACACAGTGAGAAAACCAAAAAGATGAGGTTAAAAGTTTGCGATAGTAATGAAAAAGACCAAGGAAGGCTCTAAAATTTGGCATAGGAAAATTTTTTGGAGGGGGGTAGCACCTACAACACTTGGCGACCCACTGGTAGAACTCCAGCTTCTCTTTCTTGGTTGACTTCTTTTGTGTAGGGCATTTGTTCTTCAGGCAGTATTGATTCATCATGCAAATCACTTTGGTTTCCCCACTTACCCTGTGAATAAACTAAGTCTCTGTCATACCATTTCGGTTTGAATCATGAGTTTAATATTTTCAGAGTATGAGTTTTCATCTCTAGTGTTTCTCTGCGATCATCAGGCCTATACAATACCCCGACGGAGTCACACAGGAACACAAACATTGCTTCGCTGGCAGTGAGCCTAGATAGTACCCCAGCGGAGTTTCTTGCTTCACCTCTTTGTGTAGGAAGCCTTTCTCTTCTTTCGCCTTTATTTATTTATTTTAAAGAGGACTGTGCATGGACACTTATTTATTTTGGGAAGAAGAGGGATCCCAACTTATTGAGAGCATGAGAGGTTTTCCTTCATAGAAGTATATAGCTACCTCTGATTTAGTTTTTCTCGTTTAGATTTTCCCCCTTCTCATTTTCTACTGATTGGATAAGCATGAAAACGCTGAAACATAAATCTCGAATATAGGCATAAGGTTTCTCGGATAGACACGAGTTCATGGTTTTCCCAAAACTCTCCTTACGGACATCATATTTTCATTCAAAACTTCATCAGCCAAAAGAGATAACCAACACAAGGAAGATGGACCAAAGGTTAACTAGATGTTGAAGTGTCACAAGACTCTTTAGAATTTAACCACACCCAATCTTAGAAACCAACACATGGACAAGGACAACACCTCTTCATGTGAAAAACAAGAAACAAGTTGAACAACAAAAAGAAAACAAAAAAAAAAAATGAGAGGAAAGATAACACACAACAGGGGTACAAAATCAGGAGACAAGCAAAAGAAGCTAAACCAAAGCATAATGCAAGGGAAAGTAAGAACCAAAGCATAATTCAAGGGAAAGTAAGAAAAGGCAAAAGAGGCTATAGAGAAGAACATAGGGTTAATACAAGACAAGGGAAACTAGGATGCATATAATCCTACTCCCAACCCATTAGCTAATAGGTCGGGGTCAGGTATAACGAAATTTCCAATGTAGCCATTGCAATCATTCGCGACCTGCAATAAAAAATATATGATTGATTAAAACAAATATAAAGTAGTGTGAAAGAGAAGATATTAGAGCTTGAATAACTTTCACAACAAAAGTAAGGTCTTGCCTGTGGGCATAAAGATGTGTCACAACTGATATTTTTATCCAATTCACATTCTTACCTCTTCGACGGAAACCAAAATTAAACAAACCTCGAAGAATTCTTGTGAACACACCACCTTCCGGGTCATCTTGCTTAGCTAGCATGAGAATAAGTCGAAACCTGTTTCTTGCAATGGAGCTTGCCAAGTGAGATTTATCCAACCATTCAGTGATTGGATCATGAAATTCATGGTGATCCTCTTGAAAACCCTAAATTAAAAAAAAAATAGAATTTCAATTAGAGGCATGGGATTATAATGAAGATATTGTGGAAAAAAATAGATATGATCATGTTGAGTAGTGATGTATAGACAGTGAGGAACGAACATAACCATCAATGAAGGTTGACGTGCCTCAACTGCTCAACAAAAATTTGAATAGTAAGATGTTGAACGATGAAGATTGAAGGATGTAAATGATCCAGATTTATGCAAGAACACAATAGAATACATAAATATACATAAACAAAGAGATGCAGTGGAAATAATACTTCATTTCATTAATATCAAACAACATAAATATGCTTACAAACATAATGGAAATGAACTAGCTAGGGCGCTGGTAGCTTATCTCTGAGAAGAGATGTGGTGGCTATAGGCCTCTGAACTATCTTAAAATGAGGCTCGAATGCCTATTTATTGTTGATAAACAATATAAATCCCTAAACATCCAAAAACCTAACCCTAGGAGATGAAGCGCCAAAACTGTGGGCCCTGTTTGGGTAAATTGGTACATCAATCTTCCCAGGGACGTAATTTTGGCATACGATATCCGTTTGACGTGCTCAATATATAGTTAGAAAGATATATCCAAGGACTACAAATTTTGAGTGAGCAACATGGGTCCATGGGCCCATGGACCCATGTTGCTCCTGTTTTTCCCCAAAAAATGTTGTTTAGGGCCTCAAAATGGCTCCGAAAGTTCAGGACATGAAAAAATGCTAAAAATAGTAAGTTGTGCTAAAAATGAGAAACTAAAAGAACCGATGGTTGGGGTTCAAATGGAATATGTGGATGGCCAACAATATCCACCTGGATCATTAGGGCCTCAAAACGACTCCGAAAGTTCATGACCCAAAAACTGCTAAAAATAGTATGTTGTGCTGAAACTGAAAAATTGAAAGAATTGATGGTGCGGATCCAAATGGAATAGGTGGGTGGCCACCAATATCCACCTGGATCATTAATCCCTCCTTAGGAAGCAATGGTCCCTATTGGGTTAAGTTCCTCCATGAGAGGCAAATTCTGCTGAACTTGGTATTGGATTTGTCGAGGATGTCGTGGACTTGCTGGCAGGCGTGATGGATGCGTTCAATAAATTTGGTTGCCTCAGACAGTACATGTGTGGATTCTTTCCGTGTAGTCGCATGAGGTATGGCAACATCATGCGGTGGTGCATCGGGGGTCGGATCAATGGAGTGCTTGTCTTGAAAGTGTAGAGGAACCTATGCGGGTGAGGTTAAAATGTCCTCGTATTCCTCCACGAATTTTTCCATCTACTGCAGCCTTGCAGGGGAGCCCTATTTCAAGGTTGTGTCCACAATATTATTCTTTCCTTGTGAGAAATTTGTAAGGAAAATAAATTTCTTGGTTTGGGAAACAATCTTACTGCGTGGTTTTGCAATAGTAAAGGAGATGGCAGGAGGTGGTACTACCTCTAGTATCCTGTACAATTTATTTCCCAAAGTAATAACAACAGAATGAGGCCTAGAATCATGTACAACATGTCACCTCCACAAGTATGGCTGGCCCAATAATACATCAGCTACATCAAGAGGAGCAACATCACACACTACCTCATTCGTGAATGGCTTGATGCTGTACGAAAGGCGACACTACTAGCGGACGTAGAGATCTCTCCTTGGGCGAAGACACCTGATGGTATACGACTGGGGGTGTGCTATGGTTGGTAGGCCAAGCCACTTCACGACCTCTATTGAAATTAATTTCTTTTGGCTTCCGGTATCAACAAGAAATTGCAGTGGAGAAATTTTCACCCACATCTGTGAATGGAAGAGGCGCTCCTCCTCCTCTGGAGCTTGGTGGTGGAAACAATGGCACTAGGGTCCATATCAATGAAATGCTTCCCTTTGTCATCTCCCTTGTATGGTTCTAGCTTAGTATCAAAACATGCATCTGATTCGGGTGCCTTCAGTTCGGCCACCAGCCACTGTTTGGCCCGACACTCGTTTGTGACGTGAGTGGGGCTGTTATGAAATTCACACCACTTCCCTGTGTCATTATTTGGATTTTTGGTGGTGTTCTGAGTCACCCCACTTTGGCTTTGCCCCCTATTCTATGGTTAAGGGGCACCTTTTCCTAGCTTCGGATTCACGGATCCAAAGTCTCGCTTCTTCTACTTAAATTTTTGCTCGATCTTGGTGGCATAGCGATATTTCGTGCCAAGTGAGATAATGTTGAGGAACTCCATTTCCTCATGAATGTGTTTGTGCAGATAGCTGTGGTACTTGAGCATGAAATGTATCTCTTAATATTTAATGCCCAACTTTGTGTGCAAGGTATGGAACAATTTTTTTAGTTCGTGCACATCTTGATCCCTTTGTTGCCGTAGTGTGGTCCATTGGATGTACTTGTCCTCATAGCTCCCCATGGGGTAATATTGTTCCTTGATGCCATCCCGGAATGAATTCCAAGTGGGTGCAGCCGAGAACAAAGAGGGTTCCCTCTCGTCCTTTTTCTCACATTAGGTTTCCCACCAGTCTTTGACATGGGGGGCGGCTTTGAGGAGTGAAAAAATAATATTTTCTCGGTTGGAGAAATAATGGAGCGAGAAATACCCTTCTAGAAAATTCAACCATCTATCTATGACGTTGACATCTATCTGGCCTTCAAATATAGGAATGTCAAAGTTTACCTTTACTTTGAAGGGAGTGGCACCTCCAAAATGGTTGTTTGATGCAGATGCGCTGTAGGTGGGCAGTCGTTGAAGGATTTAAGAAAAGTTATCCATCATCGCGTTCATTTGTTTCTCGAGGTCCTTCTCGAGCAATATTTTGATAGGATATCCTTCTCCCTTGTCTTTCTTTTATTCCTCCATGGGAGTTCGTCGAGGTTTGCGAGGCTAATCTTGCAAGGGTTCAACCAGATCGAGCCCTAACTCCTTATACCCTGACCGCGTTGGGGACATGCAAAGAAAAACAAAGAAAGAGCAGACCCGCTCTGATACCACTGATCCGGATTTATGCAGGAACGCAACAGAATACAGAAATAACCATAAACATAGAGATGCAGCGGAAATAATGCGTCATTTCATTAATATCAAACAACATAAATATGCTTACAGACATAATGGAAATAAAATAGCTATGGCGCTGGTAGCTTATCTTCGAGAAGAGAAGTGGTGGCTACATGCCTATGAATTTGCTTACAATGAGTCTCGAAGGCCTATTTATTGTTGAGAAACAATGAAAACCCCTAAACATCCAAAAACCCAACCCTAGGAGATGAAGCGCCAAAACTGTGGGCCCCGTTTGGGTAAATTGTTACATCAATATTCCCAGGGATGTAACTTTGGCCTACGCTCTTCGTTTGTCGCGCTCAATACCTTGTTAGAAATATCTATCCAAGGACTACAAATTTTTTAGTGAGCAAAAAAACCGTTTAGGGCCTCAAAAACGGCTCAGGAAGTTAAGACCCAAAAAGCTTGCTAAAAATAGTATGTTGTCTTGAAAGCCCAGAATGCACAGAGAAAGCGATGGTGGGAGTTCAAATGGAATAGGTGGGTGGCCACCAATATCCACTTGGATCATTAGGGCCTCAAAGCAGTTCGGAAGTTCATGACTGTGTTGCTAAAAATAGTAAGTTGTGCTTGAAAAACTGAAAGAATTGATGGTACGGGTCCAAATGGAATAGGTGGGTGGCCACCAATATCCACTTGGATCAGTAAAAAAACTGTCATTGGACGTACTGGTGAGAAAGTGATAAAAAAATGGCATTATGAGAGACAAAATAATGATCATATGAGATGATTAAAGCGTCTGATCCCCAACTTGAAATTAACATAGGTAAATTAACTGGAAAAATATTAGAAATATTCTGCATAATAGAATGGTATTCCTCACGTGGTGAGTGTAACAAACCATTTTCTAGTGACAGGTTGCACACTGTACTAGCATTGTAATCATCAAGATAAGTGAACATGAATGCTAGTATAACAAACACATGAAACCAGTTAGGGTGAAACAAGTGAAGAAGAATTTGATTCATTAAAAAATCCATGCATCCACTTACATTCAAGAGGATCTCAAGTGCAATGAAAAAAAATATTAGCACCAGAATATTTGCAAGAAGGATGACGAGATGGTTTTTTCAAAAGAGTGTTACAAGTATGACTACTTTGGCCAAAGATAATATTTAGGATAATAAACTTTGAAATTCAATGATTCTATGAGAGATACACATTCCAAACCTGATTTTGATACAAGAGACTTGCATGTATATAAAACAACTTGAACCCGATCAGAAATTAAATCTTGAAAATTCGAGAGATTATATCCGTAATGCAAAATATATTTCAAAAAATAATTTACATCGAGTGAAACCATGCAAAAAGAGGATTTTTACAAAGAAAACCAGATCTGACTCGATTCAGGGGTCTTACCATAGCTAAGAGATCCTAAAAAAACCATCAACAAAAGTTTAAGTGCCCTGACACCCTGGCAAGTGTTGTAAAATGTAACTAGGTCGGTCTTCATGTTGACTATGTAATTATGAAAAGGAGACAAAGATAATAAAATGTATTTTTGTTGTTTCATGAGCAAGATTTTATTACATAGATAGACTTTTCTTGATGTCTATTAGGTTCTTGTCTTCTAGGTGTAAATAGGATTAAGTGTCAATATCATGAAGGATCCAATTTAGATGAATATGCTCCAAGACCGTGTAAAGAAGCTCTCAAACAACTCTCCTAAAGTGTTGGAAGACAAGTTCCTAAAATAGCGAAAACAACCTACAACTATATTGGAATATATGCTGGAGAAAATAAGCTACCAAGTCGGCCTAATTACCTATAGTATGGTTGGCCCAATAGTTGGACAAGTCATATATATATATATATATATATATATATATATATATATATGACTGTTCTGCGGCTCATTTGGAGCACAAGAATTACAGACTAGTCTGAGGTTTGACAACATTTTAAAGGGAACAGATCTCAGGATAGAATGGAAAGCGGATACATCTGAAATAAAAGGTACAAGATTGCGGAAGGTACAAAGGGTGCAAAGTACAGATTGCGGAAGAGACAAAAGAGTACAGATTGCGGAAATGACTGAAGGTACAGTGCGGATATTTATAAGGATGCAATGCAGATATTGTAAGGGTTATAATGAATTCTGAAGTGTAATGTAAGGAAGGTAAATCTGTGATTTACCTTCCTACATTAAAAGTGTTACTTCTGCGTAAATATTTGTGTCGTATGCATTTTGATAATTGACTTGATGAAAGATTAACTAAGAGAATACATAAGCTACTCAAGCAAGTTCACAAGTAATTATCAAGAAGAGAATTTGTATTAATCGTAACCCTTCCAAATTCTCAACATGGTATCAGAGCTATGGTAAAAGAAGATTACCTTATTGGCAAGAAGATTTTGGAATTAGTTAAAAGCTACTGTCTGATATAAAATTCAGAGAAAAGAAGTTGGGTGCTATTGCAGAGATACAAGCTCGGTGGTATTGATACAAGGTCGGTGCAATTGCAGAGATACATGTTCGATGCAATTTCAGTAAAATAATTCGGTGACGATTTCAGAGATAAGGCACAGAAGACAGAAAGAAAAAGGAGGCCGAGGAGAGAAGATTATTTTTGGCAACTCTTTCAAATTCGGAATTGTAGACTTGTTATCTTGATATACTTTTGTCTAGCTACTTGTGGAAGACCAAAGTCATAGTCTTGTGAAGGATTAGGGACAATCATTTGTTATTAATACTAAACTTCGGACGAGTGATAAAACATTAAGATCTGTCTCATAAATTGGCTCAGACCTGTGAAGAAGAGGTCCATAGTAAGAATCTCTGATCATTGTTTAAGTCACCTTGGAGGGCTCGGTTAGGCAAGAGAAGAATCTCTTATTTAGCTTCAGACCCATGTAGAAAGTGACAGGACTCTTGGGCAATTATTTGTTGAGCTTTCGGTGGGTATACCACAGACTTGTGGTAGCTCGGAGTTAGCTCACTACAACTCATAATTGCAGGCTCAGAAGCTCAGATTATTGAGTATAGGAGCTTGGATGGTGACTCGGATCTGCCTGTGTTGTGGAGGGATTGGAACTATGATCAGTTACCTACAAGAGCTTGGACAACTGCCTAAACTCGAACCTGTAGACACAAGACTCAAAACAAAGGTGCGGTCAACTACAGGAAGAATTGCAGACAATTTCAGATAGAATTGCGAACATCTCTGAGATCATTACAATGCGGATTAGAAGCATAATTTTGTGCGGATAAGTGAAGAAGGATTGTGAACCTAGTTTCAGGAAAATATTTGTGGATTTTTGAAGGATGAAATTATGGTTATAAAGACTATAGATACCTACATATAAAAGGGAACATATAATCTCAGTGTATGAAAGCTAATCCAAGCTTGGATTTGCAACAATCTATGAACCCGTGATCATTCCTTTTCGGAACTGTGGGAAGTGACTGTTGGGTATCTCAAATTGTTGTCTTATAGCTCGGATTAGTGGCATGATTGCAGAATTATACTCAGCTTGGATATATTATATTGTGAAGACTGATAAATGACATGATTATGGCATTCTTTGGAGAAACCTTGTAACAATTTCTTGAGAGTCCTGAGAAAAGTGTTTTGAGAATATTAAAATAGATTTGAAGGCACCTTTGGAGTGACTTCAGAGAAGGAGTTTCGGTGTAAAAATCACAAGTCATAGTCATGACTTCTGATTTCAAAAGAACGATTCTCAGTGATATGCATATACAGTGAAGCAATATGTTAAAGGATCTTGGAATAACTGATCTACCAAAGATCTGAGGTATCTACAACTGATATAAGTATTCAGTTTAAAGGGAACATAAAGTCTCAAGCCTTGAAGACCTGAATTAACAAGGTATCAGTTCAAGGAAAATCATACAAACTTATGAATAAGGATTTGATTTCTGTTGGTTATATGATAGGGAGCAACGTAGCATCCTGATCGAAGCATGGCAGGAGCTGTTGGTGAATAAGCTCTTGAAAAACCTCTTTGACAAACTTTACTAATAGAGAGTAGTCATCAAGAGCAAGGGTCATCATAGAAACATACTTCTGGGATGTGATAACATATTGATGAAACAAGCCAAGGGAATGAAGCTCTTCATTCTTAAGAATTGCCACGGGATGACTCAAGGGAAAAAGGTATGAGGTATGTATATATTTATATGCTGACATTGGATGCTGTGATGTCATGTTATATGGTTGCAGGTAATGAACTTCTGTATTTAAAAGTATGATCTATGGAGGAGTATCTCTTAGTGCACAAACACATGAAATCACCATAATATGTCCTCATGGAATATGAGGTGGTTGTATATGTACAAAAAACCAAAAAGGTTATAAGTTCTTGGGAATAAAGAATGTACAGAGAGGAAGAGATCATGAAATGCAACCATGTCAAAAGGCTGCGATCATCCGAAAGCCAAGAAGATGTGACTAGGAGATCTCCTGGGAGGATATGTAGACTCTGACGGAAGTCTGGAAATAAGAAGACTCTTGACAAAACATATCATTAGGAGATGTGTCGATCTGTATGAAGGATGTCGATACCTATAGGAAGATGTCATGGTGAAAGATCATCACTAAGGTAACTTTTGTTCTAAAAGTTCATATGTATATGTTTATTTGGATGACTTTGTGCAGGGCTGCCAATCACGAGAAAGGATGTATTATCCTTGGAGATGATTCGAAGGAAAGCAGCATGGCATAACAATGGACCAGATAAGGAAGTCTGATGAATCACTTTCTAATAACTGACATGACTTAGGATGAAAGTGATAGATGATCTGTGCCCTATGAAGCTAAAAGTTGAAGATTCCTCAATATTGAAATCCATGACATCAAGAACAGGAATTCTTCATGAGCAGCTGGGTGTCTCATCATTGCTGCTGAAGGTCCCTGGTTAAGAGGGAGCCTAATGGTAAGTTTCTTTCTTGGAAGAAACTTGGTAATTCCTAAGGATGAGCTTAGGTACATTCTTTGTATAAGAATGAGTACATTCCCTTGTGGAATAAGGTCCTCCCTGGTTGAGAGGGAGAGATAGACACATCATTCTGGTCTTGGGAAGACAGAATGGAGGATTGGGTAATCATCTGGCATTCGATACTCTTTGAGAATGTGATAGGGCATTCAAGATAAGAGTAGTCGGAGACCGATATTCTTTGAGGGCTAGCTACCCAAGAGAAGAATAGTCCAGGAAGGTCATACTTTGGGAACACCCGACTGGAGTATGTACCTTGGAGAGACAATGACGAAGGTGTCTATAATTCATGTGTCTCGCCAACACTGAAGCCCATTCTCTCGTTAAAGAGATGGGGCTATTAGTCAAGGCCTTGCACTAGTACAATGTTGGTTGCTATGATGCTATATAGATGTGATTACCAATCCGATTTTTCTTATGAGATTCTTTAGTTTGAAAGTGATCATGTAACTATATGAATACCTCCCTAGTTAAGAGGGAGTGTTGTAAAATGTAATTAGGTCGGTCTTCATGTTGACTATGTAATTATGAAAAGAAGGAGACAAAGATAATAAAATGTATTTTGTTGTACTTGCTTCATGGGTTTCATGAGCAAGATTTTATTATGTAGATAGACTTCTTCTTGATGTATATTAGGTTCTTGTCTTCTAGGTATAAATAGGATTAAGTGTCAATATCATGTAGGATCCAACTCAGATGAATATGCTTCAAGACCTTGTAAAGAAGCTCTCAACAACCCTCCTAAAGTGTTGGAAGAAAAGCTCCAAAAATAACGAAAACAACCTACATATATATTGGAATATATGCTGGAGAAAATAAGCTACCAAGTCGGCCTAAATACCAATAGAATGGTCAACCCAATTAGTGGAAAAGTCATCTATATATATGACTATTCTGTGGCTCATTTGGAGCACAATAATTGTGGACTAGTCTGAGGTTTGACAACATTTAAAGGGAACAGATTTAAGGATAGAATTGAATGCAGATTCATCTGAAATAAAAGTTACAAGATTGTGGAAGGTACCGAGGGTGCAAGGTACATATTTCGGGAGAGACAAAAGAGTACAGATTGCGGAAATGACTGAAGGTACAATGTGGATATTTACAAGGAAGCAGTGCAGATATCGTAAGGGTTATAATGACTTCTAAAGTGTAATGTAAAGGAGGTAAATCTGTGATTTACCTTCCTACAATAAAAGTGTTACTTCTGTGTAAATATTTGTGTCCTATGCATTTTGACAATTGACTTGATGAAATATTAACTAAGAGAATACATAAGCTACTCAAGCAAGCTCACAAGTAATTATCAAGAAGAGAATTTGTATTAACCGTAACCCTTTCAAATTATCAACATGGTATTAGAGCTATGGTAAAATAAGATCACCTTATTGGCAAGAAGATTTTGGAATTAGATAAAAGTTACTATCTGAGATCAAATTTAGAGAAAAGAAGTTGGGTGCTATTGCAGAGATACAAGCTTGGTGGTATTGATACAAGGTCGGTGCATTTGCAGAGATACATGTTCGATGCAATTTTAGTAAAACAATTTGGTGAGAAAAATTGGAGAAGCACCACAGGAGTAAGATTTGTGTATGAGAAATTTTAGATAAGAGGTTCAAACCAGATTCAAGAGGCCAAATTTGTCATCTGACCCTCCTTCTAGCACCATTATTTATAGTGATGGAAATCCGTCAACCAAGGGGTATCCCCAATGTGAAGTCCCAATTAGACCTCACACCATTTGGATTAGGAGCCCCATTCAAAATATCGACTTGTTTGCCATGTATTCTTATAGATTTTCCTTTACTCTAATTGTTAGCAAGTGGGAGGGGTGCACATGTATTCTTATTATTATAGATTTTCCTTGACTCTAACTGTTAGCAAGGGGGTGTTCCTATTGAGTTTTCGGTCTTATGTGTGTCAAGGTTCTTCTACTGTAGGGGAAGATAGAAGTGAGTCTCTAAGAGAGAGGTAATAGTACCACCCACAAAGAGACACACATGAACCAAAAGATTCCGTCTAACATCCAACAAAATTTTTCACAAGGGATGTGATGATCATTGCACACAAAAATTTGAGAAGGATCTACTTAATATATTGCGGAATAGCCCAAAAGGATGGGACAACAATTACAACCATCACAAAACATTGTAAACAATATAAGAATTAAAATATCCGAAATAGTTCAACTATCTTAGTACATGTGACAACAAACATGAAATACAAACATCCACATAATAGTCTTACAAATATTCATAAGTCATGCATGAATAACGCACTGGCCTTGAAGGATTTTGTTATTAATTAAAAGTTCCAACACTGTTGACTCGAGGGGTCCTGACCCAGGTTCGGAGGTTAAGGTTTTCCAACAAACCCCTATACTATTGGCCCTTTCGGCAGTGACCTGCTTGCGTAGGTCAAAGTCTCACCCGAAGCAGTATGGGAGGGTGCTGGAACTAGGTTTCCACACCCTGAGAGAGAGCAGGTAAGTCAAGCAGAGCTACGTTCCTAGCTTATCAACTTCTCATTTAATAGATCTAGTTACAAACTTATATCGCGGAGCGCATATCTACTAATTACCTTCTCATCCACATGCGTAATGCCAATCTATCAGTACAACAAATATAATCACAGTAATCAATAGATCATAGATTCATATAACAGGAACAAGGATACTCTCGCAGCTATAACACAGATCTATTCACAGGTTCGCTAATCAGTATAGTCCACAGTTAACAGAGCTACTATCAGTCATAGATCTAGTCAGCAATATCACATGTAATATCATAAACACATGAACAATAGATCACAGGAATACTCTATATTATAACAAAGTCGGATCCATAGTGACAACGAATAACCAACAGTAAGTGTAACAAATCCAACAGTTCACATCAACAGTAACACATAAACTTCAGATAACACAGCGATACTCTAACCAGATTCACATATATTAGCCTCCAAAACCTAATACAATCCAACACAGCTTGCGCACACAGCCAGTAGGGTCCGCACACAACAGGGCTAAGGATCTCCGTGCACACAGCCAGTAGGAGTCCTTACCCTAACAACCAAAACTAATCTAACAATTCGTAACTATCATCAATCTCTATTTTCTCTTTTTTTTTCTAAGACTCAAAAAGGTTCATCTATTTATACTGATTTAGCCTACACATCCAATGGTCAGAAAACCATGGTTTGCAGACTCTTGGTCTACCCTTGACCCATTACAATTCATTAGGGGCTTTGACCCACCCCAAAACTGCTGCGTTAGACTAAATATTACAAAAATATACAAAAATGGACAAAATTCGCAGCTTTAGGAGATCCTGTTCCAACAGTCCCCCAAAAAAATCTTGTGACTCGTCTCGAGTCACTGGGATGATGGGGTCTCTACCTGCGCCTGCAAAAATCTGATCACCTTGGCTAGTGGAGGTAGCACGCCTTCACTCTGAGTAGCAGCATTCTGTGAGATGTTCATCCAGGACAAACATGCCAAGTACGAGCTATTCAAGTAATACAGAACCCTTGTCTGATCTAGGCCACCTGTTTTATAGCTTTGGCGATCACCCAATGGTAGGGTAGACCTTACGTGGAACTTACCATCAAGTAAACAGTAAAAAATCTCCAGAAATCGCCCCAATAAATGTTGGTCGCCTGCCCCATCCAACGGTAATTTTTTATTTTTACCCAATTTGACTGTTCCAACGACTAGTTTTCACACCTTGGGTGCACTCAACGTACCCCTACGCTCCCAGCACACCCATGCGCTTTGAGCATACCTTTTGCGCTCCTAGTGCATCGACTGCAGTCTGAGTCTATTCCTTCCAAATTTAATTCTACGTCATCATAGCCCAGCCCGCAAGATCTTTTGTGACGTTGCCTTGCCTGCATAGTGACCTCCTACTATGCCTTCATGAGCTTCCGCCAAGATAGCGTGTCTTTCAAGCACCAGAACATATATGCGCAACAGTTCATCAACACCTAGTTTATATAAATGACCTGAAATAATGGTAGAATCCGCCGCCCCGGTAACCAACTCCTTTTTTTGTGGTACCGAGTATTCTACACGTGCCATGCCTATATTCAGGAACTAAATGATAGCAGCGAAGTGCACATCAACGACCTTAATGGTGGACAGTTGTGCATCAAGAAATCCTTCCTCCCAGTTAGTGGGTTCCTCGCCCGTCTCAATTCAGGACAAGTGATCCGGCCCAACATTCAACTTTCCTGGCTTGACTCTGATTTCAAAATCATATTCCTGAAGCAGAAACAACCATCCGCAGATTCCCCCCTGCCCAACACAGGCTTATTCACCAGGTACTTTAAAGCCAAATGATCTGTAAAAATCTTAAAGTGTCCTCCTAATAGATAGTGATGATACTACTATAGTGCATAGACCATGGCCAACCCTTCCCTCTCCGTAGTGGCATAATTGCGCTCCGCATCCAAGAGTTTTCGAAAATCAAATGCGATTGGGTGATCAATGTCTCCGGTGCCAGGCTGTGTAAGGACTGCTCCTAGGGAAATCCCTGAAGCATCAATATGAACATGAAATACCTTTGCCCAATCAGGAAAAATAAGAATAGGTGCAGATAACATCTTTTCCTTGAGTAGCTCAAAGCTCTTCTGGCACTCGTCATCCCAAAATAATGAAACAATTTTCTTAAGCAGCTTTTCCAAAGGTTCTGTGATCAGTGCGTATCCCTGAATGAATTTTCTGTAGTAGCCCGTATGTCCAAGGATCGAACACAACGATTTCTTAGTCGTAGGCACTACTAGATTGATGATAAATGCCACTTTCGTAGGGTACACCATCAACCTTTTTCGAGAAACTATATGTCCGAGCAAGATTCCGAAGGGTATGCAGAGGATGCATTTATTGATATTCAGGGAAATCTAGTGTGTTCGACAGGCGCCCAATAGCATGAGTAGGTTCGAAATTTGTGTCTTTACTAAGCCAAAGACAGTCCAATCATCGAAATATACTTCTAGAAATTTGTGGATGAATTATTTGAACACTGTGACAACTACCCTCAAGAAGATAACATGGGAATTCTTGAGTCCAAACGACATTATGGTATACTGGAAGAATCCCCATTCAGTGGCAAATGTAGTTTTGCTGCGATCTTCTGGTGCGATTATGATCTGATGGTATCCTGAGAACCCATCAGTGAATGAGTATGCTTCCTGGCCTCCTACGCTATCCAGGATCTCATCGGAGAATGGTGTCGGAAAGGGGTCATGTATGTAGGCGTCATTTAGCTTGCGTAAGTCCACACAGATTCATATTTTTCCCTTCATTTTATTTTCTTGAACCACCATCGGACTTACCCAATCTGAATGCTCGATTGGCTCGATAATACCTGCAGTGAACATTTTGTTGATTTATTCCTTAACCTTATGCTTATATTTGGGGTACAGTCGATAAGGCCGCTGCTTTACAGGGCACACATCTGGTTTCAACATGATGTGCATAACCCCTAGGTCTCTTGTGATCCCTTTAAGCTTCGAAAACTTGGTTAGGAATAAGTCTTGATATTCTGTGAGCATTTCAGCAACTTTTCTTACAATGTCATCAGCCCAGTATTCCCCAATTTTAGCCAACTTAGGCTTCTCAGTCGTGCCAATGTTGACTTCCCACAGTTTCAGAGGCTTCGTCACATCCACAGTCTGTAATGGAGGTCCCGCAACTGCGCGCTCCCCCTCTGATTCTGGGATAGAGACATTACGCTGATCCACATCACACTCTTCTATAGTTATATTACAATAATTGAAAATATCCCACATCTGCGTTTCCCATGTGGGTATTTCGTATGCTGCATAGGGGTTGGATTCCCCAAACACAAAGGTATCGATATCTTGCAGAGCTTCATCAAGCGCCTCCGATCCTCCTATTAACCCGAATGTCCCCAAAAACTTGTCCTTTAAGGTTTCCCACTGGCGGGTGCATTGATGTAGCTTGACATCTAGGTACCATCAGTGAGAATTGGTCCCAAGGCATGAATAAACAAGTGAACCCATTCTTCTGTAGTACGATCACACCATTTCTCCATCCAGGCGGACAAATGTCTGCGCGGATCCCCTGGGCCAAGAAATGTCTTGACACGCATGTCGACCATAGGCTCAAATCGTAGGACCATCATATCCCGACATTCCTCCCACTCCTGGAATGCCCCCTTATGCGTGTCCCACCATCTTGCAGGTGTTGCATGCATGACTAGATTAAGGGCCCATAACCTTCGTTCTCTGGGCACCTCAGCTTCGAATGTTCACAAAAACTATTTTATACTAACGGAACCATCAAAGTAGGGAAGTTCTCTTACCTCTGAAGATATGCAGCGGAAGTCCCTTGTAATTCACAAGCAGCACAACGTAGAGACATCATGCAACCGATTTTTCCAATTTTCCATTTCCTCGTCGGAGTCAGAGAAGCATTCGCTATCTCTTTCCTAGAAAAGCACACCATCAGCCGTAAGATTGATCCAGTCTTTGTCTCTCGCAGTTAACTTATAGATGTGATCCACCTCTTTTTCCTCACGCATTGGTTCTGTATACCTTTCTCCTTCTGCGGGGTCTAGTCGTACAATCACTCGTGTTCCTTCACTTTTGAACACCATGCTTCTTGTCTTCAAATTGATAATACCATCCATATCAATGGCCTAGTCCAATCCTAGGAGCGCAGGATAGGGGTCCGCATCTTCTAAAATCTGAATGACCTCAAAATCAGCCTGAAATTTGACCCTTGTGATGTCTACCATGATCTTTGATAATCTTCCTAAAGGTATGATCTTCTGCTGATTATCCATGCACAGCTAGATAAAGGACCATTCTAACTTAGGTTCTCCCATTCACTGCCAGGTTTTCTTAGGTAGTACATTCGCATCTGAGCCCTGGTCCAGAATAACCTAATCCATCTCATAGTCACCAATCTACGCGGTTAACCACATCTCCCTACTAGTGCGTCTATTATGATTATATAGTTTGTGCACATCCTTAACTTCCAGAGTTGGGGTTGTCTTTTCTGCGCAACTATCTATGAAGGCTTGGGGGTTTTCTATGGCCCGTTGGTTGCGCAACAGCTTCATACATGCATGTAGGAATGATTTAACCTCATCATCTGCTCTTAAGTATCGCAGGAGTTTGAGGAGTAGGTGCCTCAGCCTTAGCATAGTCTTAGCGAGTTGTGACAAAGTTTTCCTTTTCCTTCTGTAAGTCCAAACCTTCTTGTTTAATGTCTGCTTTATGGATAAGAGGCCTTGTCTCAGCTTTCTCCGTAGCCCCTACGGTGGCCATGCCGTTGCGCGTTATAACATTAATACTTGGTCCTTCGTCTCGGGGTTCTGCCTTGACCCTTTGTACATTCTGCTTAGGTGTCTGCTGCTTCTCCTGCATCTTGGCTATTAGAATCAGGAAATCTTCAACCACATGATCCAGCTGTCTACAGTATCTGCAGGATTGTCTCGTAGGATTCACACAGTCCCTTGCAAAGTGCCTTATTTATCCATAGTTATAGAAAATCAGTTGTCCTCTCCCCCTCCCCGCGCTTCCACCTCGGCCCCCTCCCCTGCCCCTAGCTGGGGATCCACCTATGCCTGAGGGGGATCTTGGCGAGGATAGATCCGACTGTACCCTATATAGATTTCCTCGATCTATCATCAGATCATACGTTCAACAATTTTGTTCATCATGGCCTACAGATCTACAAAACCTGCACCATTTTTTCTTTATTTCTGGGACATATGTGGCAAAGCAGGGGCAGTGTTTGGTATCGTGCAGCCCAGCAATGCGACAATCATCACACCAAAGCACCGGTCCACTTGGCCCTGCAACTTCCCTAGGTCACAATGGACTGGGTCCCCCAGCCTGTATGTAGTCTGCTAGCATAAGACAGTTATCCTTGGTGTGTCCATTCACCCTGCATTGTATGCACCATATTTTAGGGCTAGCCTCCGTCCCTCGCTCCTTCCGTAGATTCTGGATCTCCATATGCATTGCTTCCAGCTGGCCTTGTATCTGTTGCACTCCTAACTGGGTATCATCTCTTGGCGCAAATTCTAGCTTCATCACAATTTCCAAGGCCTTTTCCTGCGATTCAATGGCTTGATGTCCCGAAAACGGAACCATTTGTTGGCTACGCTCGAGGGTCATATTCTCATTTAACAGATCTAGTTACAGACTTATATCGTGGAGCTCATATCTACTAATTACCTTCACATCGACGTGCGCAATGCCAATCTATCAGTATGAAAACTATAATCGCAATAATCAACAGATCATACATTCATATAACATGAACAAGGATACTCTCGCAACTATAACACAGATCTATTTGCAGGTTCGCTAATTAGTATAGTCCACAGTTAATAGAGCTACTATTAGTCATAGATCTAATCAGCAATATGACATGTAATATCATAAACACATGAATAATAGATCACAGGAATACTCTGTATTACAACAAAGACAGATCTACAGTGACAACGAATAACCAACAGTAAGCTTAACAGATCCAACAGTTCGCATCAACAGTAACACATAAACTTCAGATAACGCAGCAATACTCTAACCAGATTCGTGTATATTAGCCTCCAAAACCTAATACAATCCAACACATTTTGCGCACACAACCAACAGGGTCCTCACACAGCAGGATTGAGGATCTCCACACACACATCCAACAGGAGTCCTTACCCTAACAACCCAAACTGATCTAACAATTCGTAACTATCATCAATCTCTATTTTCTCTTTTTTTTCTAAGACTAAAAAAGGTTCATCTATTTATACCGATTTAGCCTATGCATCCAATGGTCTGAAAACCGTGGTTTGTGGAATCTTGGTCTACCCTTGACCCGTTACAATGCATTAGGGGCTTTGACCCAGCCCAAAACCCCTGCGTTAGACTAAATATTACAAAAACATACAAAAATGGACAAAATTTGCAGCTTTAGGAAACCCTGTTCCAACAAACACACATATGTACAATGAACATCACTAGCTCCAATAATGGAGCGTTGGAGCCACTGCTTACTCCACAAAGAACTGGTTTGTCTCTCTAATGCTTTGCTGGTGGAGCCAAGGTGAAAAGTCCTTTGCTCATACAATGAGGAAGTATATATAACCAATGGTGACTCTTTGACTACCCTCATGATTGTTTGACTTCCCATGAATTTTCATATTACATGACTCTTTACATTCCACACATGTCCTTTGGACTTCCACTTTAAAATACAATTTGAATACAATATACAATGATCCACGATAGTGATGTGGCATATGACCACTCATGACATGACACAACATGGAACTGCTAACATGAACTACTCGATGACATAGCAATGTCAAGCCACTAATGTTGTTGAGAGTTGAGTATCTTCGTGAAAGAGATTTTCTTTTCTCCTCCACATGCCTTGGTGATAAGGAGTCTCCAATGATCTCAAGTCTTGGATGGTGGTCGAATACTAGTGTCATTTCGCTTTCTTTGTTCAACCATCTTGTGATTTCAGCTGCAAGAGTGTCTTCAAGCATGCTTTCCTCCTTCTTTCATTCTTTCATCATCTCACCATGACATGATAGAGTGCCTATTCTTGTAATGCACTCATGAAAAAATGACATCAATTGAAAACCCCTAGCTTAATATGATGCATTATGATCCATGAACTGAGCCTATAACAAGTGAGAGGTTGGAAAATGAGGCCCAGTGGCTACGCAATTGCGCATTTTAGTAAGGAAAGGGGCATCCTTAAGCCTTGAGACTGCACAATGCGCAGTTCAGGTTGGGTTGAGGGACCTGACTGCATAGTTTTGAGGGTCAGTGGGGATAGGCTGCAAGGATTGGTGTTGGAGAAGATTATTGCACATTTATGGAGCTCAAGAGGGCAGTATGATAGCACAATGTGAAAATATATGGCTCAAGGGATGAGCTTGTGCTTTAAGGTTGTGAAGTGCATAGTTCAAGCCGGGTTGGAGGCCATGAATGTGCAATTTTGGAAGTCAAGGTTAAGTATTGGTCACAAAAACTATACAATGGAGAATTCTTGGGGAGAAATTACTATGGACTACGCAGTGCCAAGAAACAAGGTCACAACTAGAGGACTGATACTACGTAGTGCATAGCTCAAGGGAGGACGGGTGAAGCTAAGTTGCTTGGTTGAGACGTTTTTTAGAAATTGAATAAGTGCAAAACTGGTGAGATCAATGAACAATGATGAACTTTGATTGTGATCACACACTTAGCATATTTTGATGACTCAAACAACATAGTTCATCCTTTACATACAAAAAAATAATTTCCCTTAGTGTGACAACATTATCACCTGTTACGAAAAGTGCGACACGACATATACACTTTATGATGACTGTGATGACCCTTGTGTGATAATGATCAAAAATTTGGAAATGAGTGCGACATATACTTACAAGGTTATAACATCTAATTTTCACAAAGTTGACCTCTTGGAACCACTATAACAAGCTTGTACATGCAATACGAAAACCAATATTTTGAAAGATGACTCTTTTTCTATCTCGCGAAAGGGATCACAACGCAGTGAGAAAACCAAAAAGATGAGCTTAAAATTTTGCGACAGTAATGAAAAAGACCAAGGAAGTCTTCGAAATTTGGTATAGGCCAAAATTTTGGAGGGGGATTGGAGTAGCTACAATAGAATGAAGCAAGGATTGACTTGTTGTAGAAAACAACCTGATTGAGGAACCAACCTCGAAACAATGTAGGCAACAACTTGATTTAGGCACCAACCTATGATGGAGAAACCCATGTCCTTCACAAACCACTAGACCATGTTTCACAATTTTCAGACTCGATCAACAAGCATCAAAAACCAATATTTGACATGAATATGTTCACATTAGTATTTTCTTAACCTGATCTACAATTTGCAACAACCTATTCGTTACTGTGGAATCATAATATCCTTCGTGGTTCTTGTTTTGGTCATGAATACACAACCTTATCATAAACCATGAAGCATGCTCATAAGCCCCTAGTACATGAAAATACAGAAAATATAGCCTCTAATAATAAAAAATATATATTCATGGCTCTTCATACCCCTTGAAAATATCACAATAAAAATTTCCCCCTCCCCCCCTTTCAAAATCAAATTTGGAGCTCAAAATAACCCCATAAAATCATTATACAAATTAATGCTTCGACAAAATGACACTTTTATGGCACACTTCGACAAAATTTCCCTTTCCGGCTCGACATAATGTTCTCTAAAAATTTGAAAAATAGACCAATTCTAGTGTACCAATAATCCATGTTAATTTTTATTTTTTTATTTTTATTTTTGTGGTTTTTTTGTGTGTGTTTTTTTCGGAGCTCAAAATAGTTACCTCCCGCATAAAAACCACCCCATATTGAAAATTTTCTACTCGTGCTCCTGAATTATATCAACACATCATCTACAACATATATTTTGGTGGGATCAACCAAAAAAGGGTGTCGTTGTCATCAACCTGCCAATGATTGAAACCACGATGTAACCTGCCAACAATATATAGCAGAATCAACAATGTCAACTACCAACGGTATATAATTCCGCAACGAACCAAGAAATACACTTCCAACGATATATTATACTATAGTGAAACCAAACCCAATAATCCGCAATGAAAGAATATTCCCTTGGTCGAATTCGACCATAAAATCATAAACTGAAACACCTTCGCACTTAACCACATAGTCATTGTTTGTTATATGTCATGATGAGTGTTGTGTTTTGTTTATGTCGCATATGTTCACACATACACATATACATATAAAATTCAGTGTTGGTACCGCTTAGATTTGGAGTTGACACTATATTGATTTGGGACAACATTACATTCTTCATTTGACCTCAACCATGTGACTTAGCCCTTACACCATGTCCCCCAGTTCATTATGCTTGAAATTTTACACCATATGACCACGCCACATGACTTGGTCATTAGGGGCCAATGTTTAGAAAATCTATCCAAACAGATTCAATATGATCTTGTAATGTACTAAAACAAAATACTGAATCTTTCTAAAATTTGTGGAAACCAAATATGATCGCACAATCACATAACAAGTAAGAGAAAGAAATTATAAATCACACAACACAAGATGTATCTGGGGAAAGAAACTACTCAAAATGTTGCTATCTGTATATTTCATAATATCAATACCATGAAACAATACAATTATATTTCCCTTCCTGGGAAACCTCTGCACTCTGTTGATTGTCTCACTACCAACATGTGCACAATCTTATCTTGCACACCTTTCTCTCACAAGCTCCATGCACAAACTTGTGGTTCTGATTGCTTGGTCTCACCAACTCGTGCTCACCAAAACAATGATTAAACTTGTGCCTTCATTGCTCCTTTTAAATTCAAATTCTCTAATTAAGGAATAATTTGTTTTAGGGATTCTTCTAATTGCATATTGCACCACCTGTACAATTTGGATGATTATACAACTGATAGTATACTTCCCTTTAACTCCAATCTCAACTGGACCTTCGTTAGAACCGTCATGAAACAACTAATTATAGTGAATAATCAGTTATGTGATTAATCACTACTTGTGAATTAAATCATATTTAATTCACTGGACCTATCACTAACTCATATCTCAATTAGAAATAGTTAAACTGATTTTAACTCAAATAATTGAGTTAGCTAATTACAACTCACAAATAACTGTAGCTGGACCCACTAAAATCATTGGGGACTCTACATGCCTCCTCCCTGACCCTAAACTCGAATTTCCTAAGCTAATTAAGTCTTCCCGACTTAGTTAACTAATACAAGTTGTCATGAGATGAAATTGCAATTTCTCTTCCAATTTAATTAAGGGAAAATCAAATCAGAAGCCCCCTTGGGTGCCATTTTTCAATATTTCTTGTTGCCATTTTCAACACTCCCTCTCAATAAGAAAGGAATTCAATCTATCTTGATATGATACCTTTGGAATGTTCTGCATGCAACACTTCTCTAGTGTCATTTTCTCCTGCAACTCTTGAAACTGAAAAACATCCAAATTGAATCAATATGACGCATCTGTCATCAGAGTCTTTGACTATTACTAGTTACTACACTGTCTATTTAAAACTCTGCACTGCTGTTGACTTTTCATCTATGCCATTTGCACTACTGCCAACTCTGATCTGCACTCCAGTATCTGACATCCGTCACTTTGATATGTGATTGCATCAATCCTAATGATCCATCCTTCTACTGTGTACTGTGGGCGCTCGTAGCAAGGTACTGATCCATGAGACAATACATATCAATGGATCCTACCCAATTTTCTTCTCTTGGGATTTTGACTTCAAATCGCCCCACCTCCCACACTGAGGTATGGCTGCATGTGCTCCCTCTAACCATATGGCTCAAAATTTCCCCTTAATGGAGGTCTTTGCTTGAGTGGACGCCTTCACTCTGTCTCCTCTTTGCTTCTCCAATTTTGGCTGCTCCAAAACTTTCTGAGACTGCTTCTGAAGCTGCATGTTGAGAGGTAATTTATGCTCCCTCTCAACCACCAAGTGTCTAACCTCTGCTGTTCTCCTCAAATATTTGCATGTATCCTTGAGCTCGAGGGCATACATATTCTTGACTTGTACTTCGATCTGTTTCACCTATCCCGTGGCGATGTGTCTAAGGAAAACCTTTCCTTTTCTAAATATCACATCATAAAAACGGTCTTCCAATACCGCTATGAAAAGAATATTCTTCTCTAGTCCTGGAATAAACAAAACATATGCGAGTCTGAGATGGGAGCCAGAATCCCTCTAAATGACGATCGCGCTATACCTTCCATCATCTCCAAACTCTATGTTCTATTGGAGGTCCTTCTCCTCCAAGTCACTAAAGAGATATTTATTCCCCATCATATGGAACGAGGAACTGCTGTTGATATACCACATGCATCCCATTACAATTTTGGTCATGCATGCAATGAGAGTAAAATAAAGCTCGAACTATGAAGCTAGAGCTTCATCTGCTATTGCAATTGCAAGATAATTCTTTCTTACCTTATGTGGACATTTCATGGCATAGTGCCCATACTCTTGACAGTGAAAACACTTGATCTTGGAAAAATCTCACTTTCCCTCTTCGCCTTGGGACTTATTTCCATTGGATTTATTTCCTTTTTCGATTAATGCAAAATATTCTTCTTTGTCTGTGCCGGAAGTCCCGTCTCTGGTGCTCTCCCTTATCTCTTCTTGTACCAATTCAGACCACAATCACTCATAGTATGGTAGATTCTCCCACCCATTCACAGAGTCCTGGTAGCTATACCAACTCTTGGTAAGGACTAGAAGAGCTAGGATCACCAAATCATCCTAGGAAAATTTTATCCAAGCACTTCCAAGCTCATCTTGACATTGAGTGAACTTTGTCAAGTATGTTTTGATTGTGTCACCCTTTTCCATATTTATCTTTCTAAGCTTGTCTTTGAGCGCTAGCTTCTTATGGTCCCTTCTATTCTAAAAAATATTTGTCAAGGCCTTCCACATATCATATGGAGTTTCCTTTCCATGGAGACTCAAGAAAATATGATATCGAACTCCCTCTAACAAGATCCTTCTTGCCTTTGCTACATTCTTCTTCCATGCATCAAGAAGTTGATAATTTGCTGCTGCGGGCTGGGGAATATCCCTGTCTATGAATGCCTTAATCAGTTTGTTTTCCTCAAGAAATTTCTCCATCCTATTCTTCCATTCTATGTAATTCAAATTATCGTCAAGGGAATATTCAATTCTCAATCCATTGAAAGAAATATTTATCTATTGTTGGTCTTGAAGAACAAATCTGCAAATTCGATGTACCTGTTCAAAAAAAACTTTGGTTCTTAACTTATATTGCGATTCCTAGAGCTTTGATACCATATATAAAATATATCTAAAGGGATTCAATCTTATCTTGTAATTTACTGAAAAAAATACTGAATCCTTCTACAATTTGTAGAAACCAAATACGATCGCAGAATCACATAACAAGTAAGAGAAATAAATTATCAATCACACAACACAAGATGTATATGGGGAAAGAAACTGCTGAAAACCCCACTATCTGTATATTGCATAAATTCAAGACCATGAAATAATACAATGCTATTTCCCTTCCTGAGAAATGGCTGCACTCTGCTTACTATCTCACTACCAACCTGTGCACAAGCTTATCTTTCACACCTTTCTCTCACAAGATCCACACACAAACTTGTGATTCTAATTGCTTAGTCTCACCAACTCGTGGTCACCAAAAAAATGATTAAAATTGTGCCTTTATTCCTCCTTTTAAAGGAAATTTCTCTAATTAAGGAATGATTTGTTTTAGGCCTTCTTCTGACTACATGCACCACCTGTACAATTTGGATGATTATAAAAATAATGGTATACTTCCCTTTAACTACAATCTCAACTGGGCCTTCCTTATAAATGACATGCAACAAATGTTTATAGCGAATTATCTATTATCTGATTGAGCACTACTTGTGAATTAAATTAGATTTAATTCACTGGACCTATCACTAGCTCATCTCTTAGTTAGAAATAGTGAAATTGATTGTAACTTAAATAATTGAGTTAACTAATTGCAACTCACAAATAAATGTAACCGGGCTCCCTAAAATCATGGGATAACTCTACATGCCTCCTCTCTGACCATCAAATCGAATTTCCTAATATAATTAAGTCTTCCTGACTCAGTTAACTAATACAAGTTGTCAAGAGATGAAATTACAATTTCTCTTCCAATTTAACTAAGGGAAAATCAAACCATAAGCCCCCTTGGGTGCCATTTTTCAATATTTCTTGTTACGATTTCCAACATAGTGGCGTCGTGATGCTAACATCATCCTACAATGTGGCACCTAGTGAATGGTGCTATGTGTCACCTAAAATTGTGCTGATTTTCCACCCAAAATTTTCAACTATACATGCCACGTGGTGGCCATCCATACTACCATGTCACCTTTCCACACTACTTAGATGTCATCCATCTATATGCTTATGTCATCCTTGATTTGACAGGTTATGTCATCATTGGTTGAATTTGTTGGTTGAGTCATCTCTAGGTCCTTATACAACTGACATGTCACTTTGTTATTGGTCCACGTTGTTCGGTATACTACCAACTATATAATTGAATACTGCCTCCTATTAGGAGGCCATGTCAAGCTTATTTGCTCTCGAGGGGTCCACATGGAAATCAAGGAAGGGGTTGTTTCAATGTTTTCCACATTTCACATGCTTTTTATTCATGGGATGACACTTGTTACTATGGGATTGGACCAATGTGGAGGGTGCGACCCGTGTTAACCTTTGCGCACTTTGAAGCTTTATCCACCGTTGATGTGAATATCAATGGCTAGATCTACTCGTAGATGCTAGGTCTTTAATCTAGTTAAATAGTGTGCATGTTCATGCACAATTTTTTATTGATTACCATCAAGGAGAAAGATTTGATCCAAATATGTGTGATTTTTAATAACTTTGGTGCTTTTATTCATAAATTTCGTGTTTTTTCCCTTATTGTAGCTATCAACTTCAAACTAACATAACTTCTCATCTAGAAAGAGTTTGTCCAAGTGTGATATATTATTGGAAATGTATTTGAGATTACTATCCAACCATACTATCCATAGATTCATTTTAGCACCATTATTTCATAAAAAAATCAATAAAATTTGGGCCACTATCATTTTTTAGTGAGATCTTGCCAATAGATCAAACTATGATACTGCTTCCTTTGATTCATTAATGACATTGTTGCTTCCTTAGAATTCCCCTTTGACATTAATAACATTGGTTTTAATCAATGACAACTATATGTCCAACAATGTCATCCTTTTTCATTGATGGAAACACCACCAAACATTAATTGAAATTTACGAAACTCCCCCTTTCATGCTATTGCGAACTTCGCCTGTCATGCTACTGGGAACTCCCCCTATCATGCTAATGGAAAAATTTTTATTGGATACAAATCTTATTCTTTATTTTCTTTCCTTTTTCCTCTCCTTAAATGTATACTTTCTCTTCAAGCTCCCCTTGCTGCATAAATGTCTACTTTCTCTCGCATCAATGTAAAAAGGACATGCTGACAATTGCTACTTACAAGTTTATTTCTTGTTAATGCTACATGATTGCTTTTGTATCTTTCTGTGGACCTGATATTCCTGCAAGAAAATTATTACCTTAATAATATTCTCTCTATCATGTGAATAGCCCCCATCAATAACCTCTCTTCTTGCAAATACTTCCTACGATGTACATCTTCCTATTGGACATATATTGTTTAGGTCATATCCACTTATTATATCACTTAGACAAATCCTCTGATCTACTGCTCTTTATACCATTTTGACATATTCCATTCATGCTACACAAATATATAAATAGCTACAATTGTCCCAATATCCACTCTTGTTTCATGTTGTTTTTGGATCCCTTGAAAGGATTTCCTGTCATAGTGGGCCTTATACTTTCATCCGTATTTTTCTTACTTGAGCTGATGGATCTTGTTGATTCTTGGTGTCTTTTTGAGTGTTATATGGGATGTTGAAATGAATATTCTAGGGGCTGATTCACCACCTACTTAGAATCTTTAATTTCCTAGCTCCTGGATCCAAAAAATGTATGCACATATTCTTAGATTGTTCTCCATTTGATGTCCATGAGATTTTTTCATCTTTGGATGTCTGGGGATCTTATTGATAACAAAGAAATATTTTGAAGATGTTTGCATGCTGAAGATGTGATCCAGTGACTTAGACCCTTTGAGAAGTTTTAAGTTGCGATTGAGTTGATCTAATTTTGTGGGTCACTCCAATATTTATCACACATTCAAAAACTATTATTATTATGATGAAACCCAGGACAATTAACTCATGGTTGCAACCTTTGTAACTCTTCTTTAAAGCACACTATACATTTTACCTTTAAAAAAATATTCTTTGAGCATATAATTTATTTCATCATGATATTCATTAGGGAGAACCTAAAATATTAGAATTGATGGAATCATGGTTTCTTACTTAGAACACATAACCAATCAAGAATTCAAACCAATGCCTTGAGCACTTAAGGAAATTTCATGATGTTCATTTTCTGGATCAACTTGTTTTCTCTCCAAATGCTAGTGCAATTTATCTTTTCCTAGTTTAAAGCTTTTCTTCCCTGGTTTTCTCCGATAACCTCTTCATGTGACATTCTCATGCAATGTTTTGAATATTATGGAATTTGAATAATTTTGTATTGTATTTGAATGAAGAAGTAATGGATGTATATTTTATGTTGTTGAATCTATTTTTATATTTGTCTTGTATAACTGGAAAATTGCTTCTAGAGGCCTGATAATGACTTTTATAATCATTCATTTCATAGGATTTGCAATGCCTAGACTTATGCCCGAATTTTGTACATGATAAGAAATAAGAAATATACTTTGATATGGCTTGTATGCGTAGGGTTCCCTTGATGCCTTTGATATTAAGAAGTTATTCTACCTTGGAGGTGGTCCGATCCCTTGTTGATCATTGTCCTTGATTACATTGTTTTCTTCTTTCTAATAGGCTTCGTGAGAACATTGACCTAACAAATTGGACTGGAAACACTTCCAACCTTCTTCTGGATTTCACTTTGAGTTGGATTTTGAAGAATACTAACTTTACTATAAGGTTTTTCTTCAAATTTTACCTTTGGCGACTTGTAGCTTGTGTCCTCTTTGCATGGAGACTAACCTGTATATTAACCAAGTTTTTTTTTGTCACATGAAGATCCTCAAAAAATGAGAATGTCATCCAGTACTTGCGAGATCTTTAATTTATTGTTGAGATTGTCAACTTCAACCCTAAATGAAATGATTTCTTCTTCAAGCTTCTCAAACTCTTCTTATTTCTTCATCATCTGGATATTCATTACTTCTTATATTATTTTTTCCTCTTTAAGTTTCATTTTCAAGGAGATTATTTATTTTTCAAGTTTTCTTTTTTGTTTACCAAATTACGCTTGAAGCTTGTTCAAGTTCTCATATCTTTCCTTAAGATGAATTGTCAAAATATCTTCTCTCCTTTATACTTTGCCAAGTTTGTGATTCTTATCTTTAGAGTCTCACATCTGCTTCTCAATCTCTTTTCCAAGTTTGTCAATTTATTATAGAGCATGTAAGTGTTTTGATTACGCTATACCATAGTATCACTAATATCTTCATCAAAATTTTCCCGATTTGATGAGATTCCTCTTTATTGATCCATATTTGCATTTTCTTTGTCCTGATTTATATATTTCTTCAAAAAATCCTTTTGTTTTTTGTTTTCTTTTGAAAGTTTCTTTATGAGCTCATATTTACCTTCATAATTTTGGATATGCTCTTTTAATTGACTAACACTTCTTCTTGAAACTTTTAATTCCTTTAAGGAACTTTCAAGCTTTGCTTCAAAATTTACTTCTACTTCCTATGAATGGTTAACCTTTATTAGATAAGGAACATCATCTTCATTATCTATAGCCGAGAATGGACATATAGAAGTATAGGGACATTTATTACCACAATTTAAACAATATTCAATACTTTATTATCTTTTTGACTATTTTTAACATCCATGACGATGAAAAAAATATCTTCTTTGGGATCTAACATATTGCTTGCATAATCACAACCCTTCCTCTTCTGAGACAACTTCTTCTTAATCTTCTTGTCCCCTTCATAACATTTTTCAGCTTGTTCCATAGTTCATGAGTTGACTTGAATGCATTTATTTAACAAATTTAGAATCTAATAAACCACTTAGGATGGCATGGCTATTGCATTGGATGTATAAAGAGCCTTACCAATTGTATCAATGGGTGGAGAAGTGGGAACTTGATAGTGATTCTAAACAAATACAAAAATATTCATACCCAAGTACAAGATGTAGGTTTCCATTCTTATCCTCTAGAAGGCATAGTTTGTTTTATCAAACCAAGGAGGCTTGCTTGATGATCTGATAGAGGCCATATTCCCTATGATAAACCTTCAGGTGATTAACTGTTCCTGAAGGAACCTGTTGTTATACCAATTTTTGGAATAAAAATTACACTAAGAGGGGGGTGAATCGATGTAATGAAAAATTTAACATTTCAAAACCATTTCATCAATAACTGAAAATATGGAAGTGCATCAGTAAGTAACATGAATCATTAAAATGAATATAAAAGTGCATCAAGTAATAGTCATGACATCAACACATGAGAACACTATATTTTATGTGGAAACCCTTGCGGGATGAAAACAAAAAAACTTCTTATATTCAACCTTCAATATTCAAAGTACAATGTAAACTAGCACCAACCAAAAGGAGACATCCATCCCCTAAAAAACAAAATTCAAGCACTAACCCACTTCAGGCTACAACCTGATTGAGACACCAACCTTGAAATGATGCAAGCAAATATTTGTTGTAGGAGCCAACCTAATTGAGGTAATAACCTTGAAATGGTGTAGGAAATAACCTGGTTGAGGCACCAAACTCTAATGGAGGAACCCACCTCCTTCAAAAACCAACATAACACGTTTCACAATTTTCATACTATATCCACAGGCATCAAAATCCAATATCTAACATAACACATTAGTTTTGTGTTAACATGCTCTTCAATTTGAAACAACATGTTCATTAATTTGGAATCATAACATCCTTCTTGGTTCTGTTTTTGGTCATTAATACACAACCTTCTCACAAACTACGAAACTTTCTCATAAGCCCCCATAACATCAAATTATGAAAATTATAGCCTATAAGAATAAAAAATATATATATTCATGGATATTCATACTCCTCAGAAAGACCACAATAGAATTTTTCCCATTTCCTCGTTTTCATAATTAAATTTGGAGCTAAAAAAAACATTATACAAATTAATAGTTCTTCATGATGCCACTTTCAGGGAACACTTTGACGAAATGTCCCTTTTTGGCTTGATTGAATGTCCTCTAATAGTTCAACAAAATGACCAATTCTGGTGCACTAATAACCCCGGTTAAAAAAGAATTTTAGTGTATTTTTTAGAGCTCAAACTGGTGACCTTTAGCATAAAATCCACATTTTATGCCAACTCCATTACTCACGCTCGTTGTTTAGATCAAAAGATCAATTGTGTTATATATGCATGCCGAGAGATAAACCAAAATAGGGTGTCATCGACACTGACCTGCCAACGATTGAAACCATGGTGTAAACTGCTAATAATATGCAACAAGACTAATGACTTCATCTACCAAAGATATATAACACCATAGTGAAACCATATCGTTGTTACCGATGATATTTTATACCATAGCGTAACCAAACCCAATAAGCCACAATGAAGCATTATACCCTTGATCGAATTCGACCATAAAACCACAAACCAAAACACCTTTAGCCTTAACCATAAAGCTGCTTATTTTTATATGTCATATGAGTGTCGTGCTTTTTCAATGTCGCATATGTTCTCTCTATATCTCTCTATCTCTCTCTCTCACACACACACACACACACACACACACACACACACACCCACCCACCCACACACACACACCCACCCACCCACACACACACACACAATATATATATATATATATATATATATATATATATATATGTCACATATGTTGCATATGTTCACACACACACACACACATAGAATTGAGTGTGGGTATTGCCCCAATTTGGAGACGACACTATACTGGTTTGGGCCAAAATTACATTCTTCATATGACCTCGACCATGTGACTTAGCCCTTACGCCATTACCCCTAGTCCTTGGGGCTTGAACCTTTGCACCATATGACCAAAAAACATGACATGGTGCTTAGGGTTCAATGGCCATATGAGTGCTAACATCATCATGACATCATCCTACCACATGGTGCCATGTGTCACCTAATATTGGGCCCATTTTCCACCTAAAATTTTCAATTGTGCATGCCATGTAGCAGTCATCCATACTTCCATGTCATCTTGTCGTACTATGTACATGTCATCCATCTATTTTCTTATGCCATCCTTGAGTTGACGTGTCATGTCGAAATTAGTTCAAGTTATTAGTTGAGTCACTAGTGGGTCCATCTGCGACTAACGTGTCACTTTGTTAATGGGCCATACTGTTATGTATACTGCCAACTATCCAATCAAATCTTGTAACCTTTTAAGAGGCCACATGATGCTTACCTACTCTTGAGGGGTCCATGTGGAATTCAGGGAAGGGGTCCATTCAATTTCTTCCATGTGTGATAATCTTGTGATTCTAGTGATGCCATGTGTCACTATGGGATGAGACCAATGTGAAGGGTGTGACCCTCATTAACCTTCATGCACCTTGAAATTTCATCCATTGTTCATGTGAATCTCAACATCTAGATCTACCCGCAGATGCTCGATCTTTAAGTTGGTTAAACAGTGTGCATGTTCACGTGCCATCCATCGTGGATTTACCTCAAGGAGAAAGATCTGATCCAAATATGCATGGGTTTAACAAATTTGGTGCTTTTATTAAAAAAATTAGTGTTTTTTTCCCTTATTGCAGTTGTCAACTTCAAATGGACATAACTTCTCATCCAGGAAGAGTTTGGTCAAGTGCGATATACCATTGGAAATGTCATAGAGAGGACTATCCAACCATACCATCCATAGATTCACTTAAGCATCATAAATTTGAAAAACTAATTCATTAAAATTTGGGGCACTTTGACATTATTTTATGAGAGCTTGTCAAGAGATCAAACTATCATACTGTTTCCTTTGATTAAAAAATGACAATGCTACTTAGAGTTCCCTTTTGAAATAAATGAGAACACTATGAACCTTAAAAATGATAAGAAGCTAATAATTATAGTCCACTTCAACGGGGGTAATTTCTCTTACAATGGATACAATGTATAAGAAAATATTTGATGATCTTAAGACCAAGTCTCCTTAGTATATATATGGGAGACAAAGGGTACAATTATTATAAAATGACGCAATCAAAGCTTCTAGCCTACATAAAAATATAATAATAGAAACGTAATCAATCAATATATAGGGGTTAATAAGAAGGTTTAGGGTTAATGTGGCACTTATATAGGGATTAACATGCCCCTTCCCTCCACAGAAGTGTTGTCCTCAACACTTGGAACTCTATGGGTGTCTCTGCATGAAAAACTCATATTCCCATGTCACATCTTCCATTGGTAGGTTATTCCATTCAATTAGGTAATTTTTAATTACTTTAATTCTCAACTCCTTAATCCTTGTTTCTAAGATTGTTTTTGGTTCTAGTATGATTTTCCATTCTTCAATAATATTTAGTAAAATAATTTGGACAAATGAATTGTCACCAATTACCTTCTTTAAGAAAGAAACATGGAAGACTGGATGTACATGTGAAGATGGAGGAAAATCCAATTTGTAGTCCATACTTCCAATCCTTTGTAACACCTTATAGGGGCCATAATACCTTGGTGTTAATTTATTTTCTTACTTTTGTTGCTTGAGGGACATTTATTTATATTGTTATTGGGGTTAAGAAGGAATGGGGGGGATTTTTTAAAATTTGCCTAACTATGGGGACACTGCCTAGAGATAATGGTTGATACCACACACAACATGTTGCATAGATGTGTGACATAGGCTAAATATGGCTGCATGAGAACTAAAATATTCCCCAGTTGACAGGGTATCCGCTAGTTGTGTGGGTTGGTTAGATATGATTTCAAGTGGCGATTTAACTAGGTATGGTTTGACAAATGGTTGAGGCTTTACAGATACGGGGAAATTTCATCTAGGTGAGGTAGCAGGAGATTCCCTGAACCCAAATACAGAAGACAAAATCTTTAAAATAATATGCTGCTAACGATTGAGCATTCGGTTGGTTTATCGACATACGATGATATTTTGGTTCCATTTTGTTGTTCTCTATTTTGTGTTGTTAATGTTATTTGATATTTTCCCTGTTCTATTGACTGATATTATGAAGTTAAGTGTATTGAGTCTTTGACATGATGTCAATAAACATATGTTTTCTACTATGTATTGTATGCCATTAACATGTAGCATGATATTATGACCACATTTTGAGTCTTTGTTGTCAGACATATGGAGTTGATGTATATTTTCCTTTTTGTTGTTTAATATAAATCTGAGCTATATTGGAGTTTTGTTCTAGATTTATGGTTTTGATGTTTAATGCTTATGACGAATTATACGAATTGACTATGGGGTCTGCATGAGGTGTTTGGCTACTATCTATGTGAATATTTTATGTGTTATAAATAAATGTGCCACCATTTAATGAAAGAAATTTGTTCCTTCACCATTTCATATTGGAGTTAGTTTTGTGCATATGCGATGAAGGCTTGTCGCACACTTACCTTTCTGTCTAAACTATATATCTTGTATGACCTATGCTTGTTATAAATACTAGGAGTTCTTAAATGCATATACTAATGGTTTTTAATGTGTTTTTGTTCAATGGGTTTGACTGTGATATATGTAAATTACGTTAGTTTGGTCTGGGTGAATTTGAGCCAAAAATTTCTCCATTTCCCCTATCTCCTTGCATAGAATTTGAAGGTTACGCAAACCCATTAACATACCTTAGGTGAGACCTCGTTTGCTTGCAGGAGTTTAAAATTTTGGTATCTATGGGAATTTTGTTGGCACATTCTTGAACCCTGGGTAACTTCTCGCACACGCCAACAAATAGTTCCATTGCGGGGAATATGAAGGTTTGTGGTAGAAATGGGTATGTGGAGGCCAACAAGATAAGAGATTGAATTATTATTGGACTAGAAATGATTCAATTTTGCTATATAAAAAACCAAAAATATTCATATTAATCCAAAAGTTTGGCTGTAGAGATACTTGTTTTCTGATTTTTGTGAAATCTTCTTTGTGGAGTTTCCCATCATATTGTGGGATTGGATCAAGTGTCAGGCTAAGTGACAAGGAATGAAACTCCTCTATATCCATACAATTGGATGTTTAAGTTGTTGTGAAAAGTAAATTATGTAATTAATTATGTTTCTAGAGCCATTGATTTTTGGTAGACTAGTGTTTTAGAAGGATATATAGTAGAATTTGCAGTGAAGTCCAACCAATATTTAAATGAGATTGAATGATACTTCTTCAAAGAACCATGAGGAAAATATCTGAGGAAATTTTCAACTTGGACTAAAATGTCGTTTTCCACAAGGGAATAATGTCGTTGGAATCTAACATCATGACTAGCTAAATCCTTGTGCGATGTGGGGAATCAAGGGTATAAAAAGGGGGTTTATTGAAGTAGAGATAGGATGAGGGGTACAAAGAGTGGAGAAGATACTAAGAATAATGTAGTAAGTGATTTGAGGTTTTAGAGGACAAGACGGTAAGGATTCTGAGAAAGAGACTAGTGTTGGGGGATGTAGTCCATTCAATGCGAGAGGCAGAATTGATGATGGGGAAAAGATCTCCAAAAAGGAGAAGAATTTCCAGTGGCATGGTTAATCTAGGAGCAATGGAGACATTAACATCATCATCAAGAGTGGGCAAGGCTAACAATGTATTGGACACTCTTCACAATGGGAATAGGTATGTTTGTGGTTCAAACACAGATAAGAGAACTATGACAAAGCCGATATCCGACATAAGATTCAAAAGGAGAAATGTCACGCATAATTAAAACATGTTTATTAGAGTATATTTATGTCACCATCAGGAGAGAGAGGAAGAGAGAGAAAATATTGGTGTATAGGAGGAGTTCATGCATTGGGAGTAGAGTGTAGTGCCACAAAGAGGGCTCTCTACCTAGGATAGAGGAGAAGGTCACTCTGACGAAAGATAAGAAGGGGATGCTTGTCATTTGAGTATCATTAGAGAAGGAATACAAGAGGAATAAGAATAAATTAATACAGAGGATCTGTTGCACACCATTTTCCAAGCCATAGCCATCCTCTAGATTGAATCAACGACCCCGCATTCACGTTTTGAATCTATGGTAAACTCTTTGTAGTTTGAATACTTTTCTTCGTTATCATTATGTGGACGTTGTAGAAATTTACACAATGAAAGTGATAGTATGGAAGGAGTGGTAGAATTTGAAGGAGCAGAAACAAGTGTAAGATAATTTGAGGGAGTGTGGGTGGGAGAAGCAGTTGAAGCTATTTTTCCCATGATAGAGATAATGAATCCTGAAGAGGTAGGAACTAGAAGACCAACCATGTCTGGTGTTGACTCTATGTTGAGGCTACCTATATTCCATGAGACCATAATTGAAGATCCAAAAAAAAATTGGTTTGTGTGTGAATCAATTTGGATTTTGAAATAGATCTTGGATGAGGGAAGGAATATATCTTAGTTGGAGATGACCTTATGGCACCGCGCACTAGGATGGTATATGAATTATAAGGATATTGTGCCCCTGAGTTAGCCTTGAGCATCAGTGGACATCATAAGGAAATGTTGAAGGAATTCCAAAATCCCAAGTCAAAGTCATAATGCATACAAAAAATTAAGGAGATTAAACATAATGTTGGTGATTTAATATGGGATTTTGACCATCGATTTAAAATTTGATGGACATACTAACATTGAAAATCCCCGATGCACAATGTTAAAACTAGTTTATAACATGGATCTTTCCACATATCTGAACTTCCATTGACACAACAACATGTGACTTCTATGCTCGAGGCATTGGAGATAACCATGCAACTAGAGGCTACACTAACAAGTGGGGATAGCAACACAAGAATGACACAACTGTAGTTGTAGCTAACTACTTTGACACTGTAATTGTAGGTCCATTGAGTATCAGACAGAAATATAGCTATCATGAGTTCAATTTGGAGTTCGTTAAGGCCTCCAATAGTGGGTTTCAAGGAGGCGCTGCGCTCCTGGGCTTGGCGCTACGTTCCTGGCTTTCTGGCGCTGCGGTCCTGACCAGTCTTGGGAGATTTAACTTTTGGAGGGCCAAAAATCATCATTTTTGGAAACTAGATAGGATAGGCTTTCCAGTGTGCTATCATGAGCTCAATTTGGACATTTTCAACCCCCTCAAAAGTTAGCTTGAAGTTGGCGTTGTGCTCCTGACTAGTGACTGATATTTCTTATTTTTTCTTAGTTTTCTGAGTTTGAATATGGAAAATGTGAATTTTAATGATGTAAATGTAATTAAGATATTTTTGAGTTACTAGAGGGTAAATCCATTAGGTAAAAGTGTTTTCATGGATGAATGAATCAATTTTACCAAAACTACGAGAGAGTTTGCTGATGCTGCACAATAGTCAGATGCATATGAAGGCTGAATCATTCACCTAGAGAATCCAGTGTCAAAGAATCCAAAGGTTCATAATTTTCATGGAGACTCCACTTTTCAAGAACTGTTAGTTTGAAGATATTCTTGGTGAACTCACTGTTGCCAAAATGGATTCGATTGCTCGAAGGTATGATCTTATGAATCGAGCTCATATTCCTGGTTTTCCAAATTGTATTCCTTATATAGATTGGAAATCAGGACTGTCAAAGTTTAAGGGCCAGGACGGTGAAGATGCTACTTTTCATTTGGTAAAAATTCATCTTCATATTCACAGACTAAAGATTGAATTTCTTGAAGATTGTATGATGAAGATGTTTATGGCTACCTTGGAGGAAAAAGCGAGATCATGGTATGAGAGTCTACCATTTGCTAGTTTATATTCTTTAAAGGAATTTCATTCATTTTTCTTTCAACATTATCAAAGATCTAATTCTTCCTTGTCGATGATTGATAATTGTTGTGATATCTCTGATAATTTCATTGATTTTCTTGAAAATTTGTATGGGGATGAAGAGTGTCTAAATGATGAGATCATAGAAGCCCTATATGATTTTTCCTCCCAAAAAGAATCAATAGCTTCCTCCTTGGATGAAAAAGACCAGGACCAAGAAAGGGAAATGCCAATTCTCGGTCCTGAAAGTGAAAATTATCAAGCCAATAATTGCTGCTATAAAACACAGTTTTCTCCTCTGCCTGAAGATGAGATAGATCAGCTCCTGAACATACATGTTACAACCTAAGCCAATGTAGGTTTGCAGTGTTCACATAGTCAAGAATGTGTTAGTGAAACTTCTTCCATCATTGAAAATGAAAATCTGAGTTTAAATGATGATAGTAATGAGACTGATGAAACTGTATCAGAAGTTTTTGTGGGTAGGCCAATTCGTGATGATGATTTCCTGTAAATAGGTCAATTAACAGGGACTATTTTCTTTCATGAAGAGGATAAGGCTGTCATGGTTTAACAATATTGAAGAATGTTTTCTGTTCAAGGATGATTTAGACTATGAATTTGAGTAGTATGAGCCTAAGATAGACAACGTTCAAGAAATAAAATCAGATTTTCCCATGCTTGAGGAATTTACAGCCAAAACTCAGATAGCAGAAAGTCATACTTCCCTATGCCTTCCTATGGATCAACAACCAAGTGTTCTTTTAGATCAGAATGAAGAGTGTGCTTGTGTTTTTGTTAAATCTCAAGACAAGGTAAAATTTCATATTTTTGAAGATCCTTTTGCTTATTTTATATAGTTAGCAGGGAAGATGTATTTTCTTTTTTAAAGAGACCAAGAGAACATGTTCAGTGGACACTTGGAGTGGCCTAGTTTTTGTTTTTACTGCCTGCTCAAGGAAAATGAGAGCATAATTTCAGTAAGTAGCCATCTGCTGGATTGGTTACACTGGAAGGATAAATTCACATGATTGTACATATGTCTTTGGCAGGCAGGTGGTTGTCATCAGGATTTGAAGCCCTCAAGTCTCGGTGATATGCTTCCATCAATAAGTTTAGTAAGTTTTTTTATTTCAGTCAGTTTTGAGTCAATTTTCAAAGAATATTTTAGTCAAGTCTTCAGTTAGTTTGTCATTTCAAAAGTTTAATATTCAGTTTTCTCTTTAGCTCTTGATTCGATGCCCAATGGATAGACACTTGGTCTACAGTGTTCTTGGCACCTCCAAGGAGATACCATCGCTAGCTAGAGCCAATGTTAGTGTCAATATTTGCATCCTTCCACCAGTGATCAAATTAACTCTTTCATGTCATGTTAGGTGTCCCATTATGAAATTTTTGTCATTCCACTAGGTCATGCAAAAATTTGGTCACTTGGTGCAGATTTAAATCAAGTTTCACTATTTTCAAAAAAATTCATCACTTGCTGGCTGATTTCATTACTATGATGAGTGTCCATCATTCATGAGTTTTTATCCCTTTTTCAGTCATTTCACCACGAAGTTCATTTAGTTAGGGTTTCCATTAGGTCTCAGGGTTTTCAAGGTCCATCAAACTACCATCTTCATATATAAAAGACTATCGAGTAAGAGAGTGACAATAAACACTTCCCATCACTCCTATCCCTCAAAACCATCATTTTTCCACAAACCCTAGTCTATCGCTACAATTTGACCTTTTTTAGACTAGGCCTATGTTTTCCCCTTTTGGACCCCTTCCCCTCACTCAATCCTTGAAATTACACTTTCCCCTACATCCTAACATCTCTCCCTACCTCCAAAATTTTTCCTAAGAATTTAGAAGCCCCCTATCCCCTTTATTTCCCTTCATTATTATAAATTGCCCTAATCCCTTGTTTTGCCTACACTAAACCTTAATTTCCTCTCCCATTGATCTAGGTTTTGCTATGGAATCAGAGACATATGAGTAGAGGAGTCATAAGAGAGGTCATATCAGAAAGTATGAGGCCATTCCATTTCATAAACATCATGTCTCCATCATTTTTCAAGAAGTCATTCCAAGGGAAAAATCATTTACTACACATAGGGCCAATTTTGCTTCAAAGTATGTTTTTGAATAAATGGAGATGAATTTCATAAAAATGAAAGAGGGTTTTATTAATAATAGACAAAGGAAGAAAAACCTCCTTAATTTTTTACACAGGTGTTGTGGTTTGGGAGGAATGCTAAAAATATAGTTGCTACAAGAGAGTTGCTGCACTTCTGTAGTAGTCTTGGGTAAACCAACGTATCTCCATGAAGGAATGTCCAAATGACTTTCTTGATGAGTAAAATAATAACTAGACTTCCATATCTTTCCAAGGAGCTATCATGAGCTCAATTTTGAGTTCAAGAAGGCCTTCAAGAGCACAATGCATTTTTTGCACCCCCATTTTGCACTTTTTGACTAGTCTTGGGAGAATTGATTTTTAAGGGGCTATACGTGATCATTTTCAGTGCTTTATAGGTCCATTATGCAGCAGAAAGAAATATTTTTCTAACGAGATATCATGAGTTCCATTTGGAGTTCGTGAATGCCTCCAAAAGTGGCCTGCAAGGAGGTGCTATGCTCCTAGGTTTGGCACTCCGCTCCTGGCTTTCTGGCGCTGTGCTACTGACACTGGCGCTACGCTCCTGACCAGTCTTGGGGGATTTAACTTTTGGAGAGTTAAAACTCATGATTTTTTGAAACCAAGTACATTTTTGGAAACTAGACAGGACATGATTTCCAATGAGCTATCTTAAGCTCAATTTGGACATCAGCAACCCCCTCAAAAGTTGGCTTGAAGTTGGTGCGGCGCTCCTCACCAGTGACTGATATTTTTGATTTTTTCTTAGTTTTATGAGTTTGAATATGGAAAATATGAATTTTACTGATGTAAATGATGGATTTAAATTTAATTGATATATTTTTGAGTTACTATAGGGTAAATACATTAGGTAAAAGTGTTTTCATTGATGAATGAATCAATTTCACCAAAACTAGGGGAGAGTTTGTTTGACCTCCCTAGTCTTTAAGTTTTCAGTTCAGCCTTTTGTGGATCAGCTCCTCAACTCATGGATTCGACCCCTAAGGTTGGGAGAAGTTTTTTATTGCCTATATATTTCACCTCTTCACTCATTAGAGGAGGTTACATGTTGTTGTATTAATCAGAGACACTAGTGTATTAAGATTTTGGCAGGAATATATTGGATGAGTTGCAACTATTATTTTGGGATTCATGTGGTACTGTACTTTGGTATAGTTTCTTCTTTAGTTTCATATGTATGAATGTTTTTTAATTTTCATGTTCATTCCAGCTCTATGATATGTTTGATTCTCAAGTTTGATAAGCAGACTACATATTTTATGCTCTGTTTTGGGAGAATCACCATAATTTGTTTCATTTCTTCAGTTTAAAAATAATTCATGTACTGTGATGCTCTTTTTAGCACCTCATCAGTCTGATCCATATCACCTAAGAACCCCAAAGTGTTAAAGTACCTACCTACCTTGCCCCATAAAATGCCTGCAATTCTGATTATATTTTCCCTGACCTAGTTGCCTCGTTGACCTAATTCACTCATCAAACACCCAAATCAACCAATAAAAATGCATGTGCTACTATACCTAGCCTAAAACCTAATTTATCCATCCCTCTTGGCTGTGATCCCTTGGATAGAGCCCTCTCCTGCCTAGTAGGGCTAGCTACTTGGAGAGATCTTGGTCTGTACTTACCTTTGTTGGTCTCTTCTCAGCCTCGGAGATCCGGTGGAGCGCTAACATCTTGGCAACCATACTGGGGAAGAAAGTGATAGATCTTACCCGAGACGACAATCATAAAATTTTATATCTGGTTACTGATGGTGGAAAACATTTAGATTCATATGAAGGCTGAATCATTCACCTGGCGACTCCAGTGTCGAAGAATCAAAAGGTTCATAATTTTCATGGCGACTTCACTTTTCAAGAACTAGTAGTTTGAAGATGTTAGCCATCTATAATTTCTATTATACCTGATGATGGCTAGAATTAGTTTGCTGCCTTCAAGAAACAAATAACAAGAAAATCTATGAGTTCTTGAAGCCTTGCTATGTCTCTTGTCCAAAGGACCCATCTCACTGATATCTTCACCAAAAACCCTTCAAATAACCCTGCTGTTATCACGAAGAAGACTATTTTTCGGACCCCTCTTCCACCATATTTCATTCATGATTTCCCCTTAAAAATCCCTCCACTCCCTCAAAAACCCCATTTGAACCAATAAAATTCCTTTTTGTTGGTTTTGAACCCTTCTTTATATCTATCGAAACCTCTGAAAATCCCAAAAAAACCCATTTCGGCCTTATTTTCCCAAACATTTCATAAGACAGACTTAAGCCCCCGCAGGCTTAAATCCTCAGCCTTTTTCTCCATATAATCGGGACCCGTGACCGTCGACTTAAGTCTTTAGCCCCTTTCGCACTATCACACTTCGCTACGCCCCTTTTCCTGTCGCCTTCTTTATATTTCCTTACCGATGGTTTCCCCCCGCCGACGAGATCCGAGCTGTTGATCTCCCTGATCTAACGGTTCTCGCTCCATCGCACCACCAGTTTTCCTTGCGATCGTCACTTACGAAAGCCTCCCTGATGATGTAGTTTGGAAATTTGATTTGGCTCCCCCAGATCCAACAGTCGGCGCTGTTTCGCCGTTCTGCTATCCTCTGCATCTTTCATTCATTTCTGCGAAGTCACGATTAAATCTGGACTGTCGATCATCCTGATCGGACGGTCATCGCGCCATCGCGTTATCGTTTTTCTCCCATCTAAACACCTTCTGCCTGCCATTCTCCGAAATACTCCAGACCGTCGATCCTCCTAATCGGACGGTCAGTGCTTTATCGCTGTTCTCTCTACCCCTTGCACCATCCATTACCTTTGTGCGAGATTGCGATGCATCCTGGACTGTTGATCATCTTGATCCAGCGGCCAGTGCACCTATTCCTTTTACATCACTCATTTCTTCTCTGACGTTATCTCCACCACTGATCTCGTTGATCCAATGGTCACCGCTAGTCCTTCGCTCCACCCGCGGGCACTTTCAGTGCACGGGTTAACACTATGAGTGCCCCCGCAGTTGACTCATTTGACTGTGGAAGATCTTAGATCGACGGTTGAGGTTTTCTGCGGAGGCACAGGCCGAGATTTTCCTCCATACCCCCAAGTTCCCCCGTATGACTTCTGCTATTGACCTTCCCATGTCATCCAACTGGTCCCACCTGACCGCATTGGGCTTTTCATCGTGTTTTCTTTCAATCTCCACCATTGATTTCCCCAGATCCAACAGCCCGCATTCATTCTCGCACCCATTTCACCCAAACCCTCCGTCATGAATTTTCAACGCGAAATGGGCGGTTTTAAAGGGACACGTGTCAAACACCGGCATGTATCGTGTCCACCCAGCATAAAACCATTTACCGCTTATTCCCAACGCGAAATCCACTCGCGATTTTCTGCAAAACCGCTTATCATCATTTCTGCGCCAATATTCAAACTTGCCTAGGTTTTTTCCTGTTTTATGTGACAGAACCTTCCTCTGATCATTTTTCCTCCTTTGCATCACTCCATAACCCCTCGCTGAGCCATATGACAGTAGTCAAACCATAAACGCAGGATTTCATAACAAGTTTATCGTTGTATGCATGTTTAAAATGATGGCTTAATGTTGCAGGCCCTCCCATAGCCAAACACCAGTGGCAAAAGCCAAGGATGATGATCCTAAGGCTGAATCAATGCAAAAATGGATTCACGGGTTGATTATTAATGTCTTATCAATGTCTCATGAACATTGGTGAAGAACAAAACCCCCAGCGTGGAAGCCCAACCACCTGTACAATACAACAAACAATGAAGATCACAGATTAGAGATTAAGGGATAAAGGTTAAGCATAAAGCAAAAAAATCAATGGCTTAACTTGTAGATCAAAGATAAAAACACAGTTAAAGCCAAATCAGTGTTAAATGACAAAGACGGACAAATCAACAAATGAGAGCTTCGAATGACACATCAGTGAAGCTATTTACTCCCCCCAGGACTAAAGACACCTTGACAGTTATTATGCTGACAAAACCTCTTTAAACTGTTAAGGCAGTTATTGTAAAGGTATGGGTGGTCTCAAAACCCATACTGTCCACTTTAATTGTACCAGAAGAAAAGACAGGACTGCAGCAGCCAGAATACTTCTCCACAAAGACACTCTTTGGAGTTATTACCAGCCTGACAATTAGGTCTCAAAGTCTACAAGAACTACTAGAATGGGCAAGAAATTAATGTAATATTTATGACACAGAATGGGCATTTAAATGATTTCTCCTTTGTTTTAATTAACCATTAAGACCATCTCTATCACCTCTCCTCCCCATTCACCTATAAATCCTATTCGAACTCTCATTGTAAAAAATTGGCATTTGGTGAACTCTTTGAAGTAATACATAGACTAGCAGAAGTGAAAATAAATTGGTGTATTGAAGTTTGTGAATGGCTTGGATTGTTTATTGATGAAGGAGGCTAGATCATTGGATCCCTGAGCCTGGTTGTGGTGAAGTACTCTCTAACAGTAATTGTTATTTCCTATTTTCCATTTTGTTACACCATTCTATACTTATAGTAGAGTAAAAATTTTAGGCTAAGAAATGTCTCCTAGAAGCACCTTAGACATGTTTGCTCTTCACTGTCTTTATGTTTTCATCTGCTGAGGTATTATCGAGTAGTCTTAATCGCTCTCTTGAACCCTCATGCTTGTTTATTTCTGAAATAGTTCATACAGTTGGCCTCAAGAACGATTTATGGTTTTCTCTGCTTGCTTGTTGCCACTTGAAAACTGTTTCTGAAGTCTCCTTTCAAAGTACCATTGTCTGTAGTCTTCCAGAGAGGTCTGTTTTGGTCATACCCTTTTTTCTTTCTGAGATAATTATTTTGAAGGTGTTTATAATTGTAGTCTTAGATGTTTAGGCATTCCCTCTTCTATGAATGAAATCATTTGTGAATCTTATATGTTTTCTAAGTCCTTGCTAGTGAAATATTTATAAGAAATAGAGCGTTCCTCGCCTTCTGTATTTCATTGGAAAAGTCTGTCTTGAAATTATCATCTGCCGAAGTGTGGTTTGTGGAATTCATGGTTAGCCCTGTCTATCAAATGCATCTTTATGTTCAGATAATGTTTTAAGCCCCTTTGTTGAGAATTATAGATAATTAAGGATTCTTAATTGCCCTTAGTTTTACTTTTCATTCTAAGTCCTTAATGTTCATTTCATCCCACCTGAAAAACCCAACAAATCCATTGACCAAGTTAGATTTTCCCTTTGGTACCCAAAATTCATCAATCAAACCTGCTATGACTATCACTTGACTCCATTTCCCAGTGGCTTATAGAATTCCCCACTTTGTCTATGCTGCCTAGATCATCTATGTCCGACCAAAAAAACAAACAAATTTGCACCTAATAGCTAGCCTAAAATAAACCCTTAAAAGCAAACAAGACATATCTTTACACACATTGAGAGATCCCTCTCTGAGACTAGGAGGGCTAGATCCTAGAGCTCTAAAGCTTGGTTTAAATTTTGCCTTGTCATTTGGTTCGCCAATTAGCCAAATCAAAGGACCCCAACAAAAGATATTCTTGGTGAACTCATTTTTGTAAAAATGGATTCGATTGCTCGAAGGCATGCTCCTACGAATCGAGCTCATATTCTTAGCTTTTTGAACCGTATTCCTTGTATAGATTGACAATCAAGACTGTCAAAGTTTAAGGGTCAGGATGGTGAAGATGCTAGTTTGCATTTGGTCAAATTTCATCTTCATATTCATAGACTAAAGATTGAGTTTCCTAAAGATTGTATGATGAAGATGTTTATGGCTACCTTGGAGGAAAAAGCGAGATCATGGTATGAGAGTCTACCATCTGCTAGTTTATATTCTCTAAAGGACTTTCATTCAGTTTTATTTCAACATTATCAAAGCTCTAATTCTTCCTTGTCGATGATTGATAGTTGTTGTGAAATCCCTAATAATTTCATTGAGTTTCTTGAAAATTTGTATGGGGATGAAGAGTGTCTAGATGATGAGATCATAGAAGCCCTATATGATTTTTCCTCCCAACAAGAATCAATAGCTTACTCCTTGGATGAAAAAGGCCGGGACCAAGAAAGAGAAATGCCAATTCTTGATCCTCAAAGTGAAAATTATCAAGCCAATAATTACAACTATAAACTCAGTTTTCTCTTTCTGTTTGAAGATGAGATAGATCAGCTCCTGAACAGTAATGTTAAAACCCAAGCTAATGCAAGTTTTCCATTTTCACATAGTCAAGAATGTGTTAGTGAAATTGAAAATGAAAATCCGAGTTTAAATGATGATAGTAACGAGACTGATAAAACTATACAAGAAGTTGTTGTGAGTAAGCCAATTTGTGATGATGATTTCCTGCAAGGAGATCAAATAAAAAGGACTATTTTCTTTCATGAAGAGGATAAGGATGCCATGTTTAAAAATCTTGAAGAATTCTCTCTGTTCAAGGATGATTTAGACTATGAATTTGAGAAGTATGTGCCTAAGATAAATAACATGCAAGAAATAGAATCAGAATTGCCCATGCTTGAGGAATGTACAACCAACACTCAAATAGAAAAAAGTCATACTTCCCTATGCCTTCCTATGGATCAACAACCAAGTGTTCTTTCAGATCAAAATGAAGAGTGTGCTTGTGTTTTTGCTTAATCTCAAGACAAGGTAACATTTCATATTTTTGAATATCTTTTTACTGATTTTATACAGTTAGAGGGGAAGATGTATTTTCTTGTTTTCATGGACCAGAAGCACATGTTCACTGGACACTTGGAGTGGCCTAGTTTTTGTTTTTTCTGCCTGCTCGAGGAAAATGAGAGCAAAATTTCAGTAAGTAGCCATCTGCTGGATTGGTTACACTGGAAGGATCACTTCACATGATTGTACATATGTCTTCAGCATGCATTTGGTTTTCATAAGGATTTGAAGCCCTCAAGTCTTGGTGTTATAGGTCAATTTGGGCACCATTCCCAATGACCTGGTTAACTGGACATCATCTCCAGGACCAATGAATAATGTCTATCATCCCCTATCATTTCAGTTGTTATATTCCCTAAGACAAAGAACAAGATAAATCATTCAAGACTTTCATCTGCAAAGGTTTCCAAGATTTGAAGTTTATAATATGTCATATGAGAGCTCATCAACGCTGCCTCTAAAGGGGCTAAGTGTGTTGTATATTTAGGTAGCCCCATGCAAGGATGCTTTGCAAAGCACTTCCCAACACTCATAGGTGTGTTGGTCACATTGGGAGAGAAATTCTCATTGTTTCAAAATCTCCACCTGGCCAGTGCCTTCTAGAAGAGTTCACATGTGTCAAACTTCGAATCCATGTGTCCATTTGACATCCAAAATATTGGGAACATGTCTTGCCTATTATTGGAAAGTCATTGATTGTAAACCTACCTTCAGATCCTCTATAAATTGAGCACAAATCTTAGTGTTTGAGAAGGAAAAATTTGTGTAGAGAAATGCTGGTGGAATTTCAATTGAGGAGATTGATTTGAGTGACATATTGCTAGATATATCTGCATTGTGATGACACTGGGATGCTACTGGAGATGGTGACACTAAATCAATCACTGGGTTGTAACCTCCCCTTCTATCATTAATAAAGATTACTACTTATTTTTCCCTATATGCATCTGTATAAGCTTTGATTTTCCATATCATGATTTCTTATTTGATGTATATGGTTTATTCTTTATTGATTTAGATAAATAAATTGAATATACATTTGTATTATTGCTATATTTTGATGTTTAGTGTTCATTTTTGTAGGAAATATTTTTCACAACCAGCTGGAATTTGAAGCTACAGTAAAAGCGACAGAAGGAGACTTTGGAAGCGCTTGGACTCCAAGTAAGCTTCTTATTTCGTTCTGTGTGTCTGTTTACAGTTAGGAAAGATAGTCGTAAAGTATTTGACTTGTTGTTCTATATTAGAACCTGTCTAGGGAAGGATCATTTATCTGTAATTCATAATTCCGCATAACAAATTGGCGACTCCGCTGGGGAGATTACTCTTTATCCTAGGTGTTTTAGCCTTTGATTTTCTCTGTTTATTAACCCAATAGTTGTTACTCACAAATATTAGGCTTTTTGAAATCCAAATTTGCATTAGAAGTGTGTTAGACAGCTGTGTTTTTCATTGTACACTGCGCCCAATGCACTCTTGGACAAGACACAGTGCTTTGCATAGCACTGTCTCCCTTTCAGGCCTGCGTTGCAAAGCACTGTCTCTCTTTAGAGACTGCGTTGCCTCCTAAAACCATCCAAATTCCTTAGAATTTTTCATTGCAATTTGTTTCAATTTGTTTTCTACTGTGTTTTGAAAAGGCTGAGCCTCATATTGACCAGTGATCTTATCTACCTCTTCCTCCTTTGAAAGGCAAATTTGTTCAATGTTTGTTTAAAGTGTTTTTCTTTATCATTGATGAATTGATTTCAAAGTATTTTCATTGTCGCATTAGATCCATTTTCTTTTGAAAAAGGAAATTGTCGTAAAATATTTGTTTCCTGATAGGAGAAATTGTTGTTTAATTGCTCATTTTTCCTTCAAAAGAGAAATTGTTGTTTATATTCCTCATTTCTCAAAAAGTATAAGGCATTTGTTTTTGTCGATTTAGTCCACTTAGTTTCTTTTCTGCATTCATAAAATTAAATGAACTGAAAAGAAAAATCTACATTTGCATGTAGTGGTTTGTGTGATTTGCAAAAGGAACAATTTGGAAATCTGCATTTAGTTTGTGTTTTTTGATTTGTTTGTTCACAAATTGATTTCTCTTTACCTCTAGTAGTTAGGATTTTCATTGAAAAACTAAAAGTGAAAGATTGCTTATCATTCTTAGTTTTCATTTTAGGAATTTCCAGTACATAATCATGGTGAACCTTTGAAAGGAAAATTTTTAAACAAGATCAACATAAAATTTATCTCAATTTACCTAACAAAGCATTGGAACCATAACAATAAAATTTAGAAGGTATAGGCTAGAGACGTGTTTTGGCGTCATAAAACATAGCAGCTGTCTTTAACTTGTCTACGATACATTCTGAGTGTGATACCTCACTCCACGTACGTAAGTATATCGTATATCGTCCATGTACTTTCGGGTATATCGGGCGGTGTTACAGTACGATAAGTATAAAGGGGTGCTCTCACTGTACGGTTTCTCATTAGACAACGCTAATACGGACTTGGGCCTCCACATACCTTCGGGTATATTTGGGAGGACAAATTTTAGGTGCTATCCATCCATAGTGAACTGAGTCGGCCGTCTTGTAAATTGTGATACACCGAACACAACATTTGGAGAGATTTCCTGCCCATACTTCTTGGTTCGCCAGGAGGTATTCTGCAGTTCACAGTTTCCTGGTAAGCCCTTTTTCCTAGTATTACCCTTTTATTTTTTTAAAATTTTTTTTTGGTTAAAATAAATCAGTAATCGCGAAAGAAAAAAATCCTTTCCCCTGTCATTCGCGTAGATTAGCATTAAAACCACCTTTACCACCAGACGTTACTTTTGGTAGGCGAAAGCAATCACGCTTTGCTGAATCAAGTACAATTCGTACCTCTGGTGAAACATCATATTCCCATAAACCAGAGTTTTCTCAAGTTGTTTCTACGCATCCCGGTTCGTCTACTATTGTCGAAACAGAGTCTTCACAGCTACCCATGGTCACGATCCATCCAATCAGTGAGACCATACCTCCTGGACCCAACGTTGTTCAACTAGAAATTGATCTAGATCCTATCTCTTGTTTGCCAGAACATCTGAATCCTGAAGTCGTTCAACCAGAATTTGTTCCTACCTTGGTCATCCCACAAATATCTGTAGCCATTGAGTCTCCCATATCACACAGTCAGCCACCTGAAATATACTTTGGGCCTGACGGTGAAATACTTCCACCTGGTTTAATTGCAATTGAATAAATCCCACAAGACGAGAAACCTTTAACTCCAACCCATTTTGGGGAGGACCTTTACCTGTACAAGTATTTTCCTCAGTCGTTACCATCTGCTTTTGTTGATCCTGTTCCTGTTCAAACTCCCATCGATTCAAAAGGGTATACATTTAGTCAAGTAACCATGCCTGAACCAACATCTTTGGTTAGGCCATCTATTCCAATTACGTCAGTACCTGCCCTCGCTACCCTGTCAATGTTCACAACTTCACCATAATCATATTTTCATGCTGGCCCTATGGTCCCATCAGGTTACAAATCATTATCTGGAATTTTCTCTGGTGCATCTTCAAATCCATAGACTTTACCAATGTCATCATCTGGTAATCCTATAGTGAGTACTGAACGAATTGATTATTTATATACATCATCAGGACAATATCAAGCTGATCCTTCTGGGTCTATTCCTTCAAGTATCATATCAAATGGACTCCCAACATTTGGAGAGAAATATTTTTCGTCTTATTATCCTCCTCATGCTGGGGGGCAACCTTTGATCACCCAATATGACAGTACTCTGTCACTTTTTGGTCAACCTAATGTCGAAATGAATTTTTGTCAATGGTAATCGACTCTACCTATCCAACCACAAATGGTTGTACACTCGTATCAACCAGTTCAACCTGTTACACCCACGTCATTAACACTTGTTAATACATCTTTACCCCTATTACAGAATTAAAATTTTATACAACAACCTTATCAAGTGGGTCCTTTAACTCAATATCCTCAAATTTTGGGTCCACAGACTCCAAATGTTTTGGTTAATTTACAACAACCTATATCCAGAATCATTTATTCACAACCTTCTTTACCATTTTATGGGATGTCACAACCACAACCTGGCTATACTTATCAACCGAATCCAAGTTATCCTAATTTGGATTATAACATTGGTGGACAGAACCCTTTCCAGCCTAAGGCGCAAATGCCTCAAACTTCATTTCAACAAGTATCATATCCAGGTTTTGGTCAACAGAATCCTCAAGCGTTTGCTTTTCAAAACAACCCTTATCTAGGTTACCAGCAATAGATTCCTTATGCTGGTGCTCAAAGGCCTGTTTCTCAAGAAATTTCATCTTACCCTGGCTATGCTCAACCTGACCTTAATAGACAGTTTCCCTTTGTTGCAACTTTAGAGTTACCAGATTTAAATCGGCTAACTAATGATCCAATTAACTATGCTCCTTGGTGGCCGGTGATACCTCACAAATTACCCTCAAATATTCCTAAGTTAAATGGAATCCCTGGAGAAGATCCTTCGAATCATGTCATGACTTATCATTTATGGTGTTCATCAAATTCCCTAAATGATGATTCTCTTTGACTACGTCTTTTCCAGCGTACACTCATAGGTCTGGCTGCAATATGGTATATTGAGTTACCTAGAGCTTCTTTTGATAATTTCACTGCCCTAGCTACTGTCTTTTTGACTCATTTCCAGTTACCCATCAGATATGAAACTGGAACGGAACTCTTGACCAATTTCAAATAGACTAATTCTACTCACATTTCTGATCATATTCACAAGTGGCGTCATTGTTGTAGAATGGTTAAGACATTTGTTCCGGATTAGCTCCTTGCTGAATGGTTCATTAAGTCCCTGTTACCATCTATAATTGAGGATGTGGCTAAGGGTGGCGGTCACAGAAGAGCAAGTTATCGCTCGTGCCCAATATTTAGATTTGATTTACACTCAGTCTAGCACACTCTATGAAAAATTCCTAATGCGCCGAGATCTAATTTCACTATTCCTCCTCAATTAAAGGACTCTCATGCAAGAGATGGATTGATAGGCACTGCAAGCACACATCACACTACTGCATCTGATCCTGCACCTTCTTCTGAAATTAACGTCATGTCGTTTGACAAAGGAAAAAGTGACAAGCAACCCAGAAGTAAGAAAAAAGGGAAATCTAAGAAAAAGCAAACTTCTAACCCGCAGGAAAGATCATCTGATCAATCGTCTAGACCTAGGAAACCTCATTATCCATGCATAATATATAATGAGGAACACTTTTTTAGGGATTTTCCTCACCACGCTGAAGTCTCAAAAATCATCAAGACTTCCCATGCTTAACTGTGTTGACAGACCCATTTCCAAATCCGGACACAAACATGGTTGCTATGGATCCAAATTCTAGTTCCCAAGTACTTATGTTATCTGTCACAAAAACTTCAACAGATATTTTGGTGTCAACGCATAATAAATATTATGGTAGTCAGGCCACTGATCAACCTACTACCTCGACAACGAATCCTTCTATGGAATCAATACCACCTACTGTTATTCCTGAATTGACAATCAAGCCACCAAATGGAGTAATTCATAAATCGACATATAATCCTCGAGCAAGAGCTGCAAAAAATTATAATATAGTTGAATATTTGGCTCAATCCCCTTCAGCTATGTCTGCTCTTGAGATATTACAAAATTTTCCCTCCCAAAAATAGGCTTGATTGTTGGCTATGTGCCGCAACTACCAGCAGAATTGGCATTCTCCATACAAGTAAATGTTCTCAGTCACCTTGTTCATCGCACTATTATTGATGAGGGAGCATCTACATGCATTATGTCTCTAAACTATTGGAAGTCACTTGGCTCGCCGCGCTTATCAAAATCATCAACGATGTTGAAGGCATTTGATGGGCGTACATATAAACTTTGTGGTATCATTAATAACTTGCATGTTGAACTAGGGGGAAAAACAGTGAATGTTGATGTTGAGGTTGTTGACAGACCCCTTGACTATAATATTCTACTTGGAAGGCCATGGGTGTATGCAATGACTGCAATTGTTTCTACATATTTTAGAATGATCACCTTTCCATATAAAGGTGCTATCACAGTCATCAATCAACTATCCTTCTTTGCCTCTGCTTCGCAGGTAACTGGAAGTGTTCTGTTCGTTCACATACCCCAACTAGAACTTCAGAAAATTGGTGTAGGACTCTTAAAGGATTCCACTCTCATGGGAACCTTTGCATTACCGCCGCCTGCGACGTCGACAGAAATTGCAAGAATAGAGACCTACTACATGATATCTTCCACTCTATATGGCTTAAGGGAGTGTATGGGAAATTATGAAATTACTACGTTGGATGAGTTTCTGCCGCCCAACCCTATTGAGCTGGCATAGCAATCAATATATTTGGCTTGGGTGGCAAATCCAAGTGTTTGGGTTAATCATTCCTTAGATTTTGGTACTTCCTCTGATCCTTTTTCCTCAATGTTCTTGACAGATGAGAATATTTTGGAAGCCATGATGTCAGAAGGAGAACCATGGGAATATTATCATCATAGTTCCCATCTTCCTGATTATGAAGAAAACTGTCTTAGTGAACTATATCACCCATCAATCAAAACTTTCTTTTTGAATTCTTTACCCATTAATGCAATCGATTCTGATCGAAATCTGTCAAATATTGAAGAAACCATTTCTATCGATATTTTGACCAAACCTGGCGTTGTAGAAAACATTCATGTCGGCGTATCTTCTTCTCCATCATAACTCGAATTATATCACTCTCTATTTTGTAAATTCCGTGATGTATTTTCTTGGTCTTACGAGGAAATGCTGGGCATAGATACTAGTATTGTTGAAAACACTATTAATATGTATCCCGATGTCAAACCGGTGTGTCAACGGCTTCGTCCTGTTCATCCGAAGAAAGCCATTGCCATCAAAGCAGAATTTGAAAAACTTTTGTGTGCTGGTTTCATATACCCTATTCCGGTACTGAGTGGGTTTCCAATATCATTCCTGTCATGAAAAAACAAGGAACCATTAGAGTATGCTTCAATTATCGGTATGACAATATTGCTTGTCCAAAAGACAACTATCCTACTCCCTTTATCGACCAGATTATTGACGATTGTGCTGGATGTGAAATCTTTTCGTTCATGGATGGATTTTCCGGCTACAATAAAATCAAGATCCGCCTAGAGGATCAACATAAGACAACATTCATTTGTCCTTGGGGCACATTCGCTTATAGGAAACTACCGTTTGGTTTAAAGAACATTGGGGAAACTTTTCAAAGAGAAATGGATTATGCTTTCAATGACATCAAGCACATTGTTCAACCGTATCTAGATGATTTTCTAGCGCATTCACGAAATCGGACTGATCACTCGATGCACTTGAGAGCCATTTTCTTACGTTGTTGACACTACAAAATATGCCTCAATCCACATAAATGTGTGTTTTGTGTTGGTTCTGGTCGTTTTCTTGGATTCGTAGTCTCAAAAGAAGGAATTCAAATTGACCCATTGAAGGTTCAGGCCATTCTTGATTTTCCTGCGCCATCAAATTTACTTCAGATACAGAAAGTTCAAGGAAAGGCTAACTTCCTATGAAGGTTCATTCCAAACTACGCCGAAATGGATAAAGTATTTACTCGACTATTCAAAAAGGTGGTTCCATTCCATTGGGACCAAGTTGCGCAAGCTTCTTTTGATGCTGTCAAGGATACCCTTATTCGAGAGTCATTAATGTACCCCCCTAATTATCAAAATGATTATTTCCTATATATCGCTGTGGTTGAAACGACCATTGCTATGGTTTTGGTCCAAGTAGAAGATGGAATTGAACATCTGATATATTATTTGAGTCGTAATCTCAATGATATGGAAGTTAAGTATTCATATGTAGAAAAGATTTCCTTGGTAGCTGTTCAAGCTGTCCAAATATTTCGCTATTATATCCTGCTCTGAAAAACCACTATCATTTTGGATTGCAATCCCATGACTTATATCTTATCACGTCAATTGCTGGGGGGAAAATATTCAAAATGGATTGTCATTTTGCAGGAATTTGATTTGGAATTCATAAAATCCAAGTCAAAGAAGTCTTTAGTTTTGGCTGAGCTTCTCTGTGACCTTCCCTCTGATAGTACTGCCTCTATGTCAGAACCATCAATTCCTGACGAGTCTCTGCTTCTGATCGGATCATCTGATCCTTGATATGGGGATTTCATCATTTATATCCAAACTCAAAATTTTCAACTTGATACCTCTCGCTCTGAACATTGACATATTCGGTACCAAGCCAAATATTATCTAATCGTCGGCAATACACTTTATCGTCGTGGTGTCGATACAATTTTAAGGAGGTGCCTCACTCATGAGGAGGCTGAAAAAGTGTTAAATGATTGTCATGCTGGGGCTTGTGGTGGAAATTTATCTGGATATTCTACCACATAGAAGATACTCTACGCCGGTTACTTTTGGCCTACAATTGTTTGAGACTGCATCCTCATGGTCAGAAGTTGTCATGCGTGCCAGATTTTTTACTGTAAAATTCGCAAACTGCCAGCGCCAATGCATCCTGTTGTCTCTCTGGGACCATTTTTGAAATGGGGTATTGAATTCATGACCTGTAACCCTTGTTTGTCTGGGGGGCATGGTTATATTATTGCCTAAATTCAACAACACAAGATAGACAACTGCATTGTTTTTCTTTAATCATGTTATTGCACGGTTTGGAGTCCTACAGGCTATAGTTACAGATCATGGGAAGCATTTTCGCAATCACATGATGGATGAATTGATTGCCAAGTTAGGATTGTCACATGATAATTCTATTCCTTATTATCCACAATCAAATGGATAAGTTGAAGCTATCAACAAGATTCTTAAATGTATGCTTCAACGAATGATATCAGTTCGTAAAAGAAATTGCCATTTGATCCTGTACTCCGCCTTGTGGGCATATCGAACCTCGTTGAGAAACACAATTGGATTTACTCCTTTTCAATTGGTGTATGGTCTGGAAGCTATCTTACCAATCCAATGTGAAATAACTTCGTTGAAACTCGCAATTGACTTGTTACCTAACACCTCAAAAGAAGAAGTGCATCTCATTAACCTGATCCATCTCGATGAAATGCGTCGTGAAGCCCAATTGGCAAACGAAGTGCATAAGAGACGTACAAAGGCGCAATACGACAAAAATGTCTAGCCTTACATTTTCTCAGAGGGTGAATTGGTCCTTCTTTACAATCAAGAAGCTGATGTAATAGGTATAGGAAAGTTTGAGCCATTATGGCATGGCCCCTATATTGTCAAAAGAGTTCTTGCTAAGGGCACCTATGAGTTGGTTGATTACAATGGAATTTCGTTGGCGCAGCCCATAAATGGGTTGTATTTGAAACGTTACTATGCTTAATCATGAGCGTAGTAATTTCTTGTATTATACTGTATATATATGCTATTGATTTGCATTCACTATCTTAATTTGTTTTTAGAGTTTTCTTGACGTTAGTAATCCGCTTTAAATTTCATCACATATGTTTGAATCTTTGGAACCCTTTGTTGGATATGTTGATGGTGCTAGTTGTAGTACATAGAATCTATCCTCTGCAGCGTGGGCCATTTTCGCTCTGAATGGTGAGTTAGTGAGTTTTCAAGGGATTTGTATTGGTAGATAAACAAACAATATCGCTGAGTATAGCACGTTGATTGAACTTCTCTCTGATGCCATTTCATTTGGTATTAACCACATCATCATAAGGTTAGACTCATAACTTGTGGTATTACAACTTACTAGTGTTTATATTGTTAGAAATCCAACATTGCATAGATTGTTCCTAAGAGTTCGACTTTTGGAAAGACACTTTGATTTTATTCAATATAGTTTTAGACAGACATTTGCAACATATGTAAAGAAAAAAATCATATCATTGAATAGGATTTCATAATAAACATAGGAAAACACTGAAATCATATAGATAGATAGTTATAGGTTTTTACAAAATTTGTGCCCAAGACACATTGGTCATCTGACCTCAAAATGTATGCAAAATGTCACAAGTAAACTAGTGGTGCTCATGGTAACATGATATAGATCTAGCTATCCTACGTAGTAACCGCATCCAGCGGTTAGGAACCCCAATAATGTGTCGCTGCAGTCGCATGGGTAACTCTTCGATCCGGAAATCCAGAATCCTGAAGGTAAAACCCTCTATGTGCTGCCGAAGCTCAGCCAGAGTCTCAGCCATATCAAGATCCTGAAGGATTTCTCTCTCGAAAACCCTATCTGCTGGTACATCTGCCTCACGCTCTGGTTCCACTACTGGTTGAACACGACCAAAATTTGCATTACATAAAAAATTTAGTTTAGTCTTGGGAAAACATCAAAAATACAAAAACATTGTATAAACCTTAAGAAAATAAAAAAACATGGTCAAAACATTATTACCCATTGCACCCCACTAAGCACCTTCTGGTAATGCTAAATCTGGATCTCCTCGAAAATCTATGCCTGCATATGCATACTCATCGATGGCGAAAATTTGTCACCGAAACCAAGCAAAGAATGCGGTCGAGAACATAATGGTAGATTGGCCTGCATGCCTACCCATGAGTTCTACCCATCTCTACATCTGTGGATCTCTAGGATTAGATATATCCAGTGTAACATGTTGTGGCTACATCGGTGGAATCTGTTCCAAGGCGAAGGATATAAGGATAAAACCATAACTGAACTTATTCGTCCTTCCTCCCTTTGCTTAGTTCAGTTTTTCCTTTATCTGAGAAAGAACAACTTCAGACCAGTTGAAGACTTTTGGCTCCATGCACTCTATCGCATACTGCATATATGATCTATTCGCTACATGTAGTGTAACGGTGCCAGCAAGTTTTGCGATCATGAAAAGGATAGTTCTCAAAGGAAAATCTCTAACATCTTGGATGTTTATCTTTCCATATTTTCTTGGCTCTACCCCTGGATAACAATGTTGCAAAACATAATCTCTCACTGTCTCTCCTCGAACAACAGACCCTGAGAGAAAAATAGGCAAGCCTCTCCTCGAAAAACCTGTAAGAAAGTATATATCCTCCACTGTTATGGGAGCCACTTGGTTCTTAATTTGAAATGCCTCGATAGCTGGATCCCATGCTCGAACTAAGAACTCCAAGAGTTCTATTTGTTGCCTCATCCCTGACAATTTGAAGTACTCAAGTAGTCCACAATCTCTTAGGGCTCTTACTGTACCTGGATCATTTAAGGCAATCATATCCTATTCTTCATGTTCTCTTTCCCTCCATGTAATCATCATTTTAATCTGATGGAAACCTGAAATACAATGATAATAACCATTAGATTCCATTCATTGCAAAAAATTGGGCAAATTTTGGGCATAATGCAAAAACCAAAAATCTCGATTGCACCCAATGCACTCCCTAACAAGAGACAATGCATTGTGTATGCAATTAGCCTTCAATATGCTTTCTATGCAATGCAGGTTTCGACATCCAAGGGTGAGTTGCCCTCTTTTTGGGCAGAATTTACCCTAGGGACCCCAAAACCATAAAAAATTGCAGAAATTGGAAATGAATTGATTACTAAAGGAAAGATGAGGTTCATATCACTAACCTAGATCAAACAGCAACGAAATCCGTCCACAGAAACGATTGCAATCAACAGCTGAATTTTAGGGGCAAAATCAGGTTCAGAGCTCCAAAATGCAAATGGTAACTATGGAATGGTAAAAATGAATAGTAAAATTCTTTTTAATAGTCATTTAATTGTTTGCAAATTAAATTTATTGCTATGACTATGGTTTTATTATGTTTTTTATCATGAAACAGGTATTTTTAATCCATTTGATGTTGTTCTGAACAAGTCTTACAACTGATGAATAGATTAGTCATGCAGATTTATTTCAAGAATGATTTGACCACAAAGCATATTTTTTCTCCTTATTCTTCGAGCTTTGTTAAAAATGAAAAAGGATTTGAAGCGCACTTTTATCTTTTTTTCGAGCTTCGATAACAGTGAAAAAGGAACCTCTGGAGTCTTCTTTCAGCTCTTTTCAAACTCTGATAATGTGAAAATATTGCCAAGCACTTGCCTTTTCAAGCTCGTAAAAGTAAATGAATTGATATCTACTCAGTATAAGTTTAACCCTTTTCCGGACTGAGATAGATTATTTACGAAAAAGGAATACCTTTGTCGAACATGACTAAAGAAGTTCTCTTAGATATTATTTTACACTTTTTCGGATATGAGCGACAAATTTACGAAAAAGTACTTATGGTGTTTTATTTCGTCCTCTTTTTCAAACTCCCTAAATATGAAAAAGGAACGGGCTAGCACTGTTGTTAATCTCGTTAAAACATAAAATAGCGACAGGCTTGTCGATCATGGCAAGAATCGAGTTTCATTCATCGCTAGACTCGTTAAATGATTAAATAGCGATAATTTATTCTCCCGAAGGGTTGAATTATAGATCAAGCAAATGTTATCCTCCTCAAGCTTGTTTAAAAATAAATAGGTACTGGTCGACAAATGACCGGGGAAAATTTGGGAAAAGTGAACATAATTCTTTATGGTAGCAAGTCACTCTTGAACATGACACTTCACTCCATGTCCGTGACTGTTTGGGTTGGGTAATCATCTTAACGGTTCATTCATACCTATGGTTCATCATACGTTCACTCCAGTTTTGGGTCAATGCTGCCAACTCATCTCAGTGTCGCCGATATGTTCAAGAGAAGTCATCTAGCGAATAACTCATCCTTCTGCAATAATCATAAACCTTCATTATCATGACAGTCATCCCTGAAAATTGTTATATCAAGTCATACCCTTGTCTCCAAAATCAGTAACCCCCGTTTTGCAATAAGGTGGATTCCTGTCAACGACAAATCATTATCCAGGAAGTTCACTTAGAAACATCTGATTCTAGTACCATGAGGCTTGTTACAACATCAACAAGATCCTCACTTCCAAACTTTTGATCGAAAGATTTTATTTGGCATTAGAAATCAACTCATCTATTCATGCCTTATGAAATGTACTACAATAACTTGAGGGCTGTTGACATCAATGGTGGTTATCTTGCATTTGTTAACAGCTCACATCATTGGCTGGTAATCAAACGATGTATTTCCATGTTCGACTACAAATCATATATTCGCATGGATAGACTTGTACCCGAATGACCGAGTGAAAGAGATAAGAAGACCCCGGATCTAGTTTCAGCCATCCGGGCTGCGATTTCAATATTGTTGTACACATCATCAGTATGGTGACCTTACATACAAATCGTCATCCGAACATGGGCCTATATATGTAGGCATGTCTATATTGGGAAAAATTCCAATGTAGACGACTTTATGAATTATGTACATGTTATTAGATTGTTTATGTGCTGAACATGGGAATGCCTACCCTTAGAAATTATGATCAAGATGATATATCATGATGTAGTGTATTGTAATATTGATGCAGGTTGCAACTCCGCTTCATCTCCAGCGCATCGCAGTGTAAAGAATCTCAATCAAAATATTGTTATTATTATTCTGACTTCATGCTTTAGGGGGAAATTTTTATAGGTCAATTTGGGCACCATTCCCAATGACCTGGCTAACTGGACATCATCTCCAGGACCAATGAATAAGGTCTATCATCCCCTATCATTTCAATTGTTATATGCCCTAAGACAAAGAACAAGACAAATCATTCAAGACTTTCATCTGAAAAGGTTTCCAAGATTTAAAGTTTATAATATATCATATGAGAGCTCATCAACGCTGCCTATAAAGGGACTAAGTGCGTGGCATATACAGGTATCCCCATGCAAGGCTGCTCTGCAAAGCACTTCCCGACACTCATAGGTGCGTTGGTCACATTGGGAGCGAAATTCTCATTGTTATGGAATCTCCACTTGGCCAGTGCATTCTAGAAGAGTTCACATGTGTCAAACTTCGAATCCATGTGTCCATTTGACATCTACAAGATTGGTAACATGTCTTGCCTATTATTGGAAATTTATTGATGGTAAAAATACCTTCAGCTCCTCTATAAATTGAGCACAGATAAGTTAGTGTTTGAGAAGGAAGAATTTGTGTAGAGAAATGTTGGTGGAATTTCAATTGAGGAGATTGATTTGAGTGACATATTTCTGGAGATATCTACATTGTGATGGGGCTGGGATGCTGCTGGAGATGGTGATACTAAATAAATCACTGGGTTGTAACCTCCCCTTCAATTATTAATAAATATTACTACTTATTTTTCCCTATATGAATTTGTATAAGCTTTGATTTTCCATATCATGATTTCTTATTTGATGTATATGGTTTATGCTTTATTGATTTAGCTAAATAAATTGAATAAACATCTGTATTATTGCTATCTTTTGTTGTTTAGTGTTCATTCTTGCATGAAATATTTTGCATAGCCGGTTGGAATTTTAAGCTACAGTAAAAGCGACAAAATAAGACTTTGGAAGCGCTTGGACTCCAAGTAAGCTTCTTATTTCATTATGTGTGTTTGTTTACAGTTAGGAAAGATAGTCGTAAAGTCTTTGACCTGTTGTTCTAGATTAGCACCTGTCTAGGGAAGGATGATTTATCCGTAATTCATAATTCCGCATAACACTCGGTGATATGCTGCCATCAATAAGTTTAGTACGTTTTTTTATTTCAGTGAGTTTTGAGTCAGTTTTCAAAAAATATTTCAGTCAAGTCTTGAGTTATGTTATGCTTCTATAATTTTAAGATTGGCAAGAAAAATCATAAAATGACAACATAAAAACCACTTTGGAGCCTAGGATCTAGCCCTCCTAGACTTAGAGAGGGTTCTCTTTGTAAGATTTAGCTTTGTTTTTAATGTTTTATGATATTAGGCTAGTTAAACTGATTATAACATTTTCTTTTTGATTGATAGTTTTGGTTGGATTAAGGGATCTCTTTAAACTATTTCCATTGGGCTATGGAGTCACAACAGGTTGGGTGGTTGCATCAATTTTTCAAGAGCAATTGCAAGGAAAGCTAATTATAGTTACTGGATATTTATAACATAGTGAATTATGGAATGAAATAAGAGTGATTTTAGAAGTGGTTAAAAAACAATTAAGTATTTTTTACCCAAACTTCAGAAGAAAAACAATTATATTGTAAACGCATCCAGAATTAAGGTGCTATATGTAGCAAATATCAATCTTCAGATTTATGTTTTACAATTAGAATCAAATGATACATTGAAAGAAATAACAGTGGAAAACATTAAACACAGTAAAGAAAAGACATCACCAGATAAAAATAGTACAGGAATCTTGCAAAATGGTCTTGTATGATTGATACTCCAGCTCCAAAATTACAATGTTCCAATAGAAAAGCTTACAATCTAGGGTCCAACCCCTGATATTGAATGTAAATGAAATATTTAACTAATTCCTAGTGATTTCCATATGTACATGGGCAATCTGCTATTTATTACAATAATAACTAAAAATTGATAAATGTGACCACAACGAGGACACGTTGGAATATTTGTGATAGGTGGTTGTAATCACCATAAGGCCATTACTATGTGTTTGACTTGTTGTTGTGATGGCAGATTAAAGTGATCTGAGGAAGATTTGCTGAACTGATATACTGGTCTGTGGAATTAATTGATGAGCTGAGTTGGCTGTTCCACTGATGTGTTGAGTTGTCAACCTTCTTGGTAATCACACAACTTCTCCCATTGATGTGCATTTAGAATCTTGGTTCTAATTAGTTTTCTGTAAATTTCATCTATCTCTGTGTACTTCATGAAAGTTTGCCTTAACTGGAAAATGTGTTTGATTTGATGCCATATATACAAATCATTGTCCATAGCTTCTAGGAAGGCTCTTCCAGTCATTGAACCTTTAATCCCTGCAAATTTTGTTGTGTCTTTGGCAATCTCCTTTAGATTCTTGACATAATATGTCCTGTGCACGAGCTTATAATTGATCACAAAAGGAGAAGGCAATCCTATTTTGAGCAGTGGTTCTATTCTATTGAAGAATCTGTTGACACCAATTTGTAATTGATTACACTTTTATTTTACCAATGTGACCAAACTCTTTTTGTTGAGTACCTTCTTGACTTCTAGGATGGCTGATGTTCTGTCCTCCACTCCTAGTGCTTCCAATTCAAAATTTCTCTTAGAATTCAAGAATTTGATGATATTGTTGGATATTTCAGGCATCCCTGTCAGTTCTCTATTTTCTTTTTCTATGGAAACACGCACTAATCCAATTAGATCTCTCTGTTCAAAAATTATTTGGATAGAAGGCCATATTTCATTCATGGATTCAATAATACTAGTCCAAATAATTTCCTGGGCCTAGCCAATAGTCTATCCAATAGAAGCTTCACTCTATGCCTTGATTAATTTATCAATCTGTTTCTGAGCTCTCTGTATCTCAATCTCATGGGAATTGTCTGACCTTTTCTTCAAATATTTGAAGGTGTCGATTTCTGCTTCAAGCTTTTTGATCTCTGTTGTCTATAGGATCATGTTTTCCATAGATTTTGCTAGCTACTCTGTACCACCTAATGAGCCTGTTGTTGATGGTGTTGTTATAGGAATGGATGAAATTGGGACAAACTGTAATGGAAAAATGGCCATTTCTGTTGCTTTCTCCTTTTCTTTCACTAGTTTTTCCATCTCTGTCTCCATTTGCTTTAACTGTGCAGACTGCTCCATGATTAGCTTCACCATATTAGATTTTTGTGCTTCATTTTCCTCAATATATTTTTTCAAGGGGTATTCAATTGCTGACAGTTTGAGCTATATCTTGAGGTTTTCTATATAAACATTATTTTTCTTCAATATTTCTTCCACAAACTCCACATTGGTTGGTTCATACCCAATATTTACCACTAAATCCTCTAAATATTTTATTCTATTATCTTTGGCTAGAGAAGATATTTTCTCCATTTTTAGTTGAGATTGAAAGTTAGCCAAAGATACTTGCAGTTTAGACAAGTTGATGGCAGTGTTGGTCAATGTGGAGGAAATCATCTCTCCAGTCTGTTTATGCATCTCCATTTGGTCTATTGGATGGATGTCTTCCACATCAAATTCAAATGCAGTGTGCTTGAAGTCTACAGGTGTTTTAGGCTGAGAGATTTGTGCTTCTAGGAAAGCCATTCTTATCTTTCCTTTCTCTGAATCAAAGGTTGATAAAAGCCTTCTTTGTGAAATAATTTTCTGCTTCCAGAATTGGCTGTAGGTACTGGTTTTGAGAATTTCATTCTTCCTCTTGATCTCCCTAAATGTATCAAAGATTCCCTTCTTCTTTCCCCCTATAGTAGCAGTAGATGTGGGAGTTTGTAAGTTCTGCTGTTGGAATGGAATGGTGGCTGACGATGTTGAGAATATGGTTTGGCCACCTGCTGGAGATGAACTTGGAGTATCCCTGATGGTGATGACTATTTGCCTCTATTTTTCGCTACTCTGATCAATGTCCATGTGGAATCTAGCTCTTTTTCTATATTACATTTTAAATTCTCTGCTAGATGTATTAGTCTCCATATTAGACTAATCATCTCTTGGCCTCTTCCCTGCTGTCTCTTTCTCTAGTTATTTTCCATTGTCTTCTTTGCGTTCTGTAGTATGCTTTTCCTATGGAGTGGGGGTTTGAATGCTTGAGGTGGAGATCACATTTTCTTTAGCTTCTTGCAGTTTATTTTATACCCACTCTACTTGATTCATGTATTTATCTATCTCAGGCTTGTGTGTGTGGATGTATGGGGTTGATATGTTCTCCACCCTTTTCTTGGAGATGATCCCCAATGGGTCATATGACCAAGTGAAGCTGTGATTGAATTTCATTTCCCTCACCATATTATCAACCTCTTCTCCTGCTACTCTACTATTACAAATAAAAGGACCAATTTGGGATTTGATCCTAAATTGGGATTTCTTCTTAGCAGATACAAAGTGCACCTCATCTGTGTTGATCATCTACCTTATATATTCCAGGGCAAAGATCCTCATGGAGAGGAACTTTGGAAGCTTGTAGGGGGCCAACTCACATCCATAGATTCTGATCTCGCTATAATTTTGGTACAAGTACCAATCTCCAGTTCTGACTTGATCTGATAACTGCATAATCTTCTTCATTTCCTCATTAACCCTTGGCTCTGTGTTACAGCTGAGTATATTCATTGCTAGATGAAAAAATGAATCAACAAAAAATTTGTAAGTATAATTCTTCTGCTCCTTCATTAGCATAGTTGTCCAAAAGATGACTAACTGAGGCTGAGAGGCATGATTAACCTTTGTCGTTTCAAATTGGAATCTGCTGGCCTGAAAAAAAACAAACATATAGGCATATACTGAAGTGTATTTGAACACTTCTTCTGTGTGAAACTTTAAGAATTGATCATGGATGGCATCAACTGAGAATTGTCTAAAATTGAACATGATTGAAGGCTTAGAATCTGATGAAAGGATAGAAATAAAACCTATCATAGCCTCATCTACCACTGGTTTGAGTGATACCCAAGTAAATATGAGAGGACAATGACAATATGTTGGGTTCTATCAGGGAAAGTGGATGAGGGATATGGAGGATTATTTTTGGGCATTAGGGCATCAGTGGCCATGAAAATATATAATGTTTTAGCTATGATGGTAAAGTCCAGCTTTTGATACAGTTCTCTGAGAGCTTCATATGAGAATGGGATGGTTTCTTCAACAATGGGAGCCTACATAATTTGTAGGATAGATTGGGCACTGACAATGAAAAGGAATTCCCCTCTAGGGGTTACTACAACTCTTTGGTTAATGTCATAACATGCATGGCACTTCTTAACAAATTCAGGGCAGATGTGGGTCTTTGGGAATATAAAATAAGGAAATTTGGTCTTCCATAACCCTATGTAATCAACTTCGTCTATCAATTTATCCTCAAGCCAGCAGTAGACATTGAATAAATCGAAATCTGACTCCGTCTGATGGATTTTAAAATCTCTATTAGCTAAAGCCACATGATCCAGTTATACCTGAGTGTAAACCATAGGATTAAAGGGTTATTGATCCTTCTTTGGAGGCATTGTTGTCTTCTAAAAAATGAATTAACTTTGTTTTTCACTGGTGTAGAGAAGAATGGGAGTAAAAATAAGTAGGGAATGAAGAGAGGGAACTCCTGTGGATTACATTAATGGGGTGGGGAGATGTAGAAAGGGGATTCTGATTGCTTCTGCAGATAATTGGACGCTTTTCTGCATGCAAATACACTGGTAAAATTTGCCACAGGTGCGATATTTTGGTTTTATGGAGTGATTGGGCGACCGTTGACATGGTGCAGGCCCGTTGGGTAACAATATGAGCTATTAATTGTCCAATGGGCTTGTGGCAGGAGCGTATCTGATTGGATGGAGGGGACAAGAAGGTGCGGTCATGGCGTAATGGTAATGGATAATGGTCAGAGGCACGACGATTTATATTGCAGTGGAAACAACTTTTCGGAGGGGGCTGTACCCGGTAAGTGGCATCGGACGGGGGGTGGGGGGGGGGGTGGTGTGTGAAATGTTTCAGAGCTGACACGTTGCAATGATAGCGGTTTCGAAAACCGTCCATTTTGGATCCCAACCCACCCCCCCTGATGTTACGTTCGGACGATGACGGGGGGATAAAAATATTTGTGGGTCGTCGGATGAAGAGGAGGGCATGGGGATGAGACGAAAGATGTGGGGTGTTTAGCATTGATGTGCAATGAGATTGGATGGTGGGGTTGGGGAGTGTTTAATGAAGAATGGGGGACAGAAATATGATGTCGAGACTTTAGGATATGGGAGAATATATGTTTTCGGGACTTACGATATATATTATGACATAAAGTATGTCACAATATCTTCAATAAACCTTAATTTCTGAAACTTAGGATAAAGTGCCATTGATTTTGATTTTTCCTTTTTATTCCAAGAAATGCATGAACTCTTTGGGTAACCTTGTAGTAAATTTCATTTTTCCTCCCTTCTTTCTTCTCTTCATCCCCTACCCATGTCACTAATCTAACATTTTTTATTATTTTGCAGGGTGCCTTTGGACTTGCAGACCCTAAATCAAAATTTTTTTTTTTCTCTTTCTTTAAAAATATAACCTACATCTATCCTTATTTCTTCCATTGACTTAGATTAAGTTGTTGAGTAAATTTAATTTCTACCTATCTACTGATATGCCAAGATTAAACAGTTTGGAAAATCCTTATTTTCTAACCTATCAACATAAATTTAAAATTGTACAATCATGCTTAAACGATATGATTGAACAAACCTATCTAATCAGTAGTGGAATTTTGATTTGCAACACTTTAAATATTATTTCTTTTCGGGTTTTCCTTTATTTTTCTTTTTCTCTTTTTCCTTTTTTCTTTATACCCTTTTTTTATATCTTTTTGGAAATCACTTGAATATTGAAAATAATTCTCAATATGAAATTGCAAACTCATGAAATATTCAATCACCTTGAGATCCTATGATTTATAGGATACTAAAAATGGCTACAGCTGGGGATGGCACTTCTCCAAATGAAGTGTCAAGAACCTAAGACTAGTAGCCTTGAATGCTCCATTTTTTGCAAAATATTCATCTGAATTTTTTTTGTATTTTATGACATCTCATCAAACCAGGCTTAGGGCCTTCTCTTCGGGCTTCAACCTTGGTTAATGAATTATTCAAATCACAAACTGTAAAACTGTGGTATTTACAATGTTGAAAGACCAACCTGAATTTTCAAGAGAAATAGTGTTTCAACATCCTGCCATTGATAAGACCTTCAAGTATCTCTGTTCCATCCAACTCTTTATGAAAATATGCTTTGTTTCCTCTGAAAGCATCAATGATGTATGGTCCTTGCCAAATATTGTCAAATTTTCCATGTTTTCCTTTGTCTTCTCTTCTTTAATCCCATTTCAAAACTTTGTCTCCTAAATTAAAAACATTAGCCTTTTTTCTTTTATCAAAAATCTTCTTGATATTCTCTTGAATCACTTGAGTTTTGTTATAAACTTCCTCTCTGGACTGCTGCAACTAAATAGTTTGATTAATCCTTCTTTGTATATCATTTGGCTCAGCTTGAATTTCCTGAATAATCTTCATGACTGGAATTCCTAAAGAAGAAGGAAAAACTACATCCATTCCATAAACCAATTGGTATGGAGACATGCTGATTGATTGTTTGGTAGTAAGTCTATCAGGCCAAAGAGAATTGATCAACTTGTTATTCCATGATTCCTTGTTAACTTCCAAGAGATTTTTGATGATATTCACCAAAATTTTGTTTGAAGATTCATCCAATCCATTACCCTAAGGGTAATAGCCTATTGAATGCCCCAAATTTATATGATACCTATGAAAAAAATCCACCATTTCCTTGGAATTAAAGGCTGCAGCATTACCTGTGATGATTTTTCTAGGACAACCAAATCTGGAAAGGATATTGGTTTCAAGGAATTTTATGATGATAGAAAATGTGGCATTTCTAGAAGGAGTAGCTTCTATCCATTTGGTAAAGTAGTATGCGGCAGTGAGAATTCATTTATGCTGGGAAAAGGATGGGGGATGAATTTCTCCAATGAAGTCTAATCCCCACTGCTAGAAAGGGTCCTCAACAGAAAAAAGGCTTTAAGGGTAAGGGCAACAATTTTCTCTTTCCTTCAAAAATTTGGCATTTGTGATAGGCAGTGACCATCTTGTGGATGTTAGGAAAAAGGGTAGGCCAGTAGAATCCAACCCTCATGATCTTGTTTACAGTGGTTTTCAAATAAAGATGGCCACCACAATCACCTCCATGGAATTCCTGCATAACTTTATTTGCATCATCTTTTAACAAACATTTGAGTAAAATACCTCCAATATCTTTCCAATAATTTTTTTTTCTAGAATGCAGAATTTGACAGCTTTCAACTTTACAAATCTTGCCTTATTTTTGGACAAAGTAGGAGGAGCATTTAAATTAAACAAAACATACAAGATATCTGCATACCGAGGAGAATTTAGGAATGATTCATCAATCAATGGAGTCGCCAGTTCCTCTTGGTCACCCAATGAATGGACCATGTTAATGTCTAGTGCATGAAAATTTGATTCAACCATTAATTTGTCTAATCCTTGACCTTTAATCAATTTGGTAGGTTTGATTTCCACATCATATTCCAAAATAACAGAAATCCATTTGCCTCTTTTTATATCAGGACCATTCCATGTTAAGATGTCTTTGACTACTGCATTAGGCACATAATCAATAATATGTGAATGTATAATGTAAAATCTGAAATCCTTTAATGCTTTGACCAAAGCAAAAGTTTTTTTTTCCATGATATTGTATTTCAATGATGCATCTCTTAATGTCTTGCTGAAAAATGATATTGGTTGTTCATGTCCTTCACTGTTTTTCTGCAATAAAACAACAATAATAGTCTGTTCAGAAGCAAAAGAAAAAACTATGAAATATTTCGTAAAATCTGGGCTGATTAGGACTAGAGCCTTAGTCAATTCTTGCTTAACCAAATCAAAATATTGTCTAGCTTCAATGTTCCATTTAATTTCCGAATCTTTCTTGACAATGTTTCTCAAAATTTCTGCAAGGTTGGGTATAAATCTCCTCAAAAAGTTGATTTTACCAATGAAAGATTGAAGTTCCTTGATATTTATAGGATGATTGATTTTGAGTATTCCTTCTATTCTGCTAGGATCAATTCTGATGCCATCTTGATAAATAATTTGACCCAACAACTTTCCTTCTTCAAGTCCAAATAATGTTTTCTTGGGATTCAGGGAAATTCCAAGCTTTCTTAATTTTTCAAAAACTCTTCTCAAATGTGCTAAGTGCTCTTCATCATTTTTTGAATATATAGTAATATCATCAAGGTAGATCACAATGAAATGGCCAATTTCATTTGCAAAAGAAATGTCCATGGCCCTTTGAAAATTAGCTCCAACATTCATTAATCCAAAAGGAATTTTCACATACATGAAAGTCCCCCAAGGAATAGTAAAATCTGTTTTGTCTTGATCATCAGGCTGTACTAAAACTTGATTATAACCTGAAAATAGATCTAACAAAGAGATCCTACTGGAACCTACCACCCCCTGCAATATGTGGTCCATTTTTGATAAAGGGTAATTGTCCTTAAGAGATACTTTTCTTAGATTCCTAAAATCAATGCAAAGTTTGATTTCACCTGTTTTATTTATTGTAGGCACAATGTTGGATACCCATTTATAATATCTAAGTGGAAATATGATTTTGGATTCATAAATTTTCTTGATTTCCTTCTCAACCAAAGGCATTAAAACATGATTTATCCTACACAGCTTTTGTTTGAAATGTTTTTGATCCTCCTTGATTGGAATCTTGTGTTGTATGATGCTAGTATCATAAGATTTTAAGTCCTCATAGCTCCAAGCAAATACATCTATGAATTCTTTGAAAATAGATATATATCTTCTTTTTGTAATGATAGGCAATGATTTTGACAATTTTATGATTTTGGGATTTTGTTCAGTGCCTATGTTACACTCTTCAATGTATGTACATGTTGGTTCCATTTTGGGTTTCTTAGCCACATCATTAAAGTCAAACAATTCTTCTAAAGGGACCAGCCCTCTAGGCAAGATATTATCCTTGAGTTGCAGTACTTCAAATTCTTCTTTTTCTAGGTCTTTATGAATTTCCGTTTTATGTACAGTTTTATTTGTTGAAATATTTACATAAGAAACAACATATTTTTTTTCTTCACTAATTTGTACATCAAAATGACTGTCTTCTTCGCAATCTAGGTCTATATTGATATCTTCAAATCCATCCTTAGATTGTAAGAAAATTTCAATTTGTTTGTCATTTCCAAATACTTGCCAATATCTCGTGTTATCTGGCACAAAAGGATGATGTTTAACCTCTATTGTGTATTGTTTGTTTGGGTGAGGCAATTGACATGTACTTGCTGAAAAGGCTAAACCATTGCTAGGAAATTTTGATTTATGGGTATAACTGCTAAATCATATTCATCAAATGTTCTTAAGAAATAAAGTACAACATTTCTATATGATCTCAACCTGGGATGTTTTGAAGCATATTGTCCTTTTATTTGTCTTATGACTAATTCAGAATCACCAGGGATAGAAATCTTCTTAGCTCCTAATATTTTCAACAACTATAAACCTAAGAGTGGGGCTTCATATTCTGCTATGTTTTTTGTGAATTGAGAATTTAGATTGTATGAATGACCTTGTGCACGATTGTTTTTTGCATTATACCCCAAATACCTGCTCCTGCGTCAGCTTTCCCACATGAGCCATCAAAGCTCATGGTCCAAATGGGTTCATCTTCAGGATCTGGTTGTACTTTTTACATTTGAATGCAATTTTTTCTTTAGGACCATTTTTTGCATGGGTAACCTGTGAAGCAATGTCTCCATCATTATACAAAATGAAGGAGTCAAGGTCAGTGTGAATAGAGTACATAGGTTAATTGGGTGGTTTTTCTTGACTACTCACCATGTACTTCATTAATGTTTCCCTATACAGGCTTCTTGGTTGACCAAACACCGGTATTGTAGCATAAGTCATGTCCATTTGAAGGGTCCCTTGTAATTTTTCTCCCCATGAGCGAGATAAAATCATGCCATACTTAGGAGGGATGTCAACTACTACTATATCCATCACTAGACTCTTTGCTGGTATTTGAGCTAGAGTGACACAAAGATCTTTGATAATATGAAGACATCTAACTTTGCTAGAATCAAATGAGTACAAATCTTTGTAGGGTCTAGTGATTTCAAGGCCAAGCTTCTCCATAATAGCCTTTGGCATAATATTATGTGATGCACCTGAATCCAACATGGAATTATGGAGAATTTTGTCATGACTAATAAGACTGGCATAAAAGGGAGGGACACCTCCTTCTTGGGGTTTACCATCAACTTTTGGCCTAAACAAAAGTTCAGGTTGATCATCATTTAAATTAACATTATCAATAATATCCCTATGTTTTGTAACTTTAGGACATGAGACCTATACAAATTCTTGTTGATCAATTCAGTCAGAGGAATAGATGTTTCAATTTAGAAATTTTATTCTCAATACTGAAAGGTGTTTGAACTTTGAGCAGATTTGAAAAATCAGTTCTTTCAGCCACTACATTTTGGGTAAATTCAGGTTGTTTTCTTGTACTAGGAATATCAGTCTGATCAATTTTGGCAGGGATATCAATTGTTCTCTTAGTATTGTTTTCTGTATTCTTATTTTTTGAATTATTTCCATTTTTCTTTGAATTTTCTATTGTTTCCTTAAGATCAGATTCAAATACTTTCTTGGCAGAATTTTCTGAATTCTTTTTATTGGAATTGTCTAAGTTTTTCTTACTTCTTAAATTGTATTTTATGTGAACCTCCATGATAGTATTCTCAAATCCCATTTTATAATCATCAGATTCTTCAAATTCTAATTCAGTCTGAGTTAATAAAAATAATCATTGTTCTTCTTCAGTGAGAAAAACAGAGTCATCTTCATTAATCCCCATTAAAATTATCTGATTTTCTTCTACTTCCTCAACTACTCCTTCGTCTTCATCAGCATAATTCTCTTGGAATGGAGGCCTAATTTGTTGATCAGGACCTCTTTTCTCTCTTTGTCTTATCTGAGGAGGGTTTCTTCTAAGATTCTGGTTTCTATTTTGAGGAGTTGATTGATTTTCTCTAGGAATAGATCTCTCATTCAGATTAATCCTCTCCATCATTCTCTCCATAGTTCTTACCAAATTGTTAATTTTAGCATCAGATGTAGAAGTTGCAGGTTCATCTCTTATAGTAACTCTTCTCTCAGTTCTCATCCTAGCTCTTTTTGCTAACAATTTGGCTTCTACACTAACAACATCCCTTTGCATTTCTTCTAAAGTTGTTGAATTTCTCTCCCCGAGTTAATAAGCCATGTCTGGGTCAAAACCGTCTAGGAATTTAACTAAGACTAAACCTTACGGTGGTTTCATGTGAGAAGGATGTGCATTGTATACACTATTGAATCTAGTGCAGTAATCTTAAACACTCTTACCTGGAGACCTCTTGATACTTTCATATTCAGATAAAATCTGAAGATGATTTTTCTTAATTTCCCATCTGTTAGTGAATGTTTGATGAAATGCAGGGAGATCATTAATATTGTTTGCAGTCAAACCCTTAAACCATTTTCTGACTTCTCCACCTAAAATTTGAGCAAACATTCTCAACTTGACACTTTCCTCATCTACCTCTTGAAGGTCAAAACAATCATTCATTTTGTCAACATGTTGTTGGGAAGTTGTAGGACCAGTCCCATCAAATTGTGGAATTTTAGATTGGTAATCCTGTGGCATAGGTGGAAAAGGTGTTGGTAACACCAATGGAGCATATCTGGCTGCCATGATTGGTGGAGGAAGGTGATCAGTGGATGAATTAGGATGGATAGTGGGAGAAGATGTGTGTGTAAAGGTTTGATTATGGGTATGAAAAAACGTAGTGGTAGGGATTGTGGAAGCAGTAGGAATAGCTGACTTAAAATGGGTAGTTTGAGAGGTAAAAGAAGAAGCTGCTATAGTCAATGCAGTTAATTCTACAAATTGTTGAAGGTAAGCATCACAAAAAGTTGAAATAAACTCTGTTACCAAATCTTAGAGATTATAAAAATCCTAGAGAAGTTGAATATCAGATTGAATTTGTGAGTAAGCTTCTATCACTAAAATTTGATGCAAAATAGATGGATCGAATACTGTTTGGTCAGTCCAATTCTCAGGTTTGGTTCTGAATAAACCTTGTTCAAAATGTAAATCAAATTGAATATCTTGTAAAGTGACAAAGTTTTCAGGGAGGGAATTTGATCTAGGGAGAACTTTGCTACTTGTTTGGCTTTCAGTTCTAGGAGTCTTTCTTAAAATCTTCTCAGGATTGTCTACTATAGGAGGAGGATTCAGATCAGGATGGGATCTAGTAGATATTATTTTAGGAGCCAAAATTTAGATCAGAAGCACAAAAAAACTAATTATTTTCAAAAACTGAAAGAAACCAATCTTAAAAAATACTGCTATTATACAATTATTTTAACTGGGGTTTCTGAATTCGAATTAAAAGAGTGTTTTTTCAGTTTGTCCCCAGTATGGTCATCACTATGTTATCATTATATAATTTTAAGACTGGAAAGAGTAATCATAAAATGACAACATCAAAACCACTTTGGAGCCTAGGATCTAGCCCTCCTAGACTCAGAGAGGGATCTCTCTGTAAGATTTAGCTTTGTTTTTAATGTTTTATGATATTAGGCTAGTTAAATTGATTGTAACTGTTGCTTTTTGATTGATAGTTTTGGTTGGATTAAGGGATCTCTTTAAACTATTTCCATTGGGCTATGGAGTCACAAATGGCTGGGTGGTTGTATCAATTTTTCCAGAGAAATTGCAAGGAAAGCTAACTATAGTTAGTGGATATTTATAACATAGTGAATTATGGAATGAAAGAAGAGTGATTTCAGTAGTGGTTAAAAAGCAATTAAGTATTTTTTAACTAGACTTCAGGAAAAAAAATTATATTGTAAACACATCCAGAATTAAGGTTCTCTATGCAGCAAATCCCAATCTTCAGATTTCCGTTTTACAATTAGAATTAAATGATACATTGAAAGAAATAACAATGGAAAACATTAAACATAGTAAAGAAAAGACATCACCAGATAAAATTAGTACAAGAATCTTGCAAAATGGTATTTTATTATTGATGCTCTAGCTCCAAAATTACAATGCTCCAATAGAAAAGCTTATAATCTAGGGTCCAATCCCTGATACTGAATATAAATGAATTATTTAACTAATTCCTTGTGATTGCCATATCTACATAGGTAATATGCTATTTATTACTAATAACTAAAAATTGATAAATGTGACCACAACGTGGACACGTTGGAATATCTATGAAAAGTGGTTGTAATCACCGGAAGGTCGTTACTGTGCATTTTACTTGTTTTTGTGCTGGCAGATTAAAGTGATCTGAGGCAAATTTGCTGAAATGATACACTAGTCTGCAGAATTAATTGGTGAGTTGAGTTGGTTGTTCCACTGATGTGCTGAGCTGTCAACCTTCTTGGTAATCACACAAATTCTCCCATTGTTGTGCATTCAGAATCTTGATTCTGATTTATTTCCTGTAATTTTCATCTGTCTCTATCTACTTCATAAAATTTGGCCTTAACTGGAAAATGTGTTTGATTTCATGATATATATATATATATATATATATAATTGTCCATAGCCTCTAGGAAGGCTCTTCCAGTCATTGAACCTTTAATCCCTACAAATTTTGTTGTGTCTTTGGAAATCTCCTTTAGCTTCTTGACATAATTTGGCATGTGCATGAGCTTATCATTGATCACAAAAAGATAAGGTATTCATCTTTCGATCAGTGGTTCGATTCTATTGAAGAAAATGATGACACCAATTTGTAATTGATGATAATTTTCTTCTACCTGTGTGACCAAACTCTCTTTGTTGAGTACCTTCTTGAATTATAGGATGGTTGTTGTTTTGTCCTCCAGTCCTAGTGCTTCCAATTCAAAACTGCTCTTAGAATTCAAGAATTTGATGATATTTTTGGTTGTTTCAGGCATCCCTGTCAGTGCTCTGTTTGCTTTGTCTATGGAAGTGGGACAACATCTAATGGAACAATGGCCATTTCTGCTACTTTCTCCTTTTATTTCACTAGTTTTTCCATCTCCGTCTCCATCTACTTTCACTGTGCAGATTGTTCCATGATTAAATTCATCATCTCAACTTTCTGTGCTTCATTTTCCTTAATATATTTTGTCAAGGGGTCTTCAGTTGCTGATAGTTTGAGCTGTTTCCTGAGGGATGCTATATCAACATTTTTTTTCTTCAATATTTCCTCCACAGCCTCCAAATTGGTTGGGTCATACCCAATCTTTACCACTAAATCCTCTAAAGATTTTATTCTAGTATCTTTGGCTAGAGAAGAGATCTTCTCCATTTTTAGTTGAGATTTAAAGTTAGCCAAATATATTTTTAGTTTAGACAAGCTCATGGCAGTGCTAGTCAATGTGGAGGAAATCGTCTCTCCAGTATTTTTATGCATCTCCATCTGGTCTATTGGATGGACATCTTTCACATCAAATTCAAATGAAGTGTGCTTGAAGTCTATAGGTGTTTTAGGCTGAGAGATTTGTGCTTCTAGGAAAGCCATTCTCATATTTCCTTTATCTGAATCAAAGGATGATAAAATCCTGCTCCTTGAACTTCGTTTTTGCTTCCAGAACTGGTTGTAGGTGCTAGTTTTGAGAATTTAATTCTTTCTCTTGATCTCCTTGAATGTATCAAAGATGTCCTCCTTCTTCCCCCCTATAGTAGCAGTAGATGTGGGATTTTGTAAGTTCTGCTGCTGGAATGGAATGGTGGCTAAAGATGTTGAGAATATGGTCTAGCCAACTACTGGTGATGAAATTGGAGAATCCCTGATGGTGATGATTGTTTTCTTCTCTTTTTCACTGCTCTGATCAATTTCCATGTGGACTCTAGCTCTTTTTCTCTATTACATTTTAAATTATCTGCTAGATGTATCAGTCTCCATATAAGATTGATCATCTCTTGGAATCTTCCCTGCTATCACTTTCTCTGGTTCTTTTCCCTTCTCTTCTTTTCCTTTTGTAGTCTGCTTTTCCTGTGGAGTGGGGGTTTGAATACTTGAGGTGGAGATCATATGTTCTTCAGCTTCTTGTAGTGTATTTTCTTCCCACTTTTCTTGATTCATGTATTGCTCTATCTCAGGAATGTGTGTGTGTATGTATGGGGTTGATTTTTTCTCCACCCTTTTCTTCGAGATGATCCCCAATGGGTCATATGACCAAGTGAAGATGTGATTGAATTTCATGTCCCTCAAGATCGTATCAACCTCTTATCCTACTGATCTACTATTACAAATAAAAGGACGAATTTGGGATTTGATCCTAAATTAGGATTTCTTCTTAGTAGATACAAAGTGCACCTCATCTGCATTGATCATCTGCCTTATGTATTCCAGGGCAAAGATCCTCATGGAGAGGAACTTTGGCAGCTTTTAAGGGGCGAACTCACATCCATATATTCTAATCTCAGTATAATTTTGATCCAAGTACAAATCTCCAGTTCTCACTTGATCTGATAACTGCATAAGCTTCTTGATTTCCTCATTAACCATTGTCTCTGTTGTACTGCTGAGTATATTCATTGCTGGATGTACAAATGAATCAAAATTTTTTTTGTAAGTATAATTCTTCTACTCTTTCATTATCATTGTTGTCCAAAAGATGAATGAGTCATCATTAACCTTTGTCATTTCAAACTGGAATCTGCTAGCCTGAAAATAAACAAACATATAGACCAATACTGAAGTGTATTTGAACACTTCTTCTGTGTGAAACTTTAATAATTTATCATGGATGGCATCAACTAAGAATTGGCTAAAATTGAACATGATTGAAGGCTTAGAATCTGATGAAAGAATAGACAGAAAACCTATCATAGCCTCATCTACCCACTGGTTTGAGTGATACCCTAATAAATATGAGAGGACAGTGACAATATGTTGGGTTCTATCAGGGAAAGTGGATGAGGTATATGGAGGATTATTTTTGGGCATTGGGGCATTAGTGGCCATGCAAAGCTCTAATGTTTTAGATCTGCTAGAAAAGTCCAACTTTGATATAGTTCTATGAGAGCTTCATATGAGAATGGGATGGTTTCTTCAACAGTGGGAGCCTGCATCATTTGTAGGATTGACTGGGAACTGACAGTGAAAAGGACTTCCCCTATGGGTGCTACTATAGCTCTTTGGTTAATGTCATAACATGCATGGAACTTCCTAACAAATTCATAGAAATTGTGGGTCTTTGGGAATATAAAATAAGGAAATTTGGTCTCCCATAACCATATGTCATCAACTTCGTCTACCAGTTTATCCTCAAGCCAACAATAGACATCGAATAAATCAAAATCAGACTTTTCTCATGGATTTTAAAATCATTATCAGCCAAAGCCACATGATATAGGTCTACCTGAGGGTAAACCATAGGATTAAAGGGTTGTTGATCCTTCTTTGGAGGCATTGTTGTCTTATGAAAAAATGAATTAACTGTGTTTTTCGCTAGTGCAGAGAAGAATGGGTGTTAGGTCACTATATTACTAGTTTAGTCCCTTATTTTTATTAGTGTAGCTACCTTATTGTTATTGTTGTACGCCTGTAACCCCAATATTGTTATTATTGTGCCCTTACATTATAATTGTTAGGTCGACTAGGATTATATTGTGGCCCCATGGACTCCTATATATAGAAGGAGGTTTTGGTCATTTGTATCATCCAAGAATTTTTCATTTATGAAATGTATTGGAGGTTTCCCCCTCGAAGTGGCTGATTTCTAAGGTAGTGATCTATCTTTTCTTCTATTTTTGGAGCTGGTTTCATAACATTTGGTATCAGAGCTTTGGATTTTAGGGTTTCGCTGCTCCAAACAGGTCATCGTGTCATTTTCGCTATAAATGTTTCTACGATGCTTTAGAAGCTAAAATTTCTATAGAGTGAATCCAAAATCCTGAGGAACATTGTGGAAAATTTTCAGATCTTAGTTCGCAATATTTTTAGAGATATGATTTTTGCAAGTTAGGGATTTTTGCAGGCTCCTGAATTTAACCTAAACAGGTAATCGTGGAATTTTCACTATAACGTTTTTTCTACGAGGGTTCAAAAGCTGAAATTTTCACATAGAGAAGCTGCAATCTTGAGGATTGTTGTGGAAACATTTCAAAGCTTGATTCGTAATATTTTCGGAGATAGGGTCTATGGAAGTTAGGGATTTTTTAGGCTCCTGAATTTCATCTCAAAGAGGTGACTGTGGGAAAATATTCATAACTCTCTCTCTGAGAATTGGATTGGAATTATATAAAATGTGGCCGCAAGTACACAGAATTTGGTTTCATATGTATCAATTTCAGAGCTGAAGGAGGAAACAGTGACACGTGGCACGCCGTACAAGGTCGCTCTACTGAACCAATCCATAATTAGGTCAATATTGTGGGAGATTTGGCATAAATTTGTTTTGAAGAATCCAAATCAGGTTAGACCTCTGGAATTTGAAAGAAGATTCATAGGGCTACTACAGGGCCCAATTTCAGATATTGAAGATCCGAAATCATTGAGATAATTCAGTTTCAATATCCAGCTCCTCAAAAGCAAGAAAAAGGTGTGTATTTTTTTCGAATTACATAAGTCTTGTTTGAATTTATTACAAGGGCATCTTGAAGAATAGATATCAGTATTGGGTTCTAAAATTCCACCTAAAAAGAATTCAACACCCATTAATCCTTCAAAAGGCTCTACTATGACTCATTAAGATGAAGAAATGCAACATGAGATATCAAAATTACAAGAGCAAGTGCACCAAATTTCGCTATCGCAAAGAGAAACAAAAAATGAAATGGAAGTTTTGAAGAAAGGCGTGGAAACTAAGATGGATGGTTTGAAGAAAGGCATGGAAACTAAGATTAATGGTTTGGAAGCTAATATGGATGGCATGGAAGTTGGCATGGAAGCTAAGATGGATGAAATGGAAGCTAAGATTGATGAAAAAATGAAAGACAACATGGAAAACATGAAGAATGATCTAAAAGTAGACATCGAATGTTTGGAAAAGTTGATACAATAAGTGTTTCCTAATGGCTAAAATATAGTAGAAGAAACTCATGATGAGAACAAAATAAATGTTAATCGTGATTTCATAAACTCTAAAGTTGGATGGAAGAACCACCATATTCCAAAGATGGATATGAGGAAGTTTGATGGAAAGGATCCCGTAACATGGATACTACAGATGGAGCAATATTTTGATCTCAATAATGTGAAAAACACACAAAAGGTACGCATTGCAACTTTACATTTAGAAAAAAATACATTTGTATGGTATCGCTGGCTTTGCTCCGATAAAAAAATATCACTTGGTCAATTTTTACAGAGGAAATGATAGCACATTATGAGGATACAACAAGCAACACCTTCTTTAGAAAATTGATAAATCTCAAACAAAAGGGTTCAGTGGTGGAGCACATTGAGGACTTCCAAAAATTGAATATAAGGGTAATTGATATTCTAGAAGAACACAGGATTGATTTCTTCATAGGGAATTTAAAGGATAACATCCAACATGATGTTCGCATTTGGGAACCTGATTCATTGGAAAAGGCATTTAGGTTGGCAAGAAAGATTGAATGTAAAATTATGGCGACAAGGAAGCCTACCACTCACATATATAAATATGGAAGTGTTGCTACTCCTAGACTTTTATAATCTACAAGGTTGACACCACAACAATTGGAAGAAAAAAGAGCAAAAGGGCTTTACTACAGTTGTGATAGAAAATACACTAAAGGTCATAAGTGTGCCGAGAAGAAATTATTTTACATAGATTGTGAGGAGAAAGAAGAAAATGAACAAGAATATTCAAAATAAGAGGATATACACTAGAAACCAACCCTAGAAGAGGATGAAATGAGTCCAACCATTACGTGTAATGCATTGGCAGGAATTACCACTCCTTAAACTCTCAAGATACAAGGACATATCAAGAAGAAAAAGGTAATAGTGTTGATTGATTCGGGTAGTACACATAATTTTATTCATTGTAAGGTAGCCAAGGAATTGAATTGTTTCCTATACCTAGCACTACAATGTCAAGTGATGGTTGCAAATGGAGGAACTAGAAATTTCTCTGGAAAATTCCATAATATCAAGCTAACCATGGGGGAACATATATTGAATAGTCCAATGCTTTCCATTCCAATGGGAGGTGCTAATGTTGTACTAGGAGCACAATGGTTACAATCTTTGGGGATGGTAGCTTTTAATTTTCAAGAACTTTTCTTGAAATTTTTTTTCAGAAGGAAAGGAAGTCGAATTATGGGGTATTGCAGGGAATCCAGGAAATATAATAAGCTCTAATTTCATGAAAAAAATTCTGAAGAAAGAACAACGAAGCGTAATTGCACAATTATTGTCACTAGAAGTTCAAACATCAAAATCATCTATTTCTGCAGATCTCCAAAACGTCTTGGACAATCATTCCAAGGTGTTTGAAAATCCTGAAGGACTCCCACTTATTCGTGATCATGATCATGATATTCATTTGATTCCAAGAAGTGTTCCTCCAAACTTCAGGCCTTATAGATATCCTTATGTCCAAAAGAGCGAAATTGAATGTATGATTGTAGAAATGTTAGAGGCTGGTATAATTCAACCTAGTCAAAGTTCTTTCTCTGCTCCAGTAGTATTGGTGCACAAGAAGGATGAATCATGGAGCATGTTTCCAGATTATAGGGATCTCAATAAGCTCACCATTAAAGATAAATTTCCCATTCCTGTGATTGATGAATTATTGGATGAATTACATGGAGAAATTTATTTTACCAAGTTGGATATTCATTCAGGATATCATCCAATTAGAATGAAGACTAAAGATATTCTGAAAACAACATTTCAAACTCATGAGGGTCATTATGAATTTTTGGTCATGCCTTTTGGCCTTACCAATGCACCTTATACATTTCAAGGGTTGATGAATTCCATTTTCAAACCCTTCCTTAGAAAATTTGTGCTAGTATTTTTGATGATATCCTAATCTACAATAGGTTTTGGAAGGATCATGTTCAACATGTTGACACAGTGCTCAAAATATTGCAGGATAAAATATTATATGAAAAAACATCCAAATGTTTCTTTGGAGTACAAGAGGTGGAATATCTGGGTCATATTGTATCTCACGAGGGTGTTAAGGTAGACCCTAACAAAATTAAAGTCATTAAGGAATGGAAAGTTCTCAAACCATTAAGCAGTTGCGATAATTTCTCGAGTTAATAGGGTATTATCGCAAGTTTGTTAAGAATCATGGGAGAATAACAACACCTATAACAACATTATTGAAGAAAGATGGATTTTCATGGACTCCTGAAGCAACTAAGCCTTTGAACATCTTAAAGAGGCAATGTGCCTAGCACCGGTCTTAGCTACGCCAGACTTTACAAAAACTTTTATTGTGGAATGTGATGCCTCAGGAAATGGAATTGGTGCTATTTTAATGCAAGAAGGAAGACCCATTGATTTTGAGAGTCGTCCAATAAAAGGAAAGTATTTACAGAAAGCTATTTATGAGAAGGTAATGTTAGCAATACTACATGCACTAAAGAAATGGCGACCTTACCTAATGGGAAGACACTTCAAGGTAAAAAATGATCATGATAGTCTTAAACATTTTTTGGAACAAAGACTATCTTTAGAAGAGCAGAAAAAATGGGTCACAAAGATGTTGGGTTATGACTTTGAAATAATCTACAAAAAAGGGAAGCTAAATGTTGTTGCAGATGCACTCTCAAGAAAGAATGAAGAGGTGGAAGAATTTCTTTGTGCCATTTCTATTGTCCAACCATATTGGATAACAGAAGTAAGGGATGAATGGAAGAAGGACGAAGAAGTGTGGACACTGATTCAAAAGTTGCAACAAGATCCTAGTACATATGATACATTTAGTTGGAAAAATGATTCCTTATGGTACAAAGATCGCTTATATCTTTGTAAGAATTCCCAACTAAAACAAAAGATTCTTTTGGAATTGCACACTTCTCCTTTAGGAGGACACTCAGGATTTTTAAAAACTTACCACAGGGTGAAGAAAGAATTTTTTTGGGATGGCCTTAAATCTCATATTCAAAAGTTTGTGGCGGAATGTTTGGTTTGCCAGCAGAATAAAGTGGAAACAATTAAGACCCCGGGACTTCTACAACCTTTATCCATTCCAAGTCATCGTTGGGAGGAGATTTCAATGGATTTTATCACAGGTTTACCTAAGTCCGAAGGAAAGAGTGTCATCATGGTGGTAGTTGATAGACTTACCAAGTATGCACACTTTTGTGCATTACCTCATCCATTTAAAGCAAGTACAGTTGCTACTACATTTATGGATAGAATTCAAAAGCTACATGGAAGCCCAAGGGTTATTGTGAGCGACAGAGATCCCATTTTTACTGGAATTTTTTGGATGGAGTTATTTTCTTGTTTGGGTACTCAATTAGCTCATAGCTCATCTTATCATCCTCAATCTGATGGTCAAACTGAGATAGTAAATAAATGTTTGGAAGGATATCTTCGTTGTTTTGTATCTGATAAACAAACACAATGGGTCAAGTGGTTACCTCTCGCCGAATGGTGGTATAACACTTCCTTCCATACTGCAGCAAAAATGACCCCATTTATGGCACTTTATGGATATCATCCACCATCGATCACATCATCTTTAAGGGAAAATTCGAAGGTTCAAGCAGTGGAAGATAACATCGAGCATCAGCAAGAAGTTCTCCAACTCTTAAAGGATAACCTGAATTTGGCACAAAATCGAATGAAACAACAGGCAGATCAACATCGTAGCGAGAGAAGTTTTGATGTAGGAGATTGAGTATTTTTACGGCTACAACCATACAAACAAATGTCCCTCAAGCAAGCAAAGAAGGATAATAAATTATCGCCAAAGTACTATGGTCCTTACAAGGTGTTGCAAAAGATTGGTACTATGGCCTACAAATTGGAGCTTCCTGCTTCTTCGCGAGTACATCCAGTTTTCCATGTTTCATGCTTAAAGAAGGTTATAGGTGAATATCTTCCAGTTCAAACAGTATTGCCAGAACTTGATGGGGAAGGGAAAATCATATTGGAACCTGAAGCAGTCATGGAAAAAAGAACTCGACAACTACAGAATCGATCAATTTCAGAGTATCTCATCAAGTGGAAGAACTTACCCACTGAAGATTCTACATGGGAGGATGAGAATTTTATACAGAAGCACCCAGAGCTACTCAAGCGTTGAGGACAACACTTTTTTGAAGGAGAGGGGCATGTTAGGTCCCTATATTACTAGTATAGTCCCTTATTGTTGTTAGTGTAACCCCCTTATTGTTATTCTTGTACATGTAACCCCAATATTGTTATTATTGTGCCCTTACATTATTATTGTTAGGTCAGCTAGGATTATATTATGACCCCATGGACTCCTATATATAGAAGGAGGTTTTGGTCATTTGTATCATCCAAGTATTGTTCATTTATGTAATGTATTGGAGGTTTCCCCCTTGAAGTGGTTGATTTATAAGGCGTTGATCTCTCTTTTATTTTATTTTTGGAGCTGGTTTCATAACAATGGAAGTAAAAAGAAGCAGGGAATGAAGAGAGGGAATTCCTGCAGATAAAAATGGGGTGAGGAGATGTAGAAAGGGGATTCTAATTGCTTTTTTAGATAACTGGATGCTTTTCTGCACTTGTATTTACTATAAAACCTTTGAAATTGATCACCCGCAACAAAGAGAATGCGAATACACTGGTAAAATTTTCCACAGGTGTGAGATTTTGGTTTTATGGAGTGATTGGGTGATCGTTAACATGGTGTGGGCCCATTGGGTAATAGTCTGAGCCATTAATTTCCCAACAGTCTTGTGGCAAGAGCATATATGATTGGATTTAGGGGATAGGAAGGTGCAGTCGCGACGCAACGGTAATGGATAACGGTCATCGGCACGACAGTTTACATTGCAGTGGAAACAAATTTTCAGAGGGGGGTGTACTCAGTAAGTGGTAATGGACGGGGGGTGTGGGGGGGGGTGCGAAATGTTTCACAGCTGAGACGTTGCAGTGGGAGAGGTTTCGAAAATCGTCCATTTCGGAACCCCTTGACGTTAACATTTGGAGGATGAGGGGTGGGGTGTGAAATGTTTCAGAGCTGACATGTTGCAGTGGGAGCAGTTTCGAAAACTGTCCATTTCACAACCCCTCGACGTTAATGTTCGGAGGATGAGAATGGGGGGGGGGGCGAAAATATTTGTGGACCGTCGGATGAAGACGACGGCACGGGGATGAGACGGAACATGTGGGGTTTTTAACATTGATGTGACTTGAGATTGGATGGTGGGGTCTGGGAGTGTTTAATGAAGAATGGGGGGCGGAAATACAATTTCATGACTTTAGGATATGGGAGAATATATGTTTTCGGGACTTAGGATATACATTATGACATAAAGTATGTCATAATATCTTCAATAAACCTTAATTTACGAAACTTAGGCTAAAGTTCCATTGCTTTTGATTTTTCCTTTTTATTCCAAGAAATACATGAACTCTTAGGGTAACCTTGGAGTAAATTTCATTTTTCCTCCCTTCTTTCTTCTCTTCATCCCTACCTACCCATGTCACTAATCTAATGTTTTTTATTCTTTTGCAGGGTGCATTTGGGCTTGCAGACCCTAAATCACTTTTTTTTTTTTTTTCTCTTTCTTTAAAACTATAACCTACATCTATATTTATTTCTTACATTGACTCAATTTAAGCTGTTGAGTCAATTTCATTTCTACCTATCTACTGATATGCCAATATTAAATAGTTTGGAAAATCATTATTTTCTAACCTATCAACAGAAATTTAAAATTGCACAATCATTCTTAAACGGTATGATTGAAAAAACCTATCTAATCAGTAGTGGCATTTTGATTTGCAACACTTTCAATATTATTTCTTTTGGGGTTTTCCTTTCCTTTTATTTTTCTCTTTTTCTTTTTTTCTTTATACCCTTTTTTTTTAATATCTTTTTGGAAATCACTTGAATATTGAAAATCATTCTCAATATGAAATTGCAAATTCATGAAATATTAAATCACCTTGAGATTCTATGATTTATAGGATACTAACAAGTTAGTTTGTCATTTCAAAAGTTCAATATTCATTTTGCTCTTTAGCTCTTGAATCCATGCCCACTGGATAGACACTTAGTCTACGGTGTTCTTGGAAACTCCAAGGAGCTACCATCCCCAGCTGTAGCCAATGTTAGTGTCAGTATTTGCACCCTTCCACTAGTGATCAAATTAACTCTTTCGTGTCATGTTAGGGGTCACATTTTGAATTTTTTTTCATTCAACTTGGTCATGCAAAAATTGGGTCACTTGGTGCAAATTTAAATCAAGTTTCTCTCTTTTCAAAAAATTTCATCACTTGCTAGCTCATTTCATCACTATGCTTAGTGTCCATCATTCATGTGTTTTTATCACATTTTCAGTCATTTCACCATGAATTTCATTCAGTTAGGGTTTCCATTAGGACTTAGGGTTTTCAAGGTCCATAAAAATACCATCTGCATACATTAAACACCAGCAAGTAAGAGAATGAAAATAAGCACTTCCCATCACTCCTATAACTCAAAATCATCATTTTTCCACAAACCCTAGTCTATCACTACAATGTGACCTTTTCTAGACTAGGCCCATGTTTTTCCCTTTTGGACCCCTTCCCCTCACTCAATCCTTGAAATTACATTTTCCCCTACTTCCTAACATCCCTCCATACTGCCAAAAATTTTCCTAAGAATTTAGTAGCCCCATATCCCCTTTATTTCCATTCATCCCATCACTCCTATCACTCAAAATCATCATTTTTCCACAAACCCTAGTCTATCGCTACAATGTGACCTTTTCTAGACTAGGCCCGTTTTTTTCCCTTTTGGACCCCTTCCCCTCACTCAATCCTTGAAATTACATTTTCCCCTACTTCCTAACATCCCTCCATACCGCCAAAAATTTTCCTAAGAATTTAGTAGCCCCATATCCCCTTTATTTCCCTAATCCCCTGTTTTGACTACACTAAACCCTAATTTCCTCTCCCATTGAGCTACAATTTACTATGGAATAAGAGACATCTGAGTAGAGGAGGCATAAGGGAGGTCATATCAGCAAGTATGAGGCCATTCCAGCTCATAAAAATCATGTCTCCATCATTTTTCAAGAAGTCATTCCAAGGGACAAATCATTTGCTACACATAGGCCCAGTTTTGCTTCAAAGTATGTTTTTGACCAAATGGAGATGAATTTCATAAAAATGAAAGATTTTTTTTTTAATAATATACTAAGGAAGAAAAAAATCCTTCTGTTTTTATACAGATGTTATGGTTTGGGAGGAATACTAAAAATATAGTTGCTATAGGAGAGTTGCTGCACTTCTGGAGTAGTCTTGGGAAAATCAACTTATATCCCTGAAGGAATGTCAAAATGACTTTATTGATGAGTCAAATGATAACTAGACAACCATATATTTCCAATTCAATATCATGAGATCCATTCGGAGTTCAGGAAGACCTTTAAAAGTGGCCTGCAAGAGGACGTTTCGTTTTTTGCACCACCATTCTGCACTTTCTTACCAATCTTGGGAGAATTGATTTTTGAGGGGCTATACTTGATAATTTTCTATGCTTGATAGGTCCACTGTGCTGCTGACAGAAATATATTTTGAATGAGCTATCATGAGATTAATTTGGAGTTCGGGAAGGCCTCCAAAAGTGGCATGCAAGGAGGCACTGCGCTCTTGGGCTTGGCCCTGCGCTTCTGGCTTTCTTGTGCTGTGCTCCTGAAAATTTTTGGGATATTTAAATTTTGGAGGGGTAAAAATAATAATTTTTTGAAACCACATACATTTTTGGAAATTATATAGGACATGCTTTCCAATGAACTATCTTGATCTCAATTTGGACATTGGCAATCCCCTCAAAAGTTGGCTTGAAGTTAGTGCTGCGCTCCTGACCAATTACTGATATTTCTAATTTTTTCTTAGTTTTCTAAGTTTGAATATGGAAAATGTGAATTTTACTGATGTAAATGATGGATGTAAATGTAAATAATATATTTTTGAGTTACTAGAGGGTAAATACATTAGGTAAAAGTGTTTTCATGGATGAATGAATCAGTTTCAACAAAACTGGGGGAGAGTTTGTTTGACCTCCCTAGTCTTTGGGTTTTCAGTTCAGAATTTTGTGGATCAGTTCCTCAACTCAAGGATTCAACCCTTGAGTTTTGGAGAAGTTTTTTCTTGCATATATATTTCACATGTTCACTCATTAGAGGAGGTTGGGTGTTATTGTATTGATCAGAGATACTAGTGTATTTAGATTTTGGCAGAAATATATTGGATGAGTTGCAAATATTCTTTTGGGATTCATGTGGTACTATACTTTGGTATAATTTATTTTTTAGTTTTATATGTATGAATGTTTTTTACTTTTCATGTTCACTCTAGCTCTATGATATGTTTGATTCTCAATTTTGATAAGAATAATACATCTTTTATGCTTTGTTTTGGGAGAATCACCATAATTTGTTTCATTTCTTCAGTTTTAAAAGAATTCATGTATCTTGATGCTCTTTTTAGCACCTCATCAGTCTGATCCATCTCACCTAATAACCCTAAAGTGTTAAAGTACCTACCTACATTTCCCCATCAGATGCCTGCAATTCTGATCTTATTTTCCCTGACCTAGTTACCTCTTTGACCTAATTCACTCATCCAACACCCAAATCAACCAATCAAAACCCCTGTGCTACTATACCTAGCCTAAGACCTGATTGATCCATTACTCTTGGCTGTGATCCCTTGGAGAGAGCCCTCTCCTTCCTAGTAGGGTTGGATACTTGGTGAGAGATTTGTCTGTAGTTACCTTTGCTGGTATCTTCTCAGCCTCAGAGATCTGGTGGAGTGGTAACAGGAGGTAAAACTAATCTTACAATTTTTGAGGAGTTGTTTAAATATGATGAAAGTTGAATAGGTTATGGAGAGTTTGCGTAAGATTATTGATTGATGTGTGCAGGAAAAAAATGATCATTGTGTGCAGGGAAGGGAAGTTACTTTCGCATAGGTACCTCTAAGGATGGTACTGGTAATTCAGGTTCAATGCCCAAATAATAGATTTTGATATGAATAATACTATTTTAGATTTCGGTTTTGATGTCAATATCTTACCAAAGAAGACATGAGAGTTTTCGGGAAAGATCAAGATTGTATAGTTTCCAATTTAGTTATGCCTTTCCAATCAATAATAAATATTCCATATCAAAATATTGAAGTTAATACTGATAAAGTAAAGAGTCTAGTGGACTTTGGAGTCATTGAAATTGTGGAAGATACAAAATCTTACTCAAAATTGCTTGGTATTGACTTGAAGAAGTGGCATATGATTTTTTAGGATGGATATCTATGAGTATTCATGCCATTGGACCGTAAAAAGGGGGATCACTACATTGACCTGTGAGAAAGGACCTTGACATAGTCAACCTCAAAAAGATCTATAATATAAAATCTTAGCATGAAGATTATGTTAAATATACCATAGATTGTACATTGATTTGGAAAATAATTAATTCATGTTCATTAGACTTAGATGAGGTGTCGAAGAACTAGCAACAGTGCCCCCATAAGGTTTCCACAATAATATGTGCACATTCTACTTATAGTTTAGTGTAGTGGATTGACACAAAAGTTTGGGAGCCTCCCAACTTCGACAGGTTGATCAATGTTGTTACCTTTATTAAATAATTTGAAGTTCAGGTGCTAGACCACCTCAGGTTGCTCATGGTAGACATTTCTCTCAAATATACTCCTACATGTTGGTGGGAAATGCACGATGCAGACGCAAAAAATTGGTAGCAGTATAAACATGTGTTGCATATTAGGTTTGGTTTGGATACTAGGGAGTATGGAGAATGATATGTTGGTGAGAAACCCATATCTAATCATCTAGAGAGGTGTGTCAAAATATGGAGAGAGGAAGACATTTTTAGGGTTGAGTGGGTGCAACATTTTGTGCACACATTATGTAATTTACCCCATAACTGGTATATGGATTTGGAACTTTGATGAGGTACTGAAGATTGGGTAGCAATGGAAGATATTTTAATATTTACTTTTCAATTTTAGTTGGACAATTCATTAATAGATGAGTATTTTCACAACATCAAGGATAAAATATTTGCACTAAAACTAAGGACTCTACCAAAGGAGGTCCCATTTTGTGATTTTTACCATAATTGTGAGAATACCAAGAAATTAGAAGACTCTTATGGCGTGTCGGAAGATGTTGACGTCGATGAAGATACTAGGGATATGGATATATCAAAGTCCAAGGGGGAACGACAGGTGACAGGACCACAACTAGACTCCAAAACGATGGAGTATATGATTCTTATAAAAAATGCAAGGTGAATATTGGTACTGAGGATGGTGCCAAGTTCATAGTGATAAAAAATTATTGGGACGAAGAAATTATTATAAATATTTACAACTTACTATGTGGTACTAAGAATTATTCCTCAACACTTTTGTAGAGGTGAATGGTATAGTGGGTGAGTTAGGGGAGATGAAAATCACTTTAAAACTAGGTGTGAAGTTAGTATGCCAAAGAAACTAGTGAGTCAACCCCGTTTATAAGTAAAGATTCAGGGAGGAGCTTGAAAAGATGCTAAAATAAAGGATAATAAATACTGTAGAAGAGTCAAAGTGGATTAGTTCAATGGTTGTGCATTTGAATAAGACAAGAAAATTTCGAATTTGTGTTGATTTGAGGAAATTGAACAATTCATGTGTTTACTTTGATGATTGGACCATTTTTATGCTTCTCGAGAAGCATATTGAAGTTCTGCGACTTATGTTGGATATATGTAGTGTTATTCGTCAATATTTTAATTTGTTGGTGATGACTAAATCCATAGCTGAGTTTTCTAGAAGCTGATCTCCATATGTCAATTTGTCATCTAGAAAACCCTCATAAAATTTTTTTTCGCCTTCCTACTTTTCAGCCTGCCCATGTCAAGGTGAAACCTCATTATCACTATCCCATCTAGCTTTAGCCCTACTAGTCTGCCCATCAGCTCTAAAAGGACAATCCAAGTCTGTTAAAAAAACCTCCCCTAAGTTAGGAAGTGGCGCTTTAAGGCATCTTACCCTTGGCAAACATCTAATAGCCAAAAAAACCTCCATCCGCTATAGACCAGTCACAACAGACTTCCTGCTCTGCTAATCATATTGATCACAGCTCTAAGTCGCGCCACTTACACACCCCTAAGTCTCAGCAATGCATAGACCACATTCTCAAGCTGATTTTAGGTGTTTCGCAGTGTTTTATGGATTTTACAAAGATAGGATACATGTCAGCATCTCAGAAAAATAAATTCTTGACTCCACATTAGAAGAACAACTGCTTCTTAATGTGGACATGAGCCTGAGATACATCTGCAGGGCAAGGAGTTACTCATCAAACTCTTGCAGCTTCATTCAATATGATAACATAGTAGAAGAAAGACAACACTGTCAAACAGACTTGTAATTTGTCATGGCCAAAAACCTCCTTCATCCATAAGCAGAGGGTTAAGGCGCCTCCTTCATCTACAAGCAGAGGGCGATGGTCAAAATTTGAATTGAAAAGGTGCAAATGACTATAAGGCAGATTTATTTTTAATGAAAAAAGTGAAACAATGACTAGAGTGTTCTGAAGCAAAGTGATGTTTGAAGACAGAAGTAAAAGCAATAATGCTTGTCAAAGTTGGTTTGCCTGTCATCATGTATAAGAGAAAGCTTTTGTCAATCCTGCTCATCAAATAATCTTCAGCAGATTAAGACAGAGGTTAAACTGGTCCCTTATCAAGTTTTCTTTCCAATATAGCAGTCTGGAGCCCAAGTAACACAAACTCTGCTATTGGTTAAAAGAATGGTCATGACACAAGCAAATGATATTGATTATATTTCAACAGGTTATGGAAATGAGTTTCATAGCTTTGGAGCAACATTCAAAGCCCATGAGGCGCCTCACTGTTACACTCCAAGTGAAAAGAGAATTGTAAAAGGAATCCCCTTTTCAGTGGACAGAGGTGGGAAAGTATGAGTAAATGCAACCGAAGTTGTGCACTAACATTCATGAGAGGAGTTCAAACATCACCTACCAGCTAGGTCAACTTCACAACAGGACATAAATTCCTCCAGAGCATCAAGGGAAAACAATTACAGTTTTGGTTTTCAAAGCAGTAAAGCCGCCTCCTCCAAAGTATCAAAAAAGAGACCTCATATGACTCAAATGACAGTGGATATGCTATACAGAGATAAGAGGTGGAAAAGGAATTTGAAATTACAAGTTGAGTTTTTCTCCTAGCAAAAGGATAGTTGCATTTAAAAGGGCATATCTACAATCCTTAAATAAGGCTCAGAGAAGTTTTTCATTCCAAAGTACAGATAAACAGAGCAGGGAAGCAGTTTTCTCTCCAAAAGAAGCACTGGAAGTTTTAAGTCTCGAAAGAGGTTGTTTCATTTCACAAAGGGAAGGTCAGGCTTATAAGGAGACGACCATTTGCCACTATAGGTTTTGAACAGAAGAAAGTTTCATTTATGTTTTGGAAAAAGCATGAACTTCAAGTTTTGGTCTTAACCCAAAGGCCTTCTTCAAAAAAAAAAAATTGCCAAAATCTTCATCAAAACACTTCATAGGGTTCTTTGTTTTTCTTTTCCAATGCAAGGGCAATTTGACCAGGGCAAAGCTCTTTTGGTTTTCTCCATGCACGAAGCAAACTCCTCTTGTTGTTCATAAAACTAGAAAAGAAGTGTTTAAGTAAAAAATACAGGTTCTTTGGGCCAGAAAGCCGCGCGGCGCTCCTGTATAGTTGCACGGCGCTCCTGTGCGCACAAAATACAAAGGGTTACACAGGCACGCGACGCGCCTGTAGATTTGGGTCATGTCGACCCGACAGTGACCCTTCCACGTGGCGCTCTTCCATATAAACATGCCACGCACATTCCCAACGATCAACACCTCCTAAAAACTTCTAAAGGCTGGTCCAAAGTGCTCGAGCAGGCCTGTCATCAAGTTTTGAAGGTATTCTACGTGCCTTTTTTCCCTTTGCAAAAATTTTGAGTGGAGAAAAGAGATAAAAATCACGGTGTAAGGTCACAGTTTCGAGCTCTGTGTTTTTATTTCAAAAACAGGATTTGCTGTGGTCATTTTGGCTAGAGATGAAATAGCAAAATGATGGGGTATATTAATATTTGAAAATCTATAAATTACCTTCTAAAGGAATTTTGAAAGACAAAGGCATTGTTTTAAAAAGCATAGACTCAATACTTGAAATTTGAAGCAGTAGCCTTAATTTCAGCCATGGAAGTCATTCATAGGTCACCTGTTCATTGGTCAAAGTTCTCTTCAGGGTGTTGAAAAGACAAAACAATGTCTTGACCTTCCAGTTCATAAAACATAGCAGTGAGTAAAGTGCCTTGGGTAGTTCAAGATATTGTCAAACTGATATGAGGGACAGTGGAGCATAAAAAAGGAAGTTCTTGTTTGAAGGGATTTTTTATGATTGAAAGCTATAGGCCTCTCTTACCACATCATAGAAAACAAAACAAGCCCTGTTAACCTCTCTTTTAAATAATGACTTTGACTGAGGGTATATGATTCAAATAAGTGCAAAGAATGAAAGAGTTAAATAAGGCAGATCGTTGAGTTTGACTTAGTTTATATATCATCATATATCTTTTGAGCTGCATATAAGGGTTAAGGTTCGATCAAAGGGGAGCTTATCCACATTTAAACTGCTACATCACCATATATGAAAAACAGTGCTTTGCTGTGTGAATATCCATTATTTAAAGTTGTGCTAGAGTGTTTGATATGATGATAAAGGTGCCTACAGGGAAAAGAGAATATGTTGAACTAAGAGCTGTGTGTTTTCACCTTTCCTAATCAAAGAACGAGATATCTTATATCTTCAAGGCATCAAAGGGCAGGTTACCCCTATAAACCACAGAAAAAGACAGTTTTTCACTGTGTATTCTACTTGACTGTTTTTTTTGTTCTTCGAGCTTATTTGATAAGTTGATATTCATATGGAGCAAAGAAATTTTCTACAGAGACAAGGGTTTTACATTGATAGGGAGCCTTGATTGTTTGAAAGTTAAAACTCTTGCAGGCTTTGGTGAAACCTTTGAAACATTTCCAAGATCTGTCACCCTTGTTCTATGAACAATGAAATTGACTGTGTGTCTGCACTAAAGGTGACTGTGTGTATGGTGTGAGCTTTGTTGGTTGATTAGCATACTAAGACAAGGGCAAGATTGTGAAGTAGAGAAGTTTACCTCGGTCAAAGATACAATAATATATTGATTGGCCTCCAAACATCACAAAGCAAGGTGACCTTGTCACTATACACAAAATATTCACTTGACTGCTTATCTTCCTTTCACTATGTTTTTTCTTCTTAAAGGGTTTGTTGGTTGAATTACATGTCAAAGGTTGGGAAGGCCACATTTTAAAGGGGCCGAGGTTTTGTATTGAAAGAGAGCATTTTTCACAAACATCCACAGAAACACTGTTTCCTTATCAAAACAGTGAATTGACAGGGTTTAGTTTAAAGAAGGTAGTTTAAAGACAGTAAGGTAATTTGGTTCTTCAAGAGCTTATTTAGCCCAAAATGCCACCCAGGAAAGACAACAGGAGCAGCATGACAGTGATAAATATGAGCAGCAAGAGGAAAAAGAGGAGAAGAGTGCTGAACAACAGTAACTCAATAATGATAAACAACAATTTCAAGAAGCGCCCAACATGGAAAGAGAAGAAAGGCACATCAGCACTTGACATTTTGGCTTCAGTTTTGGAGCATGTTTCCAAGGACCCTTGAGGGTCATGCATACCAATTTTGGGCCCATTTTGACAACTTTTGGTTTTTTGGCATTTTTGAGTTTTTGGTCAAAAACTCATAAATTCGCCATTTCATTTTGAGGATTCGTCAAGGGAGGAGGATGGTATAATTGGATGCCATAATTTCATGAGCATGCCCTCAACGATTTTCAGAAAATTTGGAGATCATTTTCTCCCTCAAAACAGCGAAAAACACTATCTTTTTGCACACTCTGCCCGGTCTATCAGCAGACTGTAATTTTCTAGCTTTTTACACACAGGTGCAGATTTGGAGGACTTCCAGGCATTAGATTGGGGAGATTTCAGTTGTGCCAGAAAGTAGACACTCAGATCTTTCCAACAATCTATCATGAGCCTCATCTCGACACTGGGAAGGCTGCCAAATGTTTCCAGCAAGTCAAGGGACCTTTTTCTGATATAAATTTGAAGTATTTTTGTAATTTTTGAACCTCTAAAATCTGCTTTTTCCAAATGTGCGTTTAGTTATTTTTGCACATGAAAAATGATGTAAAGTTAATATAATTCCCATTTTTAGCATTTTTTAGATATTTTATGAGATATTTTGTGCCTTGGGCTTTGCAAAGCCTCAAGGACAAGTTTAGATATTTATTTTGAACCAATGGCTAGCTAGTTGCCTTGGTTAGTTTTCCTCCTTCTTGGCCTATATATTCCAAGATGATTCATTGTAAAACAAGGCTGAACTTGAGAAGAGAAGCAATATATGGTCATATGAGCTTTGGAGAAAATACTTGTGTTATGCTTTTGGATTTCCTCTTGAATGTTCTTGGATGGATGATGAAGGATTGTTGATGGATTCCATGACATGGTAGAATGGTATAGTGTCTCTTGCTTTGTTGTTGTCTTCTAGTTTTCATTCATGATACATGTTTCTTGCTCGCTATAGATCAGTAGAGAAAAAATTTGAGATATGCCCATGGAGGCACCTCAAAATTCCTGAATCTTCATAGCTTTCATGTTTTCTTCCTCCTTAGTCATACTAAATAATTCTTAACTGCTCTTTAGTAACTTAAGGATATTGTTGCTAGTTTCATTCATAGTTCTATGCATGTTAAGTAGGATGTATGGTGTGCCCTGCTTACCTATGACTGTCCATAGTCCCGTCCATGAAACTGTCTCTTTGACTGATTAGATTATCATTTTGTTTGAACCAAGGAGGCCTAGTCCCGATCTAGCCCTTTGCCTAAAACTATGCAAATCTTGTTGTTCAAAGTGCCCAATAACTTGAAGTATTGTGTTTAGGCGTTCCGGCATAGTGTTTTGAGTTGTTAGTCCGTCTTATGTGTTTTCCCCAAAGTCTAATAGCCATTTCCCAAAGTTAGAGGGTCTTATACTTCTATGCATGGCTTGAATGTTTGTTTCTATGTGTTGATTAGTTTATAGTTACATTTTGCATGATTAAGGGTTTTCCTTACCATGTTTATGTTATCTATTGAACTAGTGATGCTTGAAACTCTTTTTTGTTCACAAACTTGAAGTCCATTTACTCCATTTTGCCCAAAGATCCTTTCTACCTTGAATAAAATCGGCCCTTCAACAGCCTTGCATCGTCATCTAATAGCTTTCTTGACCTTTTGACCCCATAGCCCAGTTAATATACATCTTGTTATCTATTTCATATCTTTGATCAGTTTCATCCCTCACAACTTAAAAAAACAAAAATAAAAAACTTACTTCATAACTAGCCTAAAATCAGAACACAAATAAGCAAACACACAGATATCCCTTAAACATATAGAGAGAGCCCTCTCTGAGTCCAGGAAGGCTAGGTCCTCGGGCTCCAAAGCTTGGTTTGAAGTTACATTGTCATTTGGCTTGCCAATCAGCCAAATCACGGGACCCTAACATGTAGGCAGTTACAAATTTCCTTGAACACGAAGAAGTGTATTTTTTGCTCATCGATGGGAATTCTTCTTAGGAAAGTAGTTGTAAACACAAACTTCTAGTAGATTCATCGAAGATCTCTATGATAGTGAACCTATTGCCTCCAACATCAATGCAACAAATATGCACAATGTTGGGATATACTAGGTATTATAGAAATTTTATGCATGGATCATTGCACCATTGGAGAGGTTACTAAATAAGGATGCTAAGTTCAAATGGATTGAATAGTGTCAACAAGTGTTGGATACACTAAAGGAAAACTTAGTATTTACGTTGATCCTTGTGTTTCTAGATTTGAGTAAGGAATTTCATGTCCATGTGGATGCATTAGCGATAGCACTAGGAACAACACTAGAATAATCGGGAGAAGCTAAAATAGACCATCGAATCACTTTTTCTAGTAGAACACTAACTATGGTGGAGCTAAACTACACCACAACGGAGCACGAAGGGTCGGAAATGGCGTGTGTTGTAGAAATTTAAACATTAACTATTGGGTTCACATCTAAACTTATATACGGACCACTCTACATTATTTTACCTCATCAAAAATCTAGTCTTGTGGGGAAAGGATATGTAAATGGCTATTGTTATTTCAAGAATATGAGTTTGAAGTAGTTATATAACTAGGTAAGCTAAATGCAGGGCTAAACCATTTTTCATGGATCAAGTCCAACAAAGAGGCAGGAAATGTAAATGATATGATTACCAGACATGCAATTATTTTGTGCAGCGATGATGAATGATCACTTTGTAGAAATCGTTAATTTTCTTAGTACATGGATGACACCACAGGAGTAAATAGTGGCATAGAAGAAGTAGCTGGTAGTAAAGCCAGTGGATTATCAACTCATTGAAGGACGTATATATAAATTGGGTGCAAATTAAATACCTTGATGATTTATATCAGAGCACGATAGACCTACCATACTGACTGAGGCGTATGAAGGAGTGGTTGGAGGGCGTTATGCTAGAAAAGTGATCACACAAAATATTTTATGTGTGGGTCTGTGTTGGTCGACTATTAACTGTGATGCAAAGGAATTTTTTCACAAATGTGATGTGTGCCAGAGAGTGGTTAAACCTTTGTGATGAAATGAGATGTTTCTTCATCCATAATTAAATTTTCAACCATTCAAGATGTGGGGCTTCTACTTCATCGAGCTGATCAATCCACCAACGAAGAGGATTGTAGCATGATACATTATCACCGCGACAGATTATCTGATTAGATGGGTTGACGAAATTCCAATTAAGGATTGCAACATGGAAACCACTAATAAATTTTTATTTTAAAATGTCTTTACTCTCTTTGGATGCCCCAAAATATTAAAGAGTGACCAGGTAAATAATTTCTTAAATATTACTATTGAAGAAATGACCAAGGAGTTCTAGGTCCACCATCAAAAGAGCATGCCATATCATCCATAAGAAAATGACACCATTGAGGCCTTCAAAAAAATTATGGAATTGACGAAGGTCTGCAACGTGAAGAAAGATGATTGGTATGTAAGGATTCCCAGCATGTTATGGGCCTACCAGACCACGTTGAGGAAGATTACCGATCAGACACCTTTCTGGATAGTCTATGGATAAGAAGTGGTAATGCCAATGGAATTCATAGTGCATAATCTCTGCTTTTTTGTAGTGACAAGATTGGAAAAATCCAGTGTAATCAAGGAGAGATTGGTGGAACTAATGCAACTAGAAGATGATCTATTTATTGTAGGATTCCAACAAATTGTGCAAAAGAATAGGGAAAAAGCATGTAATGGTTTCCACGTCAATTAAATAAAGTTTTAGGCTAAAATTATTGTGTTGACGTATGAAAACAATTTTTTGAAGCACCCTAGGAGGTTCCATGATCTGAAATGTGAGAACTTCTTATTTCTAATATAGAGATGGACTGTAGGGGAATTTACAAGATATGTCACCTTTAAAGAAAGGATGAGATCCTGAAGCTTGCTGGCCCTTTACAGATTCTGCCTAAAGAAATAATAGAAGTAATCACTAATGATCTGATAATGAAACTACTTGTTGCTGGTGCAAGGTATGCATTATCCATAAATTTATGTGTGCAAACTGTTTAATGTGTTTTGCAATTGGAACAAAATGTTTTTGATGAATTTATGAGTCTTTTGTGTATAGGAGGCTTATTTCATTTTACTGTTTAACATCTTTAACTCTGATAAAACACAACAAATAAATCACAGAATATAACACAACATATGATAAGGGAGTTCACCCCTCCTGGGCTACATCTGCCAGGTCCAAGGCCCCCAAATGGGCATGTCCTTGCTCTTATTATGCTCAAATTTGTTAATACAGTGACTAGAAAGCCTAAACAGGCCAAACAAGCTGTGAAAATGAGTTCAGAGCATAGAAAAAAGTAAAGATAGGCTTTTGTTTCACCTCCAAAGGTTAACCATAGCCCAATACAGCTCCAACACTCCCTAGGCCCTTATGGCTCTCCAAGCTTCTCTGCTGAAAGAGTACCTGAAGATGATCTATGTTGCCTATACAACCTACACCAATGGCTCTGGAATGCTCAAATTACCCAAAGTAGACTCTTGGTTCACCTCAAATGGTCAACCATAGCTCAGCACAACATCAACCCCAAAATGGCCCTGGTGGCTCAAAAAGCTTCTCCGAAGCTAAACAGGCTGAAGATCTGATCCAATGGCTATGAAACCTGTCTCAATGGCTTCAAAATGTTGAGAAGACCCAAAATAAAAAACAAATTCGCTCAGAAAGGATTTCCCATCTGAAAGATATGGCCCAAACAGTCTTTTTCCCAATGTTAGGTAAAAATCCCACTAAATGTGGGCTAATTGCAGATAACCCGACTAATTTGGAAAAAGGCTGCCTGATTTGGTGCGCTCCTCCAAAATACGCGAAACCACTAACAGTCAAGTTTAAGGTTGGATTTAGTGGCAGACAGATGTCTCACCGTGGAAACCACCGCATTAAACGTGAACTTAACTATCACATTAAACTCAAAAAGGCGTGGTCACATAAATAGTTAACGACTATGGTTAGCTGTTTTCTGCTTCCGTGGTCGCTTAAGCCTTTCGGTTACAGCATATGGTCACATAAATGGGGTCGGGCTAGCCCAAAGGGGCTAGCCCCTTTACTTTTCCGCCCACCAAAACGTATTACATAACCTTTTAAATGTGAAACATGACTTTACCTTTGAATGCAACATTTGCCCACATGTATTACACTTTGACATTTATAGCCATATGATTTAAACTTTGATCATTTGGGTTTTAAAATAATAATTCGAATTTAAAATAATGTGTGGTATTAAAAATTATTTTAATAAGGTTTTTAAATATTAATAATATATATATATATATATATATATATATATATATATATATGATTTTTTTTAAACCATATAAAACATTAATAGATATATAATTTAATTTATTAATTAAATCTTAATTAAAATAAAATTTTTTCCAACACATAAATTTATAAAATCTCTTTCAACATTGAAGAACATTGGGCGATTTCAAAATGCAATAACTTCTTCATACGATAACAAATTTGAGTACCGTTCATGGCGCTGGATCGTATCGCCGAGGCCTATCCGGTCGCTCAAGTTCCAACCAATTTTGAGAAAATAAAATTTTGAGCATTTTCTCCAATGGGACATGATCACCTGATCATTCCAAATGCATTTGTTGGGTTTGTATGTTATTTTGTATGTCACAGATGCAGGGGAAGTCCAATTGGAAAAATTGAACAAAGAACCCCTTAATGGACTTGTTAATCGGAGTAGGTTTAAATTTTACAGAGACAAATCTTCATGTTTCGAAGCATGATTTGTTAAAAAAATACTAGGTTTTATAACTCTATTTGTGTTTGTAGGCAAGAGCTGCAAAGCAGAGATCATAGGAAATATTGCAACAGAGCAATGAAGAAAATTGTTCCTATCACAATAAAAGGTTTCCACACCACACACTAAGAATACCATGTAGTCAGAATAACCAAGAGGAAAGAGAGTGGATGATATGGGCTATGCCTTGAACAATGGATTACAACTAGTAGCTAGTGATGCCCATGAAGTTTGAAAAAGTGTAGATAAATGTGCCCGAAAAATCATGCACCACCCACATGGATTGGACACCATGAAGCTAAAGAAGGAAAAATCCAATAAAGTTAATTTAGGCAAAATATAATCCAGATCGGGGGCTATGTCAGAAAGGAAGCTAACATGACCTCCAACCTGGCCAAAATTACAAACAATATTCCCACTCAAAGATCCATACTGCGTGAAGAACGACAAAGTTATGCTAGGGTAAGCCCATGACCTCTTGATAGTTATTACAACTATAAATGTGCATCATAAAAGTAATTTACCAATATTTCCTTTATTTTCAATTTAATTTTCACATATTTGCAAATTGCAAAGATGAACTATAGCAAAGAAGAAAGCAAGTTCTAGAGATCAGAGCTTAAGTTGTAATACATGTATAAACATAATCATAACAGTATGTAATGATCATTTCTAACCGTAGTCCAGTCATTAATGCATGACCATATCAACCACACATCGTGACTTTATGCATGAAAACTACAACCATATCAAGTCAAAGTATGCATAACAACATATAAACACTGACATGCATAAAAAATGCATAACCGACATATATTCACAACAAATACATTCAAAAACAACACCATCAACTTTCACATGGTGACACAACTACGACCGTGACCAACATCATGCATATGCAATAAGCACATACACCAAAAATATAAGGAAAACTTATGTAACTGACATGAATGCATGACTAACACATCTCCCATCCAATCCAAGGGGTGAACCTGGTTCTGATACCACTTTTTAATGCCCTCCTCCCACATTTACCCAAGTTAACCGGTTTGCTAGGGTAAACATGTGATGAGAGGCTACTATGATGTGACTCAAATCCCCAAGTATAGTTAAGGAAACGAAACTTACACAACACAATCAATATGACATTACACACGTGCTATAGAACCTTCAGGAGGAAACCCACCCTTCCAGGTGACCAACCCCTGAGGAAACTCAAAATTTCACTGACCTAGAGCCCTAGTTGCTCCCTTTTCGAGCCTTCCAACAACTAAGAGCCCCAATCTCTCCCATGAGCTTACCTAAGTACAACTGTAGAATTTTTCTTCCAGTGCTATGCCAACAACTGCAATATTTAAGGCTATTTTCTAGGGCTAGGACCTTGTCATTTCCTAGAAACTCATGAAACTTCCAGAACTGATAAAAGACACGAAGACGATGATTTTGATAACAAACTTGATCAAATACCTAACTGGAGCCCTACTATCATGACAAATATTTGATCAAACATGTCACAAATATGCATTCTACAGGTTATAACAACATATATGAGCATAGAGGTCTCATACTTATCTAATAATCGCTAAGAAGCATTGATGCCTCATCACATTAGATGCATTATCATCTATTAGGTCATATATTCATTGTTCATTTATTTACAAATAAAAACATGATGAGAGCCATAAATCATCACTGTCATAAAACATGCTCATAACTAGCATATAACCAACAAAAATAATAAGGATACATCAACCATATAATCCACATATAAACCATTACATTTACTCATGAAATACAAAGAAGAAGGAACTCTCATTAATGAATGTAAAATCCAACCAGATTTGGGACTTCCACGAACCACCTGACCGTAGATTGGTTGAACCAAATATTTCTTTCATCCAACACCCCCATGCCATATTCCAAGCATCATTGTGGGACTCAAAATAGACAAAATCAACCAAGGATTCCCGAGGATAAACCACCTCACCCTCATCAATAGAACCAGGCTTTACCGCAATCCTCACCAGATCACTAGGCCATAAATAATAAAAATACCATACCAAGATTTACCATAATCCCCATCAGATCACTAGGCCAGAAACAAGCATGGATGCCACTGGATTTATCCACCTACACCATAAGAAATTATTCTATCTCCTAGTCTCTAGGATTTATATGAATCCACCCCCGATCATTAGGCCCTAACCGAGACTCTAGTCTTTGGGATTTACCACAATCCACACCGGATCACTAGGCCCTAACCGAGTCTCCACCCTCCAGGATTTATCGTTTATCCCATCCCTAGATTCATAGGCCTGATGGAGAGAACCCACCTCTAGGCTTTACCCTATATCTCACCATTCACCAGTTAAGGATTCCTAGTTTCAACGAGGAAACACAAAATCTGGATTTACCACAACCCACAATCTGGTTCATGGGTTACTAGGCCATGTTTTATTTCTTGCAGATACCACCTCACTTAGTTTCAAATCCATCCAACAATCCAGCTCAACCAAAATCATGAGAACCCATCACACCATGGCTATCTGGAAATGGCAAGGCTAGGCTGAAAAACACTATCTCACCTGGAAAAACCCATGCTAATGACAACAAGAGAACCAAGAAACACATGCATAACCATGCATGCCAAAACTAGCAAGGAAATCATACATGAAACTCGATACCTGCAAATAATCCCATTGTAGCCATTTGATATTTCTCTTCCTTGGTTGATTCTTTCTTTCCTTTGCCTTCTTTGATTTCTTGATCGAATGTTGAAGTGCTCTAAGAAAACTCTAAGTTCCCAAGGGTGAGAGAGAGAGAGAATAGAAAGAGAGCTCCAAAACTGAACTAAAAAAAGGTACCAACTGATCCTTAGAAGACTTTTTATCAACGAGACCTCTATTTTTTTCAATTTCAATTATTTTCCTTCATTTTACGCTTCACATGCAACATGTGACCTTTCACCTTCCTTTTCTCCTAATTTCCATTATTTTCATAAATAAAATGCTAATAAATGCCACTTTTCCTTTCCAATCCTTTGCCATTTCCTTTGCCAATTTTCTTAGCCATAATAAACCAAATGAACACTTGAACTAGGATTTTTTTTCCCAACATTCAACTTGGAATAAGTGTCCCATTACTGTGGTTATTATTTTTCCTTTATTAACTTTTATTACATGGAATTTTCACTAGGGATGTTACATCAACAGTAGGTTTGAAATCACTTTCTGCAATGATCTGCTTCAGTTCATTTAAATATTCTCTCCTCAAAGCAAGTAATTGAACATCAAGTTTATCGTTTGGTATTTTATCCAAAATTTTACCTCTTTGCTGCAAATAAATAATTACAAATGATGTTTTTATACATAGATACCTTTAAGGCCATGAATGGGAGGTCTCATTCCAATCATTAACTACTCGAATCCACATCGTCATTCTCGAGCCTTCTAGTAAGAGAAGCTTCTCCTCGATTTTGGGAAAATTTTCTTGAAGAGGGCTAGCGGGGATTTTCCTTATAAAAGTCGTGTTGGCAGCGTGATTCATGTATAATGCCCCAAGTTATCAGCACATGAAACTAGCATGAAATCACGTTAGGCTTGCAAATAAGGGACTTTGACAAGTTCTCCAAAATTATTTCAAGGCAAGTTTTCTTCCACTTCTTCAGGGATATTCTTCTAATTTTCACAAACATGTTTCATGGTGAATACATTATTTGCAACAAATTTCATCACTTTGTGACACATGTGGCATTGACGACACCAAAGTTAGACACTTCATGATACGAGACTGGGAGTGTGACAAAATATTGTATAACATGTAGTCTGAGTTGGAATAATTTTCTGTTTCTTAGATTATATTTGTAACATTTTTCTTGATTTGGGGTGATGATATTCTATAAACAATAATAAAAGAATTATTAACATGAATGAAAATGAAATTCTAATTCCAACATTGTCACATTGTGTTCTATTAAAATTTGACGGGACCAACTAATCTAACCACTTCTAAGGGAGTATAAATAATATATAAAACCACCATACCAAATGAAGGAGGCATTGTTTGTGTATCACCTATTTTTCATTTTCCCTCCACTTTTTTACTTGTAATTTCAGATACAATCAATTCCACAGTTTCTGAAAACAATTGTGGAAAACATGAAATACCAAATATTAATAAAAAAACTCCTATAATACATTTTATGCATTTACATGCACAAGAACAAAGAAGAACATGAGTAATACAAACTTACTACCCATATAATGATATATTTAAATTCATCTAGTTTTTAACTGCATAACAAAATATCATCTAAATATTTTGTAAATGAGTATAAATTAGATTTGAAAAAGTCATACCAACTTTAGGAGACTTGTATTGTGTCATATTTGAATTCTTCTTTTTCTTTGATGCCTTTTTTGGAATATTAGATGTAGAATCATTCATAGAAACTGAAAAAGTTTGTAGAGATGCATATGATAACTTCAAAATAATTAAAAATATCACACGTTAAAAAATATTATGTAATCATATTCTACAATGTCGCATGTCACACATGCATAAGAATGCAAAATTTAAGTCTATATGCAAGCTCATTGCAAGAATATGATAGCTCAAGATTCATTGATCAACATTCATTTATTTGCATAATTCATAACCATCTGAAGAAAAATATAAACAAATTACATCCTTCTCTAGTAGATGTCTCCTTTGAATTTTCCCTCACTTCGTAGTCCATGGTTTTTGAAAATAAAAGTAAGAAAGTATTACCAAACTAATTATTGAGGAAAATATGAATTATAAATACTATCATTTCTTTCACCACTATATTTGTATTAAAATGAACAAGAATAATAACAATATTACAGGGAAAAATAATTTTAGCACATTGTAGATATCCTCACACAAACAAAAACACATTGCATGGTGAAACAAATCTAGTGTGCGTTATATCTGTTTTACCTTGCAATGCTTGTGTTTGTGATGGAAGGAAATGTAGCGCACACTAGATTGTTTTACTTTAGAATTCCCGCGTATGTGCTACAAATAATTCTACCAAGTGCTAGATTTGCTTAACTTGCAATGTCTGTGTTCATGCTAGAAGAACACCTAGTGTGTTTTAGATTTCTTTTACCTTGTAATGCTTGTGTTCATGCTAGAATAAAATATAGCACACTTTTTATTACTTTTACCTTGCAATGTTGGTGTTTGTGATAGCAACAAAAATAGCATGAGTTATATTTGTTTTACTTTGAAATGCTTGTGTTTGTTGTAGAAGGAGATACAATAGACGATACATTTGGCATACACTGTAATGTTGGTGTTGATGTTATAAACATATATAGCATGCACTATATTTTTTTTTCCTTACAAATATTTTTTTAATTTCCAAAATAAAATCTAGTGTATGATAGATATGTTTTACCTTACAATAGTTGTGTTTGTGCTAAAAACAAATCTAGCTTGTGCTAGATTTGTTTTACCCTGTAATGTGTTTGTTTGTGCTAGAAACAAATTCAGCATGTGCTAGATTTATTTACCTTACAATGCTTACTTTTGTGCGAGAAAAAAATATGAAGTGTGCTATGTTTGTTTTATCTTGTAATGCTTTTATTTTTGTTAGAAAAAATTCTTGCGTGCATTATATTTGTTTTACCCTGGAATTCTTGTTTTTTTCCTGAAAAACTCCTCTCAAGAGAGTGTGCACTAGATTTGTTTTACTTTGTGATGCTTGTTTTTTTTCTAGAAAAAAATATAACACACACTATATTTATTTTTCATTTTGATAGTGGGACCCTTCCCCCTCCTTCGTATTCCAAATGGGACCATATCGTTCTGCGCATACCATCGATTTGGCTGGGTAGATAATTGTCGTTCGATGGGAGGGGTGGAATTGAGAGGCGGAATTTGGATAGCGGGACACCCCACCCTCAATGTATGCCAAAAGAGACCATAACCTCATGCATAATTAACAAAACAAACACAGCTATAAAACACAGCAAACGTGAGACAAGCTCACTCAACACAATGAATTTAATCGCTCAATTACATCACACTTATATAGGGAACTCACTCACCTAATCTTCCTGAAAACGGGGAAACAAACCTGAATATGTGCAACCAAATCCTAATTACATCCTCTCGTTCAACCACTCACAACTAATTCTATTTCTGCATTATTCTCACATCCTCCCTTAATGGAGAAATGGATTGTCTACAATACCTAACTGACTTCTAAAAACTTCAAATTTGATTTTACCAAGGGGCTTAGTAAATATATCAGCCACATTATCCTTGGTATTACAAAATATCAATTCAATTTCATTTGACTCAATTTTCTCACGTACAAAGTGGTACTGTAACTCAACGTGTTTTGTTCTAGCATGGTAAACTGGATTATGTGCTAATTTGATAGCACTCTGATTATCACAATTGATACATGTTGAACCACTTTGTGCTTCTTCAAGATCTGCAAGAATTCTCCGCAACCAAATAGCTTCACAGGTGGCATTGGTCAAAGCTTTGTACTCTGATTCTGTTGATGATAAAGAAACAGTTGGCTGTTTCTTACTACTCCAAGATACGACTCCTGATCCAATATGAAATGCATAGCCAGAGGTAGATCGTCTGTCATCTGGATTTCCTGAAGGCTTAGCCATGAATTGACTAAGAATACTGACTGAGTATGCAATGTCTGGTCTGGTAGTGGTGAGATAGTTCAAACTTCCCACTAGCTGACGGTATAATGTTCCATCTGCCTCTTTTGTTCCATCTTCTTTGTACAACTTTGCATTCTGTTCTAAGGGAGTTGACATAGCTTTGCAATCTGTCATATTGAAATTTTTAAGAATCTCCTTTGTATATTTGCTTTGAGTGATCAAAGTTTTACCAGGCTCTCTCCATACCTCAATTCCTAAACAGTAATGCAATTCACCCAAATCTTTCATTTCAAATTTCTGTGACAACTGAACTTTAATTTCTTCAATTAACTTGTGAGCACTGCCTGTTATAATGAGATCATCCACATACAAAGATATTAAAGCAACATTTCCTTTTCCATCTTTCTTAACATACAAGTTAGGATCATTTTTGCTTTTCACAAATCCATTCTGAAGAAAGAAGGTATCAATCTTTACATACCATGATCTTGGCGCCTGTTTCAAACCATACAATGCCTTTCTTAACCTGCAAACCAGATGCTCCTGTCCCTGTTTGACAAACCCTTCAGGTTGAACCAAATAAACTTCTTCCTTTAAATCACCATTTAGAAAAGCAGATTTGACATCCAATTGATGTATATTCCAATTATGTTTTGTGGCTAAGGCAATCAGTAATCTAATTGTATTTAACTTAGCTACTGGTGCAAAAGTGTCTTCATAATCAATTCCCTCCTTTTGAGCATATCCTTTTGCTACTAATCTTGCCTTAAATTTATCAATTGTACCATCTTCTTTAAATTTCAATTTGTACAACCATTTGCTTCCAATTGGAACTTTATTTTCAGGAAGTTCCACTAATTCCCATGTTTGATTTTTCATAAGAGAAGCATACTCATCATTCATAGCATTAATCCATGGTTCATGTTGTTTAGCCTGCTCATAATCAATTGGTTCTTCAACATTCATTATATTAGACATTAAGGCATAGTCTCTATACCTTGCAGGAAGCTGAGTCTGTCGGGACGACCTTCTTGGTGCTTCAATGCCTGTGGGTGTTCCATCCATGATTCGTTGGCTTTGAGGTGAATCACCCCCTTGTGATGACTCACTGCTGCTAGATGTGCTCATACTGCTGCTTTCATCCTGATCCTGTACCTGTACCTGTACCTGTTCCTGCTCCTGCTTAATCAAAGTATCAAGTTTGACATGTGCATCATTAGATATATGCCATGCATCATTCTTTGTATTACTTTTATCAGCCTGCTCATGAAACAACACATCACAACTTGCAAATAGTTTATGGGAACTTGGATCAAACAATTTATAGGCCTTCTGATCCGTACAATATCCAATGAAAACACACTTGATTGACTTGGCATCAAGTTTTCTTCTGTTATCCTTAGGAATATGAGCAAAAGCAGTACATCCAAAGACTTTGAAATGACTCACATCAGGTTTATAACCATGAAGAACCTCAAAAGGAGTTTGAAAAACTAATTGCTTAGTGGGACATCGATTCTTTAGATAAACAGCAGTGTTAATGGCTTCTGCCCATAAACCATTGGAAATATTCTTACCTTGCAGCATACTACGAGCAGATTCCACCAAGGTTCTATTCCATCGCTCAGCAACACCATTTTGCTGAGGGGTATGTGGCACTGTGAACTGTTGTTGAATTCCATTAGATTTACAATAGGTGTTAAATGCTTTGGACTTATATTCACCCCCTTGATCAGATCTGAGTATTTTAATGCACTTTCCTGTTTGTTTTTCAACCATAGTTCGAAACTCTTTAAAATACTCAAATATGTCACTTTTCCTTCTAATGAAATAGACCCAGGTATACCTAGATCTATCATCAATAAAAATAACAAAGTATGAAGCACCACCAAGAGACCTAGTTTGCATAGGTCCACATACATCAGTGTGAATTAATTCAGGTATATCATACTTTCGTTTCTCAGTATGAACCGGAAACTCTTCTCTATGCTGCTTACCAAGTGCACAAGCTTCACATGGTAAATGTTCACACTTCATAACAGGAAGACCATCAACCATTGATTTCTTTTGTAACAACGATAAATCATTGTAATTTAGGTGCCCATACCTGTGATGCCATAATTCTGCAGTCGATGTCTCTTTGGATGTCAATGCAACATGGCGCTTCACTGTCACATCCAATCTGTATAATCCTCCAACCCTGGTACCTGTAGAAACAACCCTGTAGTGGTCCTGAACATCTTTCACAATACACCCCAATTTACCAAATTCAACTTTTAAATGATTATCAGTTATAGTGGAAACAGATATCAAATTCTTTCTGAGAGCAGGTACATACATCACATTATGAATCTGTCGCATTTGTCCATTAGGTAAGTACACATTTATTATGCCATAGCCTTGAACTTTAAGTGACCTGTCATCTCCTAGGTAAATGTGTGTACCATCAGATTTTTCATAATATTTATCATACCATTCTTTATTACAAGTCATGTGTGCCGATGCACCAGAATCGATGAACCAAGCATTCTCATCATCAGTTTCAGCAGACAATGCAGCATCAGAAAGAAATAACTTAAGATTTTTAAATCCATCATTCACTGAGGTGTCTCTGTTTATGTAATTTCCATTATGCCTTCTATGTCTTTGATTTGATTCATTATTCTTTCTCCTATAGCAATCTTTAGCCAGATGTCCAGGTTTTCCACAATAATCACATTCAATGTTCCTCTTAACATAAGAATCAGGAGGTGTCATACGTTTATGTTTTTCTTGGAAATGACCTCTGTTTCTATCCCATGGTCTCCCTCGGAATGGTCTTTTGCCTCTTGCAGTCAAAGCCAAATCAGAACCATTTGACTCCAGTTCAAAATTTTTCATTCGCTCTTCTTCTTGAAGAAGAATTCCAGCCAATTCTTCAAATGTAGGAGGTGTCGGTCTAGCTGAGAGAGCTGAAATAAAGACTTTATAGTCTTGGACTAACCCCTTCAAAGCAACAGTTACCAAGTCTGTACTGGACACTTTTTCACCAATATCACCAAGCTTATCACTCAGGTCTTTAATTCGGGAAACAAAATTGCTAATGCTCTCATTGGCTTCCATTTTAATAGATAGCAGCTTTGTTTTTAAAAATAAAATACGGTTTGCATTAGTCGTTTCATACAAACCTTTAAGCGTGTCCCATGTCGCCTTTGAAGTTTCACAGTCCCGAATGTGAGGAATAATATTGTCCTTCACTGACATGCGTAGCAGCACCCTTGCTTTCATTTCACGCTTCTCCGAATCTTGAGTGGCAGCAGGAGGTTGAGGCTTGGGCTCATCACCTTTGACAATCGTCCAGAGATTGTATGCCTCCAGTACTGTTATGAGCTTAAATTTCCAGTTTACATAATTTTCTCCATCAAGTTTTGAAGACTCATTTAAATATGTATCTGCAAGGGGATTAGCCATTTCTCCACCAATGACCAAATTCAAAAAAAAAATTGCTCTCACACTCTATTTAGTTTGATGTTTTTTTTTTTAAAAAAAAACTTCAAACAACTTGCAAACTTGCTCCCTTCTTTTTTTTTGTTACAAAAAAAAACAAATATGTTCACCTCCCAAGCGGGAATCCAATAAACCGCCTTTAAGAATTTGCTATGCTCCAATGCACAACAAAAAACGCCTTTAAGAATTCGCTGCCACACAAAACTGTTTCAACTGCCTTTTTGTTGTTTTGAATGTAATCAAACAACAAATGCTGCCACATGAAACCGTTCACTGTTCGGCTTCAAACTAAAAAAAAATGTGAACAGCAAACTCCACGCAATTAAATATATTGCTTGATACGCAAACAAATAAATTGCAGAGACAAGGGCAGCGAGGTATCCAACTCCAACGCGCAAACAAACAAATGAATTGCAGCGACAAGGGCAGCGTGGTATGTGTGCAAACACGCAGGCAGGAAACTCAACGTGGGCAGGAAATTCGACTTCTATCCGAGCCTCCACGCACTGTTATGAACAGATATCCGTTGAATTGTTGAACTGCAGTTGATATGGTAATAGACCTCACCAAATGACAGAAAAAAATACACTTCTCCACGTTCTCACAGAAGTGGCACATCAAAAACAAATGAGCACAATTCAAAACGAGCACAACAAACAACGCCTGTACTGTATCCAACGTAGAGCTAAAAACGAATAGCGTTTTTTAAAGTCTGGCTTCAAAAAAAAATGCGATTTGGAAAACAAAACTTCGGCTTCAGATTAAAGCAATTCCACGCATATTCCAATCGTTGCTGACCGGCTTATGCATCAACAGCGTATGGAACACACTACAGCGTATAGAATACAGTTTCTTTAGCGCTCCGACTACTCGCAGGGTATTCTTCTTTCAACCGCATGGAGGTCACACTGCGCACACTCTAATGGCAGATTCTTCACTGCCCGCGAAGAGGAGAGAGGCGCAGATAGCATAAACTGGCTCTGATACCAAATTAACAAAACAAACACAGCTATAAAACACAGCAAACGTGAGACAAGCTCACTCAACACAATGAATTTAATCGCTCAATTACATCACACTTATATAGGGAACTCACTCACCTAATCTTCCTGAAAACGGGGAAACAAACCTGAATATGTGCAACCAAATCCTAATTACATCCTCTCGTTCAACCACTCACAACTAATTCTATTTCTGCATTATTCTCACATGCATACCATCGATTTGGCCATGAAAATGGTATCCATTCAATGGAAGGGGTGGAGCTAGGAGGAAAAACTATGATAGCAAACCCCTCCCCACCCAATTCAAATCCAACCATTCAATTATCCATCGAAACGGGCTTGTTAATATCGTCATATAAAACTAATTGTGTTTATGTTTGTGGATTGTATGATAACATAAGGTGGTGAGGACCCACATTTACGTGTCATATATTCACATTTATTACAACATGTATCTAAGGAGAACGAAGGGGATATAAAAATTCACATAGTTTTTACACTTGCCATGTCATTTCATGAGCTGCTTCTCGAAGATTTTTGCGAGAGTCCCATTTAAATACTTCAAAGATTCAAGTTCCGATATGGCCTATAGGATCACATATTCTTGATTTTGATTCGCATTCATCTAACGTTCCAAGTAACATGACCAGTGTCCACCTTCCACATCTTCTCGTAAAGATGATCTCAAAAATTTCTTAAAAAACAATCCTTTGAATTTCTTCTGAGATTATTCTTCTGAGATGACATTTGAAGCCATGTCATATCACACATAAACCTACCCTAGAGTCTGCACATGATACTTGTATATCCCATGTGCTTCCTTCTCCACTTGGCTGTCGTTAAAAGGCATGCCTTTGAATTTAAAATGATCTCTTGTGGTTTTAAAGTTAATTTTCTCTGCATATTGTAAAATTTTCTTGTTAAAAGTGTTTAATTAAAAATATTTTTATTTTAATTTCACTTTGTGAATTTTATTATATAAAAGCTTTCCTATAATAAAGCATTATATCTATGATTAAATTATATTGGAGCACATTTATGAAAGTTATGTTAAAAAAAAACAAGTGCAACATCCAATGTTGTTGCTTAGTACCTGCCTCTTATGCAAAAAGTAATTGATAGAAGAAGTTATTTGTTCCACCAAATATGTGTATAAGTTGTGTCTGGATCCATTTTTATAACAAGTATTGATGTATAAATAACATTAGCATGGTTCATAATCCAATGTTATGGAATTATATTTTTTGTTTGGTCTTCAATTAGAAATCCGATGTCATGGAGTTCCATTTTTAGCCATCATTGAAAAGTCATGTGATCCTCTTAGAATTTTATGTATATTTATTTATGTTAACTTTAGCCATCATGGAATTCATGTTTTTTAGAGTTCTAAATTTTAAATTTATCATAATTTAGTTTGTAAATTATTTTGGTTTTTCATAAGATATGGTGTGTTGACTTTTTTTTTTTCAACAAACAGATAATGGGATTTATATTAATAAAAACTAGGAGGGGGCCGAGATCCCTTACATATGTTTTTTGAGATAGTAAAAATATCTTTAACGAATTAAAAAAAACTTGTTACACCATTTTTTGGTCATCTAACCTATTATCATTAGATGGACCCAAGTACACCATGTAAGACCAATTTTACCCTAAGTAAAATTGCCTTCGCAAAGTGCCCATAGCATGTTACAAAAAACTCAAAAATGGGGACACCACCTGCCCCTACATACACAATAGGGGGCACCACATGCCCCACACCTAATCACTATCTGGCGGATCCCGAGCCAATGGCTCTGCCCCTGCAGCCTGTAGATCACGCATCCCTTGACCGGCCATCGCCATGCGCCGCATGACACCTCGCCATTCCGAGGGTAGACCAATACATGGCTCTATGTACTGGTTGTCTAAGTCTTGCCACCCACGCTCTGATACTTCGGTCAGCAACCTTTCGCATCTACGGCAGATGTCCTCCAGAAAGGCGACCGCATCCTCATTATGCGCTGCTCTCAACCCACTCGGACCTGCAGCTCCAGATGCTGCCGGTTGTCCCATATATCCGGCCGGTTTTATCGGAGCTATATCTGCATACCAAAAGTACATGAATCAGTACCATAGATACTATTCAAAAACTTTAACATGCCCATACAAGAATAGCAATCTGTCACTTACCATCGGGCCCCCATACTCGACCAGGCGGAAGTGGCAGGTTCGGATCTCCATAATAACTCATCCCACTATAGGGATAGTCGTCTATGTATAATGGCATCTGATCCTAATGGGCAAAAAATTCAGGTTGAAACACTCGCCCGACTGCCCCTCCTCCTCCTCTGCACAGTAGCCGCACCCACTGGCGCATCCTGGGCTCTCTCGGGCCCCCATCTGGAAGCTGTATACGAGGCCGCAAGGTCGAGAACTTCTCAAAGAAGAAGGCGCACAATAAAGTCCCATACGAGCAATCGTGGTTCACTTGCCGCTTGCAGCGCGACAACTGTCGTTTTAGCGACACGAGCATCATTTGGGCCCACCCATAGTAGGTCCCACTCAACACACTTTCCACAATCATCATCTGCCCCCCAGTGATGTGATGGAGCGTCTGGTTGCCCAGGATACGCAGCACTGTTGCGGCCACTGCACGGGTCTCTAATCTCTCTAGGTCCCCGATCGGTATCCGAGTCCCCTTGACTTGGAGACCCGGTCGACAATGTCGCTCCACAAACTCCATGATATGCCACCCCTGCGGTAATACTGGCTGCGTGTTTCCCACCATCCCCAGTGGCAGGAGACCCGTCAGGAAATACACATCCTGGACTGTCAGTTCGATCCTGTGCCCCTGCACTACAAAGACCTCATGCTCTGGATCCTAGTAACTGATAATCTGGGCCAACAAAGGCTCTCCTGCTCTCATCAAAGGTTTCTCCAAAAACTTTAGAACCCCAAACCTGGCCAACACACAACGGACACCCTGATCCGCCTGGATCTCTGCCAGTAATGTACCCAGGTCTCTCTCTCTCCAGTTAACCCGTAAATCTGCCATACCTGCACAAAAAAATCATCTTTGTCATCATACAGATAGGGAATACCATAACCAAACACAAAAACCCAACTCTCAGCCATAAAACATCACTAAAACTTCTTCATCTCCCAGGTCGCAGTTTTCTGCCCAATTCTGGGATAGGTCGCACTTTTTGCCCTGAAACCTGCTTCCCAGGTTGCACTTTTTGGCCCAAAAAGTGCGACCCGGCCGTAGAGATGAAGGAGGGTCTGTTTTTGAGATTTTGGGCCCTAAACTAAACTTTCAATCCATCAAAATGAAAGAGTAAGGTTAGGCCTCTTACCTGCAACTGACGGATCTCGATTCCAACAGTCGGTTTGTCCGCTACGCTCGCCGCAAGATTTAGGGCCTTCTCTCCTCTCTACATTCACCACAGCAACAATAGCAAATGAGTGAATTTGGAGGGAAAACTGCCTTATTAAAAGAGAACCCCTGTTTCTTCTTTCGACTACTGTGACCATACTGTAGCCCCATTTGACAAACCATCTGCACCGTTGGAAAGCTCTCACCGAGCCCTCAAATGGGTATCTGTTAGTTTTTTGTGATTTGATACTTCACCAGAACACATTTTGTCCACGAAGGGTCACTTCACCTCTCCTTAAAATCGAATTTCCTCACTTACGACACTTGTACTTGGGGCACCATTCTGCCTCCTTACTTGTCTTTGTTCGTGTCAATTTTCGTCATGAGTTACCATCTTGTACTCATGTTTTCATGGTCCCCCATTGGGCCTTTCCTGTGTGGCAGCACCATCGAGTCGCCCTTGTTTAGAGCATCCAAGTTGAGTCATCATCGCATTCATGGAGTCTATCCCGAGTCCCTTTGTACCCCGCTATAGCCCTCCATCCTTCATTGCTTGGTCTCTCGCTTGTGTCACACATTATGACCTTCAGTCCCACTGTCCCCTATCCCTTATAATATTGTGTCAGTCGCTGCCATGTCATTCATGCCCTTTATGCTCTAACAAGGGAAGTCGTCCATTCACTACTCAGTCCCTTCCATTTCACTGTCATCATCAGTGTCAGTTTGTCCGTCGCTCTACTATTTTTCTCTCGTGCCTTAGTTGAGGATATCTCATTACCTCACCTATGGCGGACCTCCTTCTGTCGACATCAACTCATTCATTCGAGAAGCCAGGTCTAGAGGGCGGTGTACCTTGGTTCTAGCTTCCACTCTTGTTCAGTGCCTCGGATTAGGCAAAGGGCTCTCTCATTTCCCTTTGACCTGATTGTTTATCCACTCCAGCTCCTTTCAGCATGACCGAGATCCGTATACTTGATGGTTCAGTGATACAGCAACAGCTCTTGATGATTCTCAGGTGTGTGTGAGATGTCTCAACCCTCATGAGGGGGTGGCCCTGCAGGTAGCCCCCCACATGCTCAGATGACCTCCTCCTTGCAACCTTCAATGCAGCTCCAGATATTTGATGATGTTGGCCTTAGCCACTTGCAGCGCCTCTTTGATTTGCATTTATCAGTCAGATTTTGTGAGCCCTTCCCCATTTACAGGGGGCATTTGGGCTGTATTTGTATCTCATGTACTCAGATATTATTGTATCAGTCCTGGCTGTTATCCCAGGCACAACATGTATGTGGGATTCCTCATTGTATTTTTATCTGGCTCATGATTATGCCGGCTGTACTTTATGGTTCGGTCCCTTGTTTACTGGACACACTATTATTTTGTACTTTATCTCGGCGGGCATAGGTATGCCTCCCCCGCCGCCTTCCGCACAGGTACCCTCTCATAAAAAGAGACTTGTTGCACCTGCGAGTCTCGTCTCCTCAGGGTCTAGTTCTTCAACACACTATCTACCTTGCATTTCTCTCTTTGACTTCCCTTTTGTTGTCTGGTGATTGAGTTCTTACAACGTACTTCGGTCATACGATTTGCTCCTGACACTCGCACGCTGGGGGGCAATCTGTTACACCATTTTTTTGTCATCTAACCTATTATCATTAGATGGACCCAAGTACACCATGTAAGACCAATTTTACCCTAAGTAAAATTGCTTTCACTATGTAAAATAACTTAATAAACCACATTTATTAGGTTGTTTATGGCCTAAACAGGAAACCCCAAAAGGAAATATTAAACAAACCTATTTTGTTTAATTTTCCTCATGGAATAATTAATTAAACCATAATTTAATTATTATTCCTAGTCATGTTTAACCCAAAAACAAATAAATTAATTAGATAAACCTTTATTTATCTTATTATTTTCTAGGAATAATTATTTAATCGTATTTAGATAATATTCCTTGTTAAATATGACCAAATCACCCACAAATAATTAAATAAATCATTATTTATTTGATTATCTTCTAACCGCTTCCTTAAAAAGATAAAAAAATCATTTATTTATTTATTTTTGACAAATCAAGGATTTGACCCAAGTCAAATACCTTTTCCCTCCAACAAATATAATAAAATATTCCATAAAAGGTGGATCTAGATTTGGTTAACATTATTTTAATCATGCACCAAGATCTAGAATGACCCAATATTTTGTTATAAATAGGAGGGTTTTTCCTACCATTCTTCACTTTTTGTTGCCTATTAGATCACTCTGGATCTATACACTTGGTCACATTTTTCCATTATTTGCTGTGTGAGCTCCCTTTGAGCTCTATTCTTTGCATTGGGTTTTCTACACCAACAAGAGAGAGAAATCTTAGATCTGAAGTGCTGAGGACTTCCAAGAACCCATCCCACTGAGGAGAATTGGATATGCCTTCTTGTTTTCCTCCCAGGTGCCCGATTAATACAAAAATTCTTTCAAAAATTTTTCTTGTCTTGTCTATTGGTATATGGAGAAAAACCTTGTTTTTACTGCTTAATGTCTTTCCATATATAGATCTGGTTTTTTGCAGCTCTTTTCTTGTTCAAGTAACCGCAGATCTGAAGATATTGGCAGCCACTTTTGTTGTTAGGGATATTAGTTATGTGTAGCTAAAGTGGTCCTTTTTCGTACACTTCGATAAAGGATTCATACTAACAAAACTTTTTACTTCCTCTAGGATTGAATAACCAGTTAAGATGAAAGAGACGAAAATTGTATATTCTACAGAATGAACCCAACAGAAGAATACAATTACAAAAACACATTTAAAACCAAGATATTTGGCATAGACTGAGCTATATAAAAAAAAAAAATTATCTCCAGGGAATGAAATATACATCACTAGGTGCCTTGACCATTAATATTCAATTATCTTGGGCGTCGAGACCTCTTACAAGAAGTAGGAGTGACAAGGATAGTGTCTTCAGGAGTTGTCCTGCCAATAGAGGAGGAAACTTCCAAAGCCACAAATCGACAGCTAAGTTGATGAATTTTTTCCCTCATTCCATTTAGGGAGAGTTCCATTTCAACATGGTGAACAAGAAACTTGTCCTCTAGGAACAGGTGGAAGGAACATCTTTGGCACTCCACCATATCTTCAAACTTTTGGATAGTGGCAATCAGGGTCTGGGACAAATCCAACATTCTATCAATTATGTTAGATGGATAAATATTTTCCAAAGGGGCCAAAATTTTCTCTATTTTGTGGAGAGAAATTTTAAATCCAGAGACTGGAACTGAGGAATTCACACAGGCTTGATCCATAATTTGGAAAGAAACCAAAACCCAATGACCGAACATAGAGAAAAAAATATGAGAAAATATTGTTGGGAGGAGATGATAAATGGGAAGAACCTGGACGTTGAAACAACCCATCCTGCAACAAAAAGACTCGAATCTCCACATGAAATTCGCTTGAAAGGAATGATGACGGTATACTATCATAGCTAGATAGAAGGAATAACTTCATGCTCGCTCGAATTTTACTAGTCGCTAAAATCAAGAGGGAATCCATGGTCCAGGTTGATATTGGTGGCCACCCCCCTAGTCCACTTGGACCCCCAACACTATTTCCTTTCAGTTTCTTAATTTCTAGCACAATTTACTATTTTTGGCAGTTTTGAACTTTCATAACTGTTTTGAGGCCCTAAACGACAATTTTTTGGAAAATGGGAAAACTCAAAGGCAATGTGGCATGTGTTTGTAGTCAAAATGTTTTTCCTCATTTATATATTTCTAACAAGGTGTCATACGCGTTAAATGGAGATTGTATGCCAAATTTAAAATCCCAAGAAGTTAATGTACCAACTAACCCCAATGGGGCTCACAAAAATTTGGCGCTTCATCTCCTAAGGTTAGGTTTTTGGATGTTTAGGGTTTTCCATTGTTTCTCAATAGTAAAAAGGCCTTTAAGCCTCATTGTAACATGATTCAGAGGTATGTAGCCGTAAAATATCTTCTCCCGAGAGAATTTACCATCACCTGAGCTAGTTTATTTCCATTCTACATGTAAAAAAATTCAGTATTTATTATTAATTAATTGAAGTTCGGTTTTTATTGTAGCTGTTGGCACTGGAATCAACACTTGGACTGCAGCAAGTGCCTGACCAGACACATCTTAAACTCTAAGGAAATTTTAATGTTTTGTTTTATGGGATTGGAAGATGGTATAAACTCTAATTTATTGAAGAGATATTTCGGTCAAATCCACAGTTCTACTAAAGAGGGTATTGGAATCTGATGTGGTAGCAAGATGCAAGTTTGCAGTCTATGAGGAGAGGAAATTGTGAGATGAGAGAAGAATCAATAGGTTTGTAAAACATAAATCTACTGCATTTAGTAGAAATTAAGAAAAGAAGCAGTTTAAAAATATTCCATCAAGAGAAAGTTATTTCTAATTTGACAAGATTCTCACTGAAATATCGTGAAGAATAACTATCATGAGTGATGCTCTTCCATTGTTATAATATATATTTTATTAGGAATGCTCACTGTGTGAGACTAACAAAAACTAATAAAACACATAACACGCTTAGGAGACTAATAGAAACACATAAAAATATGATGATTTGCAAACTGGAACTGGAAGAAAGGAGATATGGACACAAAAATAAAGTAGACAATACACACAACAAATTGGTAATAAGTCCTCAGTAGTATTATTCCATTTCATTCAAAAAAAACATTACAGTTCATATAATTCAAAATTTAATAACCACCGACCAACCCTGACTTCATATCAGTTTGGAATATATATACAAAATATGATACTGCCATCTTCCACAGAAAAAGGTAAATTTGTTTCAAAAGTCATTACAACCTCGTGCAAGAGGTGAGGCTTATCTAAAACTTTAATATGGAGTGTTATGACATAATGACACACATCAAGATCTTCTCTCTCACTCTTATATATGAGCTTATCCTTCCTATAAAGTTCGGATAGCTAAGAGGTTAGGAACTAGCTTCTTCTAACGTACCTTCCTTTCCCCAAAGCCAAAGAAAAGAGTAGCACGGGTAACGGGGTCAAGGGAACTCCGTGTTAGCTTGGCTTAACCCCAGCAAAGAGTAGTTTTTCCCGTACCAATGATCTGTTTCTGAGTATAGGAAGGAGGTCGACCAACAACCAACCAGCTAGGGGGAGGGAGCCATAAGGGTGAGGAAGGAATAAAAACCCCAGGGTAACAGCATTAAGGCTAACCGTTTTAAGTGGTTTGTATGATGTGGTAGTTTTATGGGAAGGATCCTCTTCCATTCTGGTGCAACCACTCCATAAAAAGTGCAAACAATAGTGAAATGGTGTGTGGTTGTTCCTTGAATGCTGCCTGGTGTCTAGTAAAAACGAATTGGTACTGAGAGTAGTGGTAGAAAACTGTTTGAGAGAAATTATGTTGCTGTTCCACTATTCATTTCTTGTTTTTGGTTGAAAACCCTTTTTAATGGCTGAAAACTCAAAACTTTTGGATAGAATGACAGAGTTTCATTTTATGAGAAATTACAAAGAAAATCCTTTGAAACGGGTTAATTGATAGAGGAGACATGGAGCGGAATAAATGATAAGCAAGGGGGGGGTGGTGACATGGTGAAGAAGTGGGACTGATCGCAGGTAGTGCATCAGAAGTTTTATTGTGAAATGCAGGAGTTAAATGTTGAAAATGGAGAAATACAATGTGCAATGGGAGCAGAGGTGACGTGGTAGAGAAATGGGACCGATTGCTGATCATGCATCAGAAGTTTTATAAACATACATACGCGTGCAATAAACAATGATAACTTTATAAGAACTTTAGAAAAAACCACAATTACTCCCAAACAATATGCATACATACAGATTTGCGGTTCTATGGCCCCAACGCAGTTGACCAATAGGAAGCAATCGCAAATCGACTGCCCGCAAGTTTAACTCTACACTGATAACGACTAAACCTTAAACTCCGCGATTTGCGAAATCGTGCTAGTGTGCTATGCCAACACGTGTCCCTCGCCTCATTGCATCGCAAATTACTTAACATACCATGTGAAGCCTTAATGATAAACTTTAAAAACTGTGATTTGCAAAATATCTCCATCTGCGCTTTAATCTCCACCGTTGATCTGCGCCCAGATCAGACGGTCTTCCTTGCTTGCCCCTTAGCCTCATCACATCGCAAATCACTTAACATACCATGCGGTTTTACTTAACGATAAAACTTAAAACTACGCTTTGCAAAGTTGCCCCATGTGCACTTTAATCTCAGCCGTCGATCTGCTCCCCTTTGGATCTGCGATTAGATCATGGCCTTCCGTTATTTTTGCACGTGTTTCTTCTCCTTTGCTTCATTCCTTAGTCTATTTCCCGGCCAGCTTCCTTTAAATATTATATGCTGATCTTCTCCGGATCTCCCACTTCGCTGGTTAAGCTGTTTTCTTATGGGTTTGCTTTGATTTTAAAGAACTCTGGTTGCCACGAAGCCTTAATTTTCCTACTTCGAACACTGATTACCTGTTTACCCGTAGCCTCTTTTATGAGATAACCAAAATCTTAATGAAATAACTGTGCTTTTCACTGTGTGGAATATATTACTTCCATTGCTGAAAAATAGCTACCCTTTACTGTTTGGACAATAAATTTGCAACAAAAGTAGCTATTATTCCAGACTACATGGCTGCAATTTTATTACCCAAACACTGACTAAATTTCAACACTAAAATAAGCCAAAACAGAGATTTTAACTTATTTTGGGACTCTAAACACTATGACACCTATTCACTTAAAAATACCTTGATGTTGGGACTCTTTTTTAACTTTTGGAAATGACTCAAACTTTGGATATGGACTAAGACACAATAAAAATTTGAGAAAAGTAACACAATGGTGATTACACCATTAACATTTTCAATGCTAACAGTGGCTGCTATTGGGGATGAAGCACTCCCTATGAGGCTTCAAGGATTGTAGACTCAATGCCTCAAAAAATATTGAAACTTAAAAGACTTCTTGAAAATGATGACTAGGATTGACCATTGACATACTGGACTCAAGATTGACCATATATATAAACATAAGTACCATTGGGCATGGAGTTTATTGACACATCACAACGAATATTTACAATGGAGTGACTAAACTGAATTTAATAAATAAAGAACCTTTTAAGAAAATGACCATTGACTATGCCTCCAGTCAGCTGATCATCATCTAGATGTTTGAGAAGAAAAGTATTATTCTCCAAAACTTCAGCAATTTTAAATGGCCCAAACCACAAATTGTCAAACTTACCATGCTTTCCATGGTCTTCTCTCCTATCATCCCAATGCAGCACTAAAAAATTATCAGGGAACAACTGCTGAATTGCTATTTTATCAAAAACAGATTTGAATTTAGCCCAATACTTCAGAAAAATTTCCAGCAATGATTCTCTGATTTGGTGTGCCTCTATCAACTGTAGCATTATCCTTTGGACTGGTTATTCATGATCAACTTCATCTTGTAGGAACTTCATCACAGGAAGAGCTAATTTCAAAGGAATTACAACTTCTGTACCATATACAAGCTGAAAAGGAGACATTCCAATTGATTTTTTACCACTTACTCTATCTCCCCACAGAGCATGTATCAACTGAGTGTCCAAATTACTCTTATTTTTAGGTAGCATTTTCTTAATAATCCTTACCAAAATATTATTGTATGACTCAGCCAATCCATTACATTGAGGGTAATAAGGCATGGAATGAGTCAATTCAATCCCATATTGCTGACAAAAGTTGTACATCTTAGCAGACTTAAAGGCCATTGCATTATCAGTTACTAATTTCTGTTGACAACCAAACCTTGACATAATATTTTCCAACATAAATTTGATAATTACCGTATTAGTAGCATTCTTGGTTGGTAAAACTTCAATCCATTTAATGAAATAGTCTGTAGCTGTGAGAATCCATTTATGCTGCCCTGATGAAGGTGGATGAATTTCACTGATGAAATCAAGCGCCCACTGCTGGAAAGGAACATCTACTGAAATAGGAATGAGAGGTAATGGTAGAAATTTTTGTTTACCAGAAAATTTCTGACATTCGACACGACCTCTGACTTTGGCATAGACATCAGAGAAAAGAGTTGGCCAATAATAGCCAACTCTTAAGATTTTGTTTGCAGTAGCTCTCCAATATAAATGCCCTCCACACACTCCTGCATGTATCTCTGTCATAATCTCTTGAGATTCTGTTTCATCTACACATCTTAACAAGACTCCAACAAGATATTTCTAGTAAAGATGTTCTTCCAAAATGCAATACTTCATAGATCTCAATTTAAAAGCTCTCCTTTTAGACTTCTCCATTTCAGGTGGACAATTAAAATTTAACAAGAAGTAAACTATATCCTTGTACCAATTTGAATTTAATATTTAAGGATAATTAGCAATAACTTCTCCATCTTCTCCTTCATTTTCCTCTACATTTAGATTTAAAGCTTTACAGTTAGATTTAGCCATCAAGCGAGCCAAGCCTTGACCCTTTATCAATTTAGTTGGTTTGATTTCAACATCAAATTCCAGAATCTTGGTCAGCCATTGTCCTCTCCTTCCATCTATATCTAGCTACAACAACACATATTTAACATTGATATTGGGCACACAAGCAATTATTTTTAATGCACCACATAAACTCGAAAAGAATTCAAAGCCTTAACTAGTGCATATGCTTGTTTTTCAGTCAAGTTGTACTTAAATTCAACATCCCTTAAAGCATGACTGAAAAATGAAATTGGCTGCTGCAAACCCTCCTTGTTCTTCTGTTTAAGACAACTTCAATTGTTTCTTCTAAAGCATATGAAAAAAATCAGAAAATCCTTTTCGAAATAAGGACTAATCAAAACTGGTGTTTCAGTTAAGGCGGACTTAATTGCTAAAAATAATTCTTTGCTTCATTTCGCTACTTCAATTCTGCATCTTTTTTTAGCAAAACATTTATATGTTTTATCAGCTCTGCAAAGTTAGGAAAAAAACGCCTTAGAAAATTTATTTTCCCTATAAATGACTGCAATTCCTTCTTATTTATTGGAAAACCAATATTCTGAATAGATTCTACTCTTCCCAGATCCATACAGATGCCACTTTCTGTTACAATATGTCCCAATAACTTACTTTCTTGTACAACAAAAGATGAATTTTTGGGGTTTAAGGACAAACCAAACTTTCTGCATTTTTCAAAAACTTGCTTCAGATGTTTTAAGTGGTCTTCATCATATTTTGAATATACTGTGATGTCAACCAAATAGATGACCAAAAATCTTTCCTTTTCTCCCACAAAGGAAATATCCATTACCTTTGAAAGGTTGCACCTGCATTCATCAAACCAAATGGCATTTTGTTGTACATGAATGTGCCCTAGGGTGTGGTAAATGTTGTCTTTTCTCTGTCTTTCTTGTCAAGTGAAATATGATGATAGCCTGAAAAGCCATTAATCATTGACAGTATTTTGGATCCTACAACCTTCTACAAGATATAATCCATCTTGGGCAGTGGATAGTTATCTTTCAAGGAGCACCGGTTCAGGTTGAAAAAATAAACACAAATCCTTATTTATCCATTCTTTTTCTGGACTGGGACTATATTAGCTACCCAGTTAGAAAATCTCAAAGGCAAAATAATCTTTGCTTCCCATATTTTTTGATTTCTTTCTCAATTATTGGAAGCAACATGGGATTGATGTGTCTGATTTTTTGTGCTTTAGGCTTTCAATATATTTTCAAAGGGATATTTTGGTCCATTATGCTCTTATCATATTTTCAACTCACTATAAGACCATGCAAAAATATCAGGAAATTCCTTTAGTAGTTTGATATATTTTGTTCTGGTTTCCAGAGGAAGGAATTTGGACACTTTGACTAATCTTGGATGATCTTCTGTACCAATGTTACACTCTATTGTACTCTCTCCATCAACCTTGCTTTCAGGCTTGAGAAAAAAATCATTATTATCAAACATTCTTTCTAAAGGAACCAAACCCTTAGGAATAAAGTTATTTTTTAGATCTATAATGTTTTTCCCAACCATAGTTTTCTTAAAAGGGATGTTATTTTGGTTTTCAACAATTTCCTGCTCATCATCAATTTGTATGTATGCGAACTCTTCTACAGACTCCAAAAATTTTTGAATCTCCCTGTCATCTTCAAATACTTGCCGGTGCTTGATGTTATCAGGAAGGTATTTTTTTTATTTGAACATCATAGGCTGCCTTGACATCTAGAGGAACTTTGAAATTACTAGCAACAATAGCTAGTGAATCAACAATTTGATTTTCTTCTCTAGTGACAAAATTTATATTAAATGCTAAAAATTAATGTTCAATCAAATCCTAGACTTCATTCCTATAATTATTCAATTTGGAATTTTTCACTTGGTAATTATTTCTCACTTGCTTAATCACCAACTCTGAATCACCAAAGGCAATTAGTTGTTCTGCTCCCAAATCTTTCGCTTCCTTCATACCCAGCACAAGTGCTTCATACTCAACAGTGTTGTTAGTGGTAGAAAATTGCAGTTTGTATGATATGGTTACCTTCTGCTAAGTAGGAGAAATGAGGACTACATCGGCTCCCGATCCTTCTCTTGAAGAAGCTCCGTCAAAGTACAATTTCTAGATCTGTCCTCCTTCTGAATGTTGCGCATTTTCACCTTGAAAATGTTGTTTTTCAATTAATTTAGGCTGGAAATCATTATCATCAGCAGGAAGGTGAAAATTTGATGAGCCCAATTCTTTTTCTTCAGCATATATGGGATGGTTTGATGGATTGTGCTGATCACTAATGATGTAGGCCATTTGATTTTCCCTATACAACCTTTTGAATTCCCCTCCAAATACTGGGATGGTAGCATATGACATGTCCATCTAAAGGGTACCTCCCAATCTCTTAGACCAAGATCTGGAAAGTAACATCCCAAATCTAGAAGGAATGTTAGCAACCACAATGTCCATCACTAAGCTCTTCATAGGCAGCTGGGTAAGGGAAACAAACAAATCCTTAATCAATCCTAGACTCTTGAAATTTTTGGAGTGAAAGGTGTAAAGGTCATGGTATTGCTTGGTGATCTTTAATCCCAATTCATCCATTACTTTCTTTGGCATGAGATTGTGGGAAGCTCCAGAATCTAACAGACAATTATGTAGCAATTTGTCATGTTTATTGAGTGATAGGTAGAAAGGAGGTGAGTTATCATCATTTTGGTCTTGGACATGATAGCCTAGATAAATGGTGGGATGCTCATCCTCAAGGTTGACTGAATCAGGGGCAAGAGGAGGTTGCAACAGACTCTTAAAAGACCCTTTATATGCTAGATTTTTCAATAATTCTAGGAATGGAATTGGAATTTTGATTTTATTCAATTCAGATTTGAATCTAAAATAAATTGGAACTAATTCCTTATTTTCTGCAGTAATTTTAACAATTGGGGCATAATTTTGAGGTGTAGGAACCTCATTTACCTTGCCCTTCTGTTTAGCAGCTTGTTTATCTAAATTTGATTTTTGTTGAGGCTACTGAACAAGACCTTTTGACCTCAAAGGGTAATATATGTTTTGAACTTCTTGTTGTTTTGATCATTCTATGCATAAATTTTAGCATTCATATCATCATAAAACAAACAAATTCTTGATCTATCTTCATATTCCTGCAATGTCAAACATGTTGACTGTGAATTTTCTCCCAGATGGTTTATTTCTTCATTTTCTTCTTCATTTCCTTGTTGTTCTTCTTCAGCAAAATTATTCAAAGGAGGTTGAACATTTTGATCATCAACATTCCTCCTTGGGCGCTGTAGGATTTGTTGAGGCTGAAAAGGCCTCCTAAAGGGAGCCTGATTTCTATTAGATCTATTTTGATTGGCTCTAGCAACTGGTTTATTTTCTACCTCTAATTTTAACATCTTAGAGGCAAGTTCATTGATCAAAATGGACATTTGATCGATATTTTCTTTTGCTGAAATAAATTTATAAGAAGAAGCATTTTCTTATTTCATCTTCTTTTTGTCTTTTGTTGCCTTTTCTTCCTCCATTTTTAATTTATTAGAAGCCATGAGATTAGATTGCACTCCAATTGCATCCTCTTGCATAGTTTTCAGTGTATGTGCTTTTTCAACCCTCAACCATAAGGCAAACTCAGAATCTAAATAATTTGAAAAATTTATCATAGCTGTGGTTTCAGTGGGTTTAATATCTTCAGGAATTTTCTGATAAATCTTATTAAACCTCTTAGTAAAATCAGCTAAATACTCATCTGCCTTTTTCTTCAGAGTTTCAAATTATGTAAGATAATAGACATAGTCTTTCCTATAACCCCAATGCTTCAAAAATATCTCTTCTAATTCATCAATTCCTGTAATTGAATTTGGAGCCAAACTTCTAAACCATTTTCGAGATTCACCATCCAAGATCTGAACAAAGAGTCTTGACTAGAGATCTTCATGTTCAATATTTTGATTTTTAGCATAACTATAGAAAGCCACTAAATTTTCTTCATCAGAAACTCCTTCTCCCTCCCCAGTGTATTTTGGAATATATTTCAAGTAATCTCCTTGGGGAAGTGCATGCATGTGTTGAGGGAGAACAGTGGTGCATATATCGCAACCACTATCTGTTGCATCCGTGTAAGGGCAAGCTGAGCCATATTTTGCTAATGTACAGTTGATGTAGCTATTTTTGAAATAGGAATTACAATTGGTGAATTCTGATTCCGATTTTGGACAATAGAAAATTAGGGGCCTTAAGCTGATTTTTCAGGCTTTGGAACTGAGAAGAGTGGGTTTTCGAAAAGATGAACAGAGGATGTCTTGAATTTTCCTTCAGTAGAAGAATCATAATCTAAATTTGTCTCTTGAGGGGATGGAGTTAATTCAATCTTATTTTGCTGAGAAAGGAAATCAGATAAACTAAAAGTAAGACCTTCAAGTACAATCTCTTTCAGTGGATGAGAGGAAGATGACCCAATAGCTGGATTTGGAGAGAAAGGAAAATATTCTTGCTGAGGGTGAAAAGAGACTAGTATTCAGGATGAGTCTGAAGGAAATTTAAAATAGTCTTGAAGTCTTCTTCATTCAAAATATCCCTATCAAGAAAGGGTACAATATCCAATACTTGTTCTAATTTACCTTCAATCAACACAAATTCTTCTGACTTCTTTTCAACACTTAGAAATTCAATTTCTCCTTCTTTAACTAGAACAATACTTATTTCAGATTTACTAGGTGATGAGTAAGAAAAACCTTCATCTAAGCCTAGGTTAACAACATCCACTTTATTTTCTAGAGGAGTAGCTTCAACTTGAGATTTTTCAACATAATATTTTGAAACTAAAACCTCTTTAGATTCTAAAGTAGATAGAGGTACCTTTTTATTTGGAACGTACTTTTTGTGTACCTTCTTCACTGACTGAGATGTGGCTTCAACTGATCTCTGTCTTCCTTTAGCATCTTTGATGATTTTCTCCTGGTCAGCAATTGGAGTCATAGTTGGAGATCTCTAATTCCTCCTTGTAGAAGGAGGTCTTGAAACCCCTCTTCCTCTTCGTGGAGTTTCCAGGTGAACAAATTTGCAATCTTCTTCAGGTCACCAATTCTTGTTCACCATCAATAACCGATTATCAGCAATCCATAACAATAAACTCGAGAGAATACTTCGTTACAAGGCCTTCGTCTCCCGACAGATGCACCAAAATATGTTGGCACTAGAATCAACACTTCGACTGCGACAAGCGTCTGACCAGACACATCTTAAAATATAAGGAAATTTTAATTTTTTCTTTTATGGGATTGGAATATGGTATAAACTCTGATTTACTGAAGAGAGATTTGGGTCAAATCCACAGTTCTACTAAAGAGGGTATTGGAATCTGATGTGGTAAAAATATGCAAGTTTGTAGTCTATGAGGAGAGGAAATTGTGAGATGAGAGAAGAATCAATAGGTCTGTAAAACATAAATCTACTACATTTAGTAGAAACTCACAAAAGAAGCAGTTTGACAATATTCTATTGAGAGAAAGCTATTTCTAGTCTGACAAGATACTCACTAAAATATCATGAAGAATAAATATCATGAGTGATTCTCTTCGACTGTTATAACATATATTTTATCATGAATGCTCATTGTGTGAGAATAACAAAAACTGATAAAACACATAACATGCTTAGGAGACTAATAGTAACACATAACAGTATGATGATTTTCAAACTGGAGCTGGAAGAAAGGAGATATGGAAACACAAATAAAGTAGAAAATACACACCGCAAATTGGTAATAAGTCCTCAGTAGTATTATTCCATTTCATTCACAAAAAATATTACAGTTCATATAAGTTAAAATTATATAACCACCAACCAACCTTGACTTCATATTAGTTTGGCATATATAAACAAAATATGATACTTTCATCTTCCACAGAAAAAGGTAAATCTGTTTCAAAAGTCATTACAACCTCGTGCAAGAGGTGAGGCTTATCTAAAACTTTAATACGGAGTGTTATGACATAATGAAAATAACAAGATTAAGGCTAACAGTTTGAAGTGGTTTGTATGATGTGGCACTTTTATGGGAAGACTCATCTTCCATTCTGGTGCAACCAACTCCATAAAAGTGCAAACAATAGTGAAAATGGTGTGTGGTTTTTCCTTGAATGCTGCCCGGTGTCTGGTAAAAACGTGATGGTACTGAGAGTAGTGGTAGAAAATTGTTTGAGAGAAATTCTGTCGTTATTCTGCTATTCCTTTCTCTTTTTTGGTTGAAAACCCTTTGTAATGCAGAAAACTCAAAACTTTTGGATAAAATGATGGAGTTTCATTTTATGAGAAATTACAAAGAAAATCCATTTAAACAGGCTTAATTGGTAGAGGAAACATGGAGCAGAATAAATGATAAGAAAGGGGGGGGGGGGAGAGTGGTGACGCAGTGAAGATGTGGGACCGATCGCAGATCGTGCATCGAAAGTTTTATTGTGAAATGCAAGAGTTAAAATTTGAAAATGGCGAATTGTGATGTGCGATGGGAGCGGAGGTGACGTGGTAGAGAAATGGGACTGATCGCAAATCATGCATCAAAAGTTTTATAAACATATATATGTGTGCAATCAACAACGATCACTTTATAGGAACTTTAGAAAAAACCGCAATTACTCCCAAACAATATGCATACACGCGGAATTGCGGTTCTAGGGCCCCACAACCAGTTGACCAATAGGAAGCAATTGCAAATCGACCGCCGGCAAGTTTAACTCTACACTAGTAACAACTAAACCTTAACCTCTACGATTTGTAAAATTGTGCTGGTGCGCTAGGCTGACACGTGTCCCTTGCCTCATCACATCGCAAATCACTTAACATACCATGCAAAGCCTTAACGATAAAATTTAAAAAATGCGATTTTTGAAATCGCTCCATCCGCGCTTTAATCTCCATCGTTGATCTACGCTCAGATCTAACGATTTTCCTTGCTTTCACCTTAGCCTCATCGCATCGCAAATCACTTAACATTCCATGTGATTTGACTTAACGATAAAACTTAAAAATTGTGCTTTGCGAAGTTGTCCCATGTGCACTTTAATCTCAACCGTCGGTCTGCTCCCCTTTGGATTTGTGATTAGATCATGGCTTTTCATTCTTTTTGCACACGGTTCTTCCTCATTTCTTCATTCCTTAGTATATTTTCTGGCCAGCTTCATTTAAATATTATATGCTGCTCTTCTTTGAATCTCCCACTTTGTTGGTTAAGTTGTTTTCTTCCAGTTGCACTTTGATTTTAAAGAACTTTGATTGCCATGAAGCCTTAATGTGCCTGCTTCAAAAACTGATTACATGTTTACACATAGCCTCTTTTATGAGATAACCAAAATCTTAGTGAAATAGCTTCCATTTTCACTATGTGATATATATGACTTCCATTTCTGAGATATAGCTACCCTTTACTATTTTGACAATAAATTTGCAACAAAAGTAGCTATTATTCCAGACTAGATGACTGCAATTTTATTACCCAAACATCGACTAACTTTCAACACTAAAATAAGCCAAAATAGAGATTTTAACTTATTTTAGGACTCTAAAACACTATGACATCTATTCACTTAAAAATACCTTGATGTTGGGAATATTTTTTAACTTTATTGGAAATGACTCAAACTTTGGACATGGAATAAGACACAAGAAAAATTTGAGAATAGTGACACAATGGCGATTACACCATTAAAATTTTCAATGCTAAAATTAGCTCTATGTTTCAGTTTAAATCTGTATTTCATTTCATTCTTGTATAAATTTAGATCAGTGGTATCAGAGCGGTCTTCTCTTTCTCTAATTTTCTGTGCATGTCCCGAACAAGGTTGGGGTGTAAGGAGTTAGGAATTGAATTGTTTGAACCCTTGCAATATCGGCCTCACCGACCCCAATGACCTCCCATGGAAGAAGAAAAGAAAGAAGAAGGAGCAAGATATCCTTTCAAAAATTTTCTCGAAGAGACCCTCAAGCGACAAAGGAATGAAATGTTGGATAAATTTTCCCAAATACTTTGGCGAGTATCATCAGGAAAAGCATATTAATCCAGAAGTCACTTCGAAGGCATCACCCCCTTTAAGGTACAAGTTAAATGTGAAATTCCTATATTTTAAGGAAAAATAGATGAAGATGTCGTAGATAAATGGTTAAATCTACTAGAAGGATATTTTTTGGTCCATAATTTTTCCAATGGGGAAAATATTAGTTTTTCACATCTCAAAGCCGCCCCCCACATCAAGGGCTAGTGGGAAACCTGCTGTGAGCAGAGGGATGAGAAGGAATCCTCACGACCACACCCACCTGGAATTCTTTCTGAGATGATGTCAAGTAACAATATTACCCTGTCGGGAGCTATACAGATAAGTACATAGAATGGACCACACTATGGTAGGGAAGGGACCAAGGCATGCTAGAGTTCACAAATAATTTTCATAACCTTTGCATGAAGTTGGGTATGAAGGATTATGAGTGACATCTCGTACTCAAGCACCACTGCTATCTACACAAATACATCCAAGTAGATATGGAATTTTTGGACATATCCTTTCTTTGCATCATATGCCAATATGCTGTCAAGATAGAGCAAAAAATTAAATAGAAGAAGCGAGACTTTGGATATGTGAATCCGCACTAGGGAAAAGGAACCTCCAAACCGGCGAAAAAAGAATAGACCCAAGGTGGGGTGACCTAGGACAACCCATCGAAGCCACAAGAAAAGAATATCACCATGAAGATGAATAAGGACACTTGAAAATGGTGTGAGTTCCACAAGAGCCCCACTCACAATGCAAATGAGTATCACGCCAAATAGTCATTGGTGGCCAAGCTAAAAGCTTCAGAGTCAGATGCGTGTTCAAAATCTGAGTTGGAAATCGAAAAGGGGAAGAAAATTATCGATGCAGATCTTAGTGCCATTGTTTCCACCACCAAAGTTTGGAAGATTGAGGCTGAAGATCCCGAGGAAGGGGAGCATCTCTTCCACTCATAGATGTGGGTGAATGGTTCTTCGTTGTAGTTAATTGTTGACAGCTGGAGCCAATAGAACCACATGTCATTTGAGGCCGTGAAGAAGTTGGGCTTATTTATGAAACCACACTCATAGTTGTACACCATCATATGGCTCCACCAAGGGTTAGATCTCTGCGTCAACCAACAGTGTTGCCTACCCTACAACATCAATCCCTTCACAGACAAGGTACTGTGTGATTCCTTACCCCCCCCCCCCCCCACCTTGAATTTTGTGATGTATTATTATTCCAACCATACCAGTGGAAGCATCATGTTATGCATGAGTCCAAGCCTCACATTGTTATTATTACTTTTGGCAGTAAACTATACAAAATATCGGAGGTAGCCCTGCCTACCATCATTTCTTTGATATCTGCTAAGAAGTGTGGTAAGATTGATCCGGACTTATGTAGGAATGAAACAAATTATAGAAATAAACATAAATGAAAATATGCACAAGAAATAAGACTTCATTTCATTAATATCACATAATTGAAATATGCTTACAGACAAAATGGAAATAAAATAGCTAGGGCACTGGTACCTTATCTTTGAGAAGAGATGTGGCAACTATAGGCCTCTGAACTGTGTTACAATGAGGCTCAAAGGCCTATTTATTACTGATAACCAATGGAAAACCCTAAACATCCAAAAACATAACCCTAGGAGATGAAACACCAAACTATGGGCCCTGTTGGGGTAACTTGGTACATCAATTTTCTAGGGTCGTAACTTTGGCATACAATATATGTTTGACGCACATGATACCTCGTTAGAAAGATCTATCTGAGGACTACAGACACAAGGGAAGTTGCAAAATGATCGCTATCAGAAGTGGTCCACATATCTGCAACAGTTTCATTTGAACATCAAGTAAAAGAAGGACAACACAAATAATGTTACAAACTGCCTCAGCCGACCATCGATCGTGGCGCTAACCACCGTGCTCAACTCTTATGGGCACGAGAATTTTGATTGGTCGCTTCTCTACAAGAGAAATCTAGAATTCGGCCACACATACAAGATGATCTTGGAGGGTAACCAAATTCCAGTTTTTCACCTACAGGATGCACTGATATGTGACCTGGGACACCTTTGTGTTCCTTCAAGCGAGCGTGCCAAGATGATTTGGGAAGTGCAATACAGTCGGGTTGCTAGGCATTTCGGGGTCGAGGAAGCAAAAAAATATTGCATAATTATTTCTATTGGCCGAACCTTCGACACGATGTTGGGAGGTACATCAGATTCTACACTGCTTGTGCCATTTCCAAACTGACCATCAAGAATTAAAGCCTCTATACTCCATTTCCTACCCCTAGTCGACCTTGGGAATCCATCTCCATGTATTACGTGTCGGACCTTCATTCTACTAAGCATGGCAATGATTTTTTTTTTTTGGTCGTCAATAGATTCTCGAAGATGGCCATTATGGCGAGATGCAAGAAGAATATCACAGTAGAATCCATTGATAAACTCTTCTTTGAACGGGTGTGGGTACACTTTGGGATCCCACAGTCTATCATATTATATCAGGACAACACGTTCATCAACGCATTTTGGTCCAGCCTCTGGTCAATGTTGGACACCAATCTCACCAAGTCCACAACTTTCCATCCCCAAACTGATGGTCAGAAAGAGGTCGTCAACAGGATTATCGTAGATATTCTACGCATGTACAAATCAACACATCCACACACATGGGTTGAGAGCCTCCCCTATGTACAAAACAGTTATAACCAGACCCTCCACATCTCAGCCGGCCACAACCCCTTTCAGGTGGGCTTTGGATTCCATCCACTATGTCCCATTGACATAGTCATGCCATTTGCAACTACTTAGGTTGATTCAGCTCATGTACAATCTTAAATTGACAAAGTGAACAACTTCATTGAGCACAATCAGCACATTCACCAACAGTTTCATGACATATTGGAAAGAGCTAATGCTAAGTACAAGAAATGACACGATTAACATCGGGTGCCACAAAACTTCCAGGCGAGTGAAAAAGTGTGGCTACATTTGCAGAAGGAGCGCCTCGCTGGACCCCGCCACAAGCTTCGTCCACTCCTATATGGGCCCTAAACCATCACCAAGACTATAGGGGACAATGCTTTCGAGCTCAGTATTTCACCATTCCTTAGTCTGCATGCAGTTTTCAATGTGGACTGCCTTCATCACTACTTTCCACCTTTACTGGGCACATCTGACATGGAAAAAAAAATCACACCAACAGAGTTAAACCCATACTGCATGGAAAAATCCACAATTGGTCGGATAATGGACACACAGATCAAGAACCCTTGCCAGCAAAGGATCTAGCTATATCGAGTTGTCAAAGTAGGGCCAATTCCTTTACCATGGCAAGTGGGTCATCAGGGATCAAGATCAACAGAAGTTTCCTCATCTCATGGAGGAACTCAACAAAATGGGTACCATTACTTCCTAAGGGGTTAGGAATGATCCAGGTGGATATTGGTGGCCACCCACCTATTCCACTTGGAACCCCACCATTGTTTCTTTCAGTTTTTCAGTTTCCTTAATTGTAGCAAAATTTACTATTTTTGGCAGTTTTTCGGGTCCTGAACATCCAGAGACGTTTTAAGGCCCTAAACCACATTTTTGGGGAAATGCATTCAAAATAATTTTTACCAAAAAACGTCGTTTAGGGCCTTAAAAGAACTCTGGAAGTTCAAGACCCAAAATTTTTCCAAAAATAGTAATTTGTGCTACAATTAAGGAAACTGAAAAATTGAAAGAAATAATGGTGGGGGTTCAAGTGGAATAGGTGGGTGGCCACCAATATCCACCTAGATCAAAGATCATCTCTGATACTAGGAAAAATGTTTTCTTTATGATTCACTCTCAAGGTAAGGGGAAGATCATGGCCACATCCATGGCTCCTAGTAAGGGTACCTCCACGCAACAGAAGTAGGTGGATAATGTCGTGGAAGAATACATGGATGTCTTCTCCTCACCCACAGGGATACCTTTTCAATGTCAGGTCAAGAATTTGATCGATCTAACTCTCGGAGCACCTCTACCCAATGGAACGATATACCACTACTTCCTTCTGGAAAATTTAAAAATCAAGCGGTAGATCCGGGAGTTGCTACAAAAAGGGCACATCTAACCAAGTTCCTCATCTTGTGGGAGAAAAATTATACTTGTGCAGAAGAAGTATGGGAATCAAAGACTCTAAATTCAATCAAATACTAAATAAAATCTCTGTCAAGAACAAGTATCCAATCCCATAAATTGATGACCTTCTTGACCAAATCAAGGGGGGAAATTACTTTCACAAGATTGATTTGAGGATTGGATATCACCAAGTTCTAGTAGAACCCACAGATGCATGGAAGACCAACTTCAAATCCAAGGAGGGCCTTTTTAGAAGTTGGTTATGCCTTTCGGGTTGAAAAATTCCCTTGTAACTTTCATGAGGTTAATGGATGACATCTTGTGGGCCTTCACCAAATCGTTCATGGTTGTATATCTAGACAACATTTTCATATTCAACAAGAGTTGGGAAGAGCACTTGCAACATATTTGACATGTCCTTCAAACCCTTTGTCAACACAAACTATGTGCCAACTTGGAGAGATGAAACTTTGTCATGAACTAGGTCCAATATTTGGCTTACATCATTGATGAGAAAGGCATGCATGTGGATTTGACTAAGATATAAGTCATTTGGGATTGGCCGGACCCGATCACTCTAAAAAATATTTGCAACTTTTTGGGCATTGCCAATTTATATTGAAAGTTCATGTTGGGATTCTCTCATATCACTTAGCCTTTGATTCAGGTTGCTAAGGGTAGAGAAAAAGTAATTTTTTTTTTGGTTCAAGTGCTAACAAAAGGCATTCGTTGAGATGAAGCATCAAATTTACTTTTTGCTAGTAGTCACATTACTAGACTCGCAATAACCATTTAAAATTGAGACATATGCCTATGATTATACCATTGGTGCAGTCCTCGCCTAATAAGGGAATTCAATGGCATATCACAGTGAGACACTCTCTGATAGAATTCGGAAATAACCCACCTATGATAAAGAGATGTATTCCATCGTGCAATCTTGTAGATAGTGGAAAAATTACATTTTGGGGAAGGAGGCAATCATCTACACAGATCACTGACCTCTTCAGTTTATACAGACATAAGGAAGGGTGTAGAATGATTTCCATCAGAAATGGTCCACATACATGCAAAAATTTCATCTTAACATTAAGTACAATAAGGAAAACACCAATAATATTGCAGACTGCCTCAGTTGTCCATCGCTTATTGTGTTGACCACTGTCCTCAACTCTTGTGGGAATGAGACTTCTGGATGGCCTCAAATTTATAAAAGATGATCTAGAATTTTCCACCACATACCAGATGCTGATGGAAGGCAAGAAAGTTCCAAACTTCCACCTTTATTATCCGTTGTTATGCCACCTAGGACACCTATTCTTTCCTTCAATCGAGCATGCCAAGATGATTTAGGAGACACACTACAGTATGTTCGCATGACACTTTTCCATATAAAATATAGTAGCAATTATGCAAAATTATTTTTATTCGCCAAATCTCTAAAAAGATGTTAGAAAATATATCAAATTAGACGCTACCTGTGCCATCGCCAAACCAATCTTCTAAGAAGAAAGGCCTCTATAATCCTTTGCCTACTCCTAGAAAGCCTTGGGAATCCATCTCCATGAACTATATGTCTTGCATTCCTTCTACCAAGCATGGTAATGACTATGTATTTGTGGTCGTTGATAGATTTTCTAAGATGTCTATATTGATAGCTTGCAAGAATAACATTACAATGGAAGACACTGCTAAACTCGTATTCGAACGATTGTGGGTACATATTGGGATCCCAAAGACCATTTTATTAGATCAGGATAGTAGGTTCCCAAGTGCATTCTGGTTGAGCCTCTGGTCATTGTTGGACACTAAGCTCACAAATTCGGTTGCATTGTATCCTCAGACTGATGGCTAGGTAAAGGTTGTCAACAGGATGATAGTGCACATACTACGCATGTGCAACTTCGAGCATCCACGAACATGGGATGAGAGTCTTCCTTATATGCAACACAACTATAATAAAGCTACCAATAGATTGAATGGAAATAAGTCCTTTCAAGTGGGAATGTGATTTCAATCATTATGTCTCGTTGATTTTGCAATGCCTCTTGCGATTACATCGACAAAATCTGAACATGTTCAATCCAAAGTTGATAAATCCACCAAGTTTATTGAACACATATAACACATCTTCCAACAACTTCATGACATCCTAGATAAGGCTAATGCTAAGTACAAACAAAACCATGATCAACATCAGGTGCCACATAAGTTTCAAGTGGGCGACAAGTTTGGCTACATTTGTAGAAGGAACATCTTAAGAGAGCCCATTGAAATATTTTACCACTCCGATATGGCCCTTACATGATCACCAAGGCTATGGGAGAAAATTATTTCTAGCTCAACATTCCCCCATTGATTTTCCTACACCCAGTTTTCAATGTGGACTTCCTTGGGCCATACTTTCCACCATTACTGGAGACATCAAACATTATTGAGAAACTGACACCAACAGATCTCAACCTAGATTTCATTGAACGTGCAAAAACTGATTGGATCATGGATACATATATTAAGAACACCTTTAAATAGAGGATACAACTATATCGGGTTGTCAAATCTGACCAACTCCTATATAGAGGAAAGTGGCTCACCAGAGAACAAGTTCAAAAGAATTTTCCTAAGAGGAGAGGACTGATCTAGGTAGATATTGGTGGCCACCCACCTATTCCACTTGGGTCCCCAACATTATTTCCTTTCAGTTTCCTAATTTTTAGCACAATTTATTATTTTTGGCAGTTTTTCGGGTCTTGAACTTCAAAAGTTGTTTTGAGTCCTTAAACGACGTTGTTTTGGAAAAAAAGGGAAACCAATAGACCATGGATATATATTTCTAAAAAGGTATCATACATTTCAAATGGAGATCGTATGCCAAAGTTATGACCCTAGGAAGTTGATGTACCAATTAACCCCAATGGGGCCCACAAAAGTTTTGGCGATTTATCTCTTAGGGTTACATTTTTGGATGTTTATGGTTTTCCATTATTTCCCAAAAATAAAAAAAGCGTTCTAACCTCATTTTAACATAGTTCAGGGGTAGGTATCCATCACATCTATTCTCAGAGATAAGCTACCATCGCTTGAGGTAGTTTATTTCCATTCTGAATGTAAATAGTTTTTAGTATTTGTTATTAATTAATTGAAGTTAATTTTTTTCTATAGATCTGTGTTTCTATTTAAATATCTATTTAATTTCTTTCCTGCATAAACCTAGATCAATTCATTAATTCAAGCTTACAACAAATTAAATAGATGTGATCCCCTGTGACTAGAGGATCTAGGAAAGGGAGCCATATGTTCACCAAAAAGTGACACCATGGAAAAATAATAATAATTCAAGGCCAGAACTGTCATGTGTAACTCTTCATAAGTTCAAAGGCCGAAACCTTTTGTTCAAAATAATTTTACTGTCATGTCCCGACTCCCGACCTTTCCCGACTTTAGACCTTTCATATTTATGTCAATTTCATATTTTGTTGTTTTTGAATTTTTGTTTAAAGAATTAAATAAATAAAGTGGGCAACCTACCATGCATTTACAATTTTATTTTTATGTGTAGTCGAAAGAGGCAACAATTTTTTCCAAAAAACAACAGGAATTCCGGTTAGATTTTGAGAAAATTTGGTAGTAATTTTTGAAAATATGGGTTGTATTTGTCAAGCTTTAGTATTTTGGGGACCCCTAGAGTTCTTGATGGCACTGAATCCATTTCTTCCATAAAAAAATGATTTAAACACTCCAATAGTCATATTTTTGAAAAAAATAATCCAAATTCTAGCGAGAAACTTGTCGTACAGGAAAAATTGTGGCTTCAGTAGACAACGCCGTTTACGCCGTCCATAGCACATTGATCAGAAAATTATGAAAATTTTCCATAGCACATCTATCAAGAACTTCACATCTTAAGAACTTCACATCTATGAAAATTTATGGAAACCTTCCATGCATTTACATTTTTATTTTTGCGAGGCTTTGCAAGGATTTGTTTGAATATTTCTTCTTAAATTTTACATTTTAATGGAAAAATTTAAAGTTTTCCACCTGAGTTTTTATCTTAAGCTGCATATTGAACTGTTAGGAAATTTAGATGAATATGCTTTCGCTGGTTCATATTAAGTTAATTGAGAAGTTAATTTCTTCAATTATTTTTCTATCTATTTTGAAGTTCTTGCTTGTTGGATGTCGCAAAATGGTTAAAAAGGAAATTCACCCACTACGAGACAAGATGTTTAGGAAATAAAAGATAAATTGAAGTGATTTGAGGCACCAGGGCCAGAGGAACTTAATTAGAAACCCTCATTAATCTCATCTACCACATATAAAACTCAAGATGTAGGTAATCTCCCTTGGGAGAATATTTTCAATTTCTTTGTAAAAAGAGAATGACAGGAATCAGATAGTTCAAATGATGATAATTCAGATGAGGAATCTCCCTTTGATTATGAATCCATTAGGAAAATTGAATTACATAAAATAATATCTAAAGCTACCATGTTTACTTATTACGATATGATTAGATGGATATTATTGCATGTTGATATCTGAAATTTCTCTGTTCTTAATTCTAATAAAAACATAATAGCCTCATGAAGACCTGAAGGGCTAGTTGTAATTTATAAAATCAGTCCTCCTAAAATATTTTTAAAATATTTTATGGATCAATACAATAACATTGTCCTCAAGGAAGAAAAATGAGACTATAATCAGATTGCTAGAGAGTGGCTTAGGGATGACAATCACTAACTCAAGACACGTAAATATTATCCTATTACTATTTTTAAATTAGCTTTTAGGTTTATAATTAAAATATTGTCTAGGATTTATGAGGAAGCTGGCCTTGAACATTGCAAGTTGAATGGGTGCCCCTAATTCATGGAATTTACAATCAATCACAAATATTTAATTGAGCAAAGATTTTGTCCAAAATATTTTTGGACACTATCATAGTTTCATTATCATCCACTCTAGGTTTTGAGCTAATTTCCTGTATGTTTTATTATCTGTTAGATATTTTAATAAATTTGGTACCATTTCCTTTAACGAAATGGATTTATTCATTTGTTAATCAATAGACCTTTCAATATTATTCAACTATTTTATGGGAAAGTAATTATAAAGGTAATTTTAGGACATATGTGACAAGATAATGATTCCTTTACAGGAACTTTTGTTTGGAATTTCTTCTCCTAGAATCAGTAAAGATTTTTAGGAAGATGTATGTTAGATTGGGGACTAGTTTGTTGAAACAAAAAAATTACTATATAAAAATATATCGTAGTGACGTTGGACCCCATGTTCTACCCAAATTTATTGCTAATAGAATAGATATCCGATAAATAACCAATCACACTGCATTATATGGGCATGATAGGAAACTGAGAAAACTGCAAAAGAAATTTTGTCCTAGTTTCTCTATTGGGATTGGTCAAACGACTCTAAGAGATAGAGGTCATGCTAAATTCAAATAATAAACACTATAGAATTTTTGGTTGCATACATTTCCCTTTTATAGCTATGACCTTGTGTGTGTTACCACTAATCATTATAAATCAATTTCTTGTTCCAAAAGTGATCAACATTAGGATCCTCCATTTGATCATCTATTCATTCGTGTTGATAATTTTGAACAGATTATTGATAAGGGCCCATTCTATGGAAGATGAAGAAAAAATCAAAGTTATAAAGTTTAGAGAGGAGACTAATGAGGAATTCCTTAAGAAAAGGAGTCTTCAAAGTTCAATTTATTTTGAAAAACTTAAGTTATCAGATAATTTATCTTTTGATTTTACTAAAATTCCACCCAAACAAGAATCTAAAGTTGAAAAGGAATTAAAAGTTGATGATAAATTTTATGTCTCTTCTTTATTGCTAGAAGAAGGTAAAGATAACAATGGTTCAAAGAAATTAAAGGAGATTCAAGATGAAAGGTAGAAGTGCCCCACTGAAAAGGATATTTCTAAAGAAACACAACTCGATAAAAAACAAATCACTTAGGAGACATTAATTATTGATGTTGATTCACCCGAGCAAACAAATAATTTTGAAAATCCTATACAAAAACCTATTGACCTGGTGAAGACAAAGGACAATGTTAGCAAGGATGGAAAGTCTACTACAACAATAATAATTCCAAAATATTTTGAAACAACTTTGAAGTTTGTTCATATTCTTGACTCTTCTGTAAATATTTTGTCTCCACAGGTGTCATTGACACCTATTTCAATCAACATTCCTCTCAGTGTTGATATTTTAAAACCTTATCTAAGGCTGAACATGTAATTGATACAATACCTTCTCTTAGATGTTATTATTGTAATAGTCAAACAAAATCAGTTGTAAAAAGGACTAGAAAGAGAAATTTGGATGAGGTGGAAACAATATGAAATTTTAGTTGGCAAGCCACAGTTGATGCAAAACAAAAATGACATGAATCTACTCAAAATGGCTCTAGAAGTTCAGGACCCGAAAAACTACCAAAAATAATAAATTGTGCTACAATTAAGGAAATTGAAAAACTGAAAGAAACAATGGTGGGGGTCTAAGTGGAATAGGTGGGTGGCCACCAATATCCACTTGGATCATTCCTCCCCCCTTATGAAGCAATGGTCCCCATTGCGTTGAGTTCCTCCATGAGATGAGGAAACTTCTGCTGAACTTGGTCCTTGGTGAGCCACTTGCCCTGGTGAAGGAGTTGGCCTACTTTGACAACTCGATATAGCTTTGCTGGCGGGTGTTCTTGATCTGTGTGTCCATGATCCGATCAGTTGTGTCTTTTTCCATGCAGTCTAGGTTTAACTCTATTGGTTTGAGTTGTTATGCCATGTCATATGTGTGTAGTAGAGGTGGAAAGTAGGGCATAAGGCAGCCCACATTGAACACTGGGTACAAACCAAGAAATGCTGGAATACTGAGCTCGAAGGAATTATCCCTACAACCTTGTTGATGGTGTATGGCCCATATCGTAGACAACGAAGCTTGCAGTGGGGCGCAACGAGGCGCCCCTACTACAAATGTAGCCACACATTTTCGCCCACATAGAAGTTGTGTGGCACCTAATGTTGATCATGTCGCTGCTTGTAATTAGCATGGGATATGTCCAATATGTCATGAACCTATTGGAAGATGTGCTGAAGGCACTCAATGAAGTTGTTCACCTTGTTAGCTTCAGACTAGACATGAGCCAAATCGGCCTGAGTAGTAGCAAATGGCATAGCTAGGTCAATGGGACATAGTGGCTGGAATCCAAACCCACCTGAAAGAGCTTGTGATCGGCTAAGTTGTGGAGAGCCCGGTTATAGTTGTGTTGTACATAGGGGAGGCTATCATCCCATGTGCATGGATGCTTTGAGTTGTACATGCACAAAATGTGTATGATCATCCTGTTGAGGACCTTTGTCTAGCCATCAATTTGGGGATGGAAAGTTGTGTACTTAGTGAGCTTGGTGTCTGACATTGACCAGAGGCTGGACCAAAATGTACTGAGGAACCTATTGTCCCGATCTAATATGATAGACTGTGGGACCCCAAAGAGTACCCAAACTCACTCAAATAAGAGATTAGCAGTGGCTTCTTCTGTGATATTCTTCTTGCAGGTCGCCATAATGGCCATATTTGAGAATCTGTCGACGACCACGAAAACATAGTAGTTTCCATGCATAGTAGAAGGAAGGCTCGACATGTAATCCATGGATATGGATTCCTAAGGTCAACTAGGGGTAGGTAGTAGAGTATAGAGCCCTTACTTCATGATGGTCAGTTTGGAAATAGTGCAGGAAATGCAAGATTTGATGTAATTCCCGACATCTCGTCGAAGGTTCATCCAATAGAAATACTTCTGCAGCACTGCCATTGTTTTCTCGACCCCCAAAATGCCCAGCGACCTGACTGTTGTGTGCTTCCAAAATCATCTTGGCACACTTGCTTAAAGAAACACAAAGGTGTCCCATGTGACATAACAGTGCATCCTGGAGGTGAAAATTTGGAGCTTGCTTACCCTCCAAGAGAATCTTGTATGTGTGGCCAAATTTTGGATCGATCTTGAAGAGAAGCGACCAATCATAAGTCTCGTTCCCACAAGAGATGAGCACAATATTTAGCATCATGATCAGTGGTCGGTTGAGGCAGATTGCAGCATTATTGGTGATTCCCTTCTTGTACTTGATGTTCAAATGAAACTGTTGCAGATATGTGGACCACTTCTGATGGCGATTTTTTTGCAACTTACCTTGTGTCTGTATGAACTGTAGGGATTGATGTTCTGTGTGGATGACCGTTTCCTTCCCCAAAATGTAATGCCTCCATTTTCGGCAAGCCTGAACAATGGAATACATCTCTTTGTCATAATCAGGGTACCTGTGTCGAACAATGTCTCACTATGATATGCCACTGGATTCCCCTATTGAGTAAGAAATGCCCTAATAACATAGTCAGAGGCATCTATCTCGAACTCAAATGGTTGTTTCAATTTTGGTATAGTGAGCACTGGGGAAGAGAAGATGCGATGTTTCAACTCTAGGAATGCCTTCTGTTGAGATTCAGACCAAAATAATTTTTCTTTCACTCTCCCTTGGTAACTTGACTCAAGGGCCAAGTGATATGAGAGAATCCCAACACGAACCCGCGGTAGAAATTAGCAAGACCCAGAAAGCTGCGGATCTCTGTTAGAGTGGTTGGGGTTGGCCAATACTGAATGACTTGGATCTTGGCTGGATCCACATGCACCCCCCACTGATCAATAATGTATACCATATATTGAACCTGGTTCATGCCAAAAGTGCACTTCTCCAAATTAGCACACAACTTGTGTTGCCACAGTGTTTGGAGGACCTGTCGGATGTGGTGGAGGTGCTCTTCCCAAGTCTGGTTGAAGATCAAGATGTCATCCAAGTACACTACTACAAATGAGTTGGTGAATGGCCGCACGATGTTTTCCATCAACCTCATGAAGGTTACAGGAGCATTCATCAACCCAAAAGGGATGACCAACCATTCGAAAAGGCCCTCCTTTTCTTTGAAGGAAATCTTCCACACATCAGAGAGTTCGATTGGTACCTGTTTATACCTGGACTTCAAGTCGATCTTGCTGAAATATTTTTCCCACTTGAGTTGGTCCATAAGGTCATCAATCCATGGAATTGGGTACCTATTCTGGACAATGATCTTGTTCAACGCCCAATATTCAATACATAGTCTCAAAGTCCCATCCTTCTTCTACACCAACACGATCGAGCTCCCACAAGGCGGTGAACTCAGTCAAATGTGACCTTTCTACAGCAGCTCCTGAATCTACTTCTTGATTTAATCATTCTCTAGAAAAAGGCACCGATAGATCGGCCTATGGGTAGCGACGCACTTGGGGTTAGATCGATGCGGTGCTTAACCTGACAGTGCAGAGGCACCCCTGTGGGTGAGGTGAAGATGTCCTTGTACCCCTCCATGAACTTTTCCATTTTTTTTTTATCGTGCGGAGGAGCCCTGTATGGAGGTCGTGGCCACCATCTTCTTCTTTCCCTGAGGGCGAATCATCAGGGAAACAAATTTCTTGGTTTTGGAAATGAGATTACTGCATTGTTTTTCAATAACCAAAGAGATGGCGGCAAGCGGCACTACCTCTGGTATCCTGTACAAATTATTACATAAATTAATAATAACAGTGTGAGGTTGGGACCCATACACAACATGTCACTTCCACAATTATGGCTGGCCTAATAATACATCACAAACATCAAGAGGATAAATGTCACATAATACCTCATCCATGAAGGGATTGATGTTGTAGGGAAGGCAGAACTGTTGGATGACACAAAGATATTGTCCTTGGTGAGGTCACCCGATGGTGTATGGATGTGGGTGTGTTGTGGTAGGAAAGCCCAACTGCTTCACGACCTCTGTTGAAATGGGGTTCTTTGGGCTCCCGTTGTCGACAATGAACTGCAATGGGGAATCCTTTACCCACATCTTGGAATGGAAGAGGTTCTCCCCCTCCTCTGGATCTTCTGATTCCTCCTTCAGGATCTTCATGGTGGCAACAGTGGCGTTGGGCTCTACATTGATAATTTGCTTCCCTTTGTCATTCCCACTGTCAGGTTTTGATTCAGATTTGGAGCATGCATCTGATTTAGAAGCCTTCAGCTCAACCACCAGTAACTTCTTGGCCCGACACACTTGTGTTGTGAGTGGAGCTCTTATGGAACTCACACCACTTTCCTGTGTCCTTCTTTGGCCTCGTGGTGTTTTTCTTTTCTTGCGAATTTGGTGGCTTATCCTAGGCTGCCCTGCCTTCTATTTTTCCTTTTTTTGCGGTTTTGGGGCACCTTTCCGTTACTTATAATTCGCAGATCCAAAATATCGCTTCTTCTATTTGAACTTCTGCTCCATCTTGGAAGCATACTGGTATGCTGCACCAAGCGAGGAGATGTCAACGAGAGTTCATTTCCTCCTAAATATATATGTGCAAAAAAATACGATAATTCAGCACCAAATGTTTCTCTGAATCTTTGATACCAAATTTTATGCACAGGGTATTGAACATATTCGTCATCTCATGCACATATTGATCCCTTTGTTGCCATAGCATAGTCTGTTTATGTACTTGTCCTCATAGCTCCCCACAGGATAATATTGTTCCTTGATGGCATCTCGGAAAGACTCCCAAGTGATTGTGACCGAAAAAAGGAGGTTTCCCTCTCATCCTTTTGGTCACAGTAGGTTTCCCACCAGTCCTTCACATGGGGGGCGGGTTTGAGAAGTGAAAAAGTAATATTTTCCTGGTTGGAAAAGTCATGAACCGAGAAATACCCTTCTAATAGATTCAACCATATATCTATGATTGCTGCACCTATTTGGCCCTCAAATATAGGAATGTAAAAGTTTACTTGTACCGTAAAAGGAGTTGCGTCTCCAGAGTGGCTGCCAGATGTAGATGCGTTGTCGGCGGGAAACCATTGAAGGATCTGGAAAAATTTATCCATCATCATGTTCCTTTGTTTCTCGAGGGCCTCCTCAAGAAATATTTTGATAGGATCTCCTACTCCCTCATATTTCTTTTCGTCCCCCATGGGCGTCTGTTGGGGTTTGTGAGGTTGATATTGCAAAGGTTCAACTAGATCAAGCCCTAACTCCTTGTACCCCGACCTCGTTGGGGACATGTAAAGAAGGATCGAGAACGAGCAGACTGCTCTGATACCACTGATCTAGACTGATGCAAGAACAAATTAAAATACAGAAATACACATAAACATAGATATGCAGTAGAAATAAGACTTCAATTCATTAATATCACATAATTGAAATATGATTACAGATAAAATGGAAATAAACTAGCTAGGGTGTTGGAAGCTTATCTCTAAGAAGAGATGTCGCTGCTAGAGGCCTCTGAACTTTGCTACAATGAGGTTTAAAGGCCTATTTATTATTTATAAATAATGGAAAACCCTAAACATCCAAAAACCTAACCATAGGAGATGAAATGCCAAACTATGGGCCTCGTTGGGGTAATTTGGTACATCAATTTCCTGGGGTCGTAACTTTAGCATATGATCTTCGTTTGACGCACATGATACCTCATTAGAAAGATCTATCCAAGGAATAAAACTATTGATAGAAAAATTCAAGTGAAATATGGTGTGTTAAAGACTCACATTTTCCAGAGGTGATTTACCAAAAAAAAGTCGTTTAGGGCCTCAAAATGGCTTCGAAAGTTCAGGACCCGAAAAACTACCAAAACTAGTAAATTGGGCTACAATTAAGGAAACTGAAAAAATGAAAGAAAAAATGGTGGGGATCCAAGTGGAATAGGGGGGTGGCCACCAATATCCACCTGAATGAAGAGGATTTAAACTCCTTCCCACTCTCAAAAACAACAATTCAATGAAATTTCTAGCACTGACGAAGAAGCATGCACCAACCAGATAACTCCAAACCAGAGAAATATGATACATTCCCATGTGAGATAATAAAGTGAAAAAGAGAGCAGATACAATCAAATAAAAAAGGAGAAAATAATGAAAAATATTTCCAATTTTCATGACACGGGTTCCATTTCATTGCAGATACCATATTATAAAACTTGCCTCTTAAGACCTGAGAGACAGTAGAATAAGTTGCAGACCATGGGCGGTGAGGAGTGGTAAAGTAAATTAGATACCCATCGGATGATGAAATTATAAAGAGGAGATCAGTTGCGTCCGAGAGACCAATGCGAAGAGCCTTCCTTCCAAACGAAAACACGCTAACCAGGAGAAATCGACCACCACCAATTACTAAAACCAAGTGCCAAACGGTTGAACACTTAGAGATGCAATCCATTACAACCTGGAGGGAGATTTAACTCTAGATGGTCACATCACCATTAAGAGATAACATGTGTGGTGCCTCCAAACCTTGATTTCCAAGCATGCGAGGGCTTGGGGTAAGCCTCCCTCCGCCCCCCTCATCAATCATCATAGCCATGATGCGGATCCCAAAGAGATACATTAGCTGTCTCGCAACCCGATCAAGGATATTGGTTTACTGCCCTGTCTGAGGCTAGATTGGGGGTATCATCTTGAACTAGAAGTTGCCTCATAGGGTCCATATCTTCACCAAGGTGTTGTGCCATCTAGGGAGAATCAAGGGTCGTGCCAATATTGAGGCAACCCCAATTGGCTAAAAATTCAGCCGCTTTATTTCTTGTTCATCTCACATGTGAGGGAATGATGTAATCAAAGTAGGGCATGATCTCACTTATATCCTGAACCAAGCGTGTTGTCCTCCAACTATGGTTGAGATTCTCCCAATGAGTGAAATGATTTAATTTTTTAACTATTTCAATGAATACGTTTGAATATCCTTCAACCACCAACCTTTTGTACCCTTCTCTTCTAGCTATGAGTAGTCCACGTTTTACAACATTGAATTCTCCCTCATTGTTTCTTGTAAAGCCGCAGTCGTCTGCATGGATATGTTTTACTTGAAACTGGGAGTCCCTAAATACGCCTATGATCCGAACTTAAATAGGAACACAACTGAATACAAATGTAACCATAACTACATAGATGGAGTAGAAATAACACTTCATTTCATTAATATCAAAGAAATGAAATATGCTTAGATACAGAATGGAAATAAAATAGCTCAGGCAATGGTAGCTTATCTCTAAGAAGAGATGTGGCAGCTACATGCCTCTGAAATGTGTTACAATGAGGCCCGATGGCCTTTTTATCATTGAGAAACAATGAGAAAACCTAAACATCCAAAAACCTAACCCTAGGAGATGAAGTTCCAAAATCTTGTGGGCCCCGTTGGGGTAATTTGGAATGTAAACTTCTCGGGGTCGTAACTTTGGCATGTACGATCTCTATTTGGCTATCATAATACCTGGTTTCGAAGACCTCAAAGACCAGGCTGAAAAAAAAAAAAAAAAAAAAAAAAAAAAAAAAAAAAAAACTAGTAAATTGGTTTGGGATGTTTTTGGTGTCTTTGTTTTCCCTAAAAACGTATTTTAGTCCCTCGAAACGACTCCAGAAGTTTAGGACCTGAAAAATTGCCGAAAATAGTAAGTTGTGCTACAATTAAGAAAAATGAAAAGAAACGAAAGTGGGGGTCCAAGTGGAATAGGCAGGTGGCCACTAATATCCACTTGAATCGACCTCCATACCCAACATCTCCCGGGTCACCTTAGGAGGCCCCATCAAAATTGAGTTTAAGAAAATCAATAGGATGAGCTGAGAAGATGGAAGGAGAAGATATAGGGGAGACTAGAAGCTTCCAGGAGGATGGGGAAAGAATTTGTGGAGATATATTCAAAATATTGAGGATCCTCGATTCATGACGGGAAAACTACCAATCATCTAGATGCCACTGATCAACTAAGATAGTTTCTTTAACATTTTGGATGACCCATGTCCATACCTCTTCCTAGGAGGGTCTTTGTCATTTAAATATCCTTTTGTTGCGTTCTTTCTAGATCGCCCATAGGAGAAAACCCAAAGAAATAATCCATGCCTTATTCAATAAATGGCTTGAGAAAATGTCGTTCCTCCACATTTCAATGGAATCTCTGATGTTATTGTTATCACGGTCCACGTGACCAAATATTTGGCCTATATTTCTCCATAATTGGTCTGCAAAGGTACAAAGGTTCAAGAGATGTTCCATATCTTCAATGTGAGATTCACATGGGCTACAAAGGGAGGGTCCTTTGACTCATGTTTTTTGAAGTTGATCCCATGAAATAATTCTTCATCGACATACCAACCATAAGAAGTATGTCACCTTCGGCTAGACGTGCCCTGTCCATATCTTCTTCCATATAGGGCCGAGGTGTTCTTGATTCTCAGTTTTTGCAAGTTTATATGCTTCCTGGATATTAAACATTCCTTTAGTTGTATAACCTCGGCGTAATGTCCTGGATTTCAAGTTTTTCAATATTTCTGGATTGAGGCTCCTTCTCCACGTTCTCCCAATGGTCAGAGTGTGGGGGATTAGGCTAATCTTGTTTCCCTTTCCATTTCCACCAAGAGAGATCCGAAGATGCCCGCGATAAGTGCTCCACATATGTACAGTTATGGCTTCTCGTAAGGAGAAAAATTTCCCCAAGTTCATGCCTGTTGAAGAGATTAGCTCGTTGTTGCCATGAATCTTGCCAGAAAAGTGCTATTTTTACATCTTAGGTCTCCCAAAAAGTGTGATTTTGAATGATATATCTATTAGCCAAGGCTAAATTCCATATTGAGGAGCCTTTAGTGGTGTCCTAGACTCTTAATTTACCTTCAAGAGAGTTTGGAATTTGATATTTTCGGTTCCATATGATCTTCCACAGATCAGATCCTCCCTGAATTCATCTCCACCATAATTTCACACCCATAACTTGATTGAGGGTATAAGGATCCCGGAGACCTAAGCCTCCTACTAAATTGGGCTTGGTGATATGGGACCATGAGACTAAGGCCCATTTCTTATCTTCTTGAGCACCTCTCCACAATTTTTTTTTGAATATTTCTACCATATCAGAGTACAAATATTTGGGAGCAGCTAAACCCGATAGTTGGTAAATCTCCATAGATTGAAGAACAACCTTTAGAAGAACCACCCGCCTTGCTAAATTAAGAGCTCGAAAGGAACAATCATGGATCCTAGCTTGGATTTTTGTAGGAGGTATTTCCATCAAGAAGTTCTTAAAGAGTTAAGCACCAAAGGAATGCCTAAATATTTGGAGGGTAGAAAGCCAATGCTACAACCCAAGAAACAGGCCATGAAGGTTTAGGTAGGCACCACAATATTGAAGAAGAGAATGTTTGATTTATCATTCTTGATAAAAGTGTCAGAGGCCTGCATGAATTCATGGAGAATATTTTTAATCTCTTTGATTTCCCATAGGGATACTTGATAGAAGAGAATGATGTCGTCCACAAATTGTTGATGAGTAAGTGTAAGGTCCTATACCCAAAGGCGGATGCCTTTGATGCAACCCGATTGAACTGTTGATTTAATGTAGTAGCCCAAGCCTTATGCAACCAGAATGAAGAGGAAGGGAGAGAAGGGATTTCATTTTCGGATGCTTCTTGAAGGATTGAAGGTTCTCGAGGGGAAGCCATTGACGAGAATCAAGAAAACCAGAGAGGAGATGAGAGAAGCAACCCAGTTGATCCAACAAGGGTCAAAACCGAAGTCCTTCAGGATATTCAGTAGATAAGGCCTGCTCAAGCAGTCATATGCTTTAAAAAGGTCCAACATACCCTTGGCTTTAATATGATTAACAGAATGAACAACTTCCTAGAATGTTATGATTCCATCTAAAATTTGACGACCTTGGACGAAATCATTTTGCTCAAGGGAAATTAAAGAAGGAAAAAGAGGCTTTAATATATTGACCATGATGGTGGAAATAATTTTTTAAACTACATTAGGTAGCACTATAGGTCTGAAACCTAAGGGTCCTCAGAATGAGCATATTTATGGATTAAAGTAATAAAAGAAGAATTTAGAGCAGGTTTCACCTTTTGAGATCTACGAGATTCCTCCACCACATCCAGAATGTCTTGCCCAAGAAATCACCAGGCTGCCTCAAATAATTCCGGTGTGAAGCCATCTGAGCCTAACACTTCATTCTTAGCCATACCTTTGACAACCTCCTCTACTTCCTACAGAGTGATGGGCCTCATCAGAGCCAGATTCTGGTCCCTACTAACCAGTTGGGGGATGTGTGTGGTTATTATTGATATATCCCTTGATCGATCTGGACATGGCTCCAAAGGGAGGGTATAAAACTTATCAACCAAAGGGTTTTCCATCTCGTCATGGTGGATTAGAAAATTCCTAATGATTCTTTCAACGAAAATATTCAGTTGTGTTGATGATGCTAGATCATAGCTTTGTGAAATAAGCGAGTATTTTGATCGCCCTCCTTGAGCCATTGGGTTTAGGATTTTTGTTTCCATAGGATTTATTATTGCTCCCTCATTTCCTCTATCTGAGTTAGGGTCTGCCCTTCCTCCACTAAAAGGGCCCCTGAGCCTCCTTCATTGATCATTCATTTCTGAATATTTTGCATTCGCTCTTGAAGGTGTCATTGATCCTCCATGATATGGTCGAACTTCGTTTCATTCCATCATTTTATCTATTTATTAAGCTCATTTAGTCTAAGTTCGAAGGTATGCATGCAATTCCTTCCTTCCACTGAAATGAATTTCCACCAACTCTCCATTTTTCCAAGAAGGGAGGGGTCTCGAAACCAGAAGGAATCGAATCTAAACGACATGTTTATGTGGGCTAATTTCAGATTCATCTCCAGGTGGATCGGCCAAAGGTGTAACCCAAGGCATAGAAGAATATAAGCTTCAAATAATATATCTCTACTTATAATATTTTATGACGCTATAAATATATCCAGGCGTCAGGCAACTTGGTGAGATACCCCCCGATGATTATTCCACATGTACACTCCATTAATGGTAGGTATGTCTACCAATTTCATATTTATAATCAGATCTCTAAATGATTCCATATACGGATCATGTCTCCTGATCCCTCCCTTTTTCTCCTCAGTCGATGAGATAAGGTTGAAGTCCCCACCAACAATCCATAGCTCATCCGGGCAAAGATTTCTAAGCTTTCCTATATTTCGAAGAAAAGAAACTTTCTCTCCTAGAATATGAGAGTCATAGACAACTGATAGTAGGGCCCAGTCTCGGGTTCCAATGTGTATGAATCTCCCCGAGATAATTTGAGGCATACTGACCTAGTGTTCGAAAAGGATCTTGGAGGGATTCCAAATAATGTAAATCCCACCCGCGCTACCCCATGCATCTAAGGCCATCACCTCATACAAGGGTCTCATACTTCTTATAATTTCTTTCAGTCTCTCTTCAAACACATTAGTTTCATGGAGCATCACAATACTTGACCTTTCCTATTTTAATCATTATTTCAAATATATTTTCTTATCTCGGCTATTGAGGCCTCTTCATTCTAGGAAATTACAATCATTGGGAAGATTTATTGATTTGGTGGAAACCACCCAGAGTGACACCACCCTTCCTGAGTTGACCAGTAGATCTTTGACCATCTGTATTTATTCTTGTAGATTATTAAGGCCTCATTTATTACCTCCTTTTCCTTGTCCCCCTTGATTCATGCTACTACCCAGCTAAGAGTCAAATGGATTGGGTGGATGGGGCCCTTGTTTTGAAATAAAACGGTTTTTGAGTTGCAAATAATAGGTGGCAGAACGCAACCTCGGTAGATAGAGAGTTTTCATGGTTGCAAAGAATCGAGGAGAAGGTAGCATGGCTATTGCAGAGACGAGCACAGATGGCAGAAGGAAGCGACAGAGAACAAGAAGTGAAACGCTATTGATCAGGGAAATGTAGAAAATGCCAGAATGGAAAGGACAGGAGAACTGTCAGTTGCGTTGGAAATGGAACAAATAGGCAGCCGACCAACAGAGGAAAGGCGTTGGCGTAGTAGGGATCAGGGAACAGGAGCCGTAGGAGAGCTCTGTTCATTCTGTTTTGTTATGTTCTCTCTCTTTGTCTCTCTCTGTGTTCATGTTGTTCTATCATATGTGACACCATTATAATCACTTTTGTCAAGAATGCTCCGAGGAGCTCTGTAAATATCTCTTATTGTTAATGCAAAGATTATGATCTAAGTTTGATGTTCTGAGTTCAATATTGTGTCTCTGACTTAGTTGAATGTGCGGGTCACTTTAAATTTTGGTTTTTCATCCTGAATGCGTTGCTGATTATTGTCATTTACAGAGTAGTTACACTAATTTGTAGCACGTAGTATTGTGGGTTTCGGGATATGTTGTGTTTGATCGATACCTGATCTGATCCTAACCTCAGTAAGGTCGCGACACGCCTCGAGTGAGACGCTCTGCTCTTCGGAGTAGGGTGAAAATGTCGGCGCTGTGCTAGACTACTGCGGAAAACCTTGTTAGCCTCCATCTTGAACCTGAGTCTCACCCTAGAGACCTCTTTTCTTGCCAACAAATGGTTCCGTTGTTGGGACCCGAAATTTCATTATGGAATTAGATCATGGTATCACAGATCTTCGAGAAATAAATACAAAACTGGTGGGATAACCACCTAGATCAGTTCATATCTTAGCAAGTAGAGGTGAGACGACAAAAGGAGAAAGCTGTTTAGAACCGAGTTCTATTCTCTGAATCCACCAGTGATACATACGAGATATTCTGGGGAAAGTTTCCAGAGGAGCTCTACAACTGGTTGCGGAGACTACAGACCAAGACAGTTCAAAGAAGCTCGCGGAAGGTCTGTCGCAATTGGGTGCACATAGATCTGGTAGCACTCCATCGGTTAGATACCGATTTGACCTGAGCTGTGGATTTCTGGGTGAAATCTACCTTGGAGGGATACATAGTGGAGTTTGCAGCTGAATGTTACTATACTTTCTCGAAAGTGAAGGACATATTCAAATCAGGGCTTCGCAGAGCACTGTTGAAGGAGATCCCCTTGTGGATCAAAGCTTTGATGGTGGACGAAGGATTAATGGAGTTCCAAAAATCTGAGATGGAGACCTAAACCTCCAGTACTAGGGGAAGGAGCTGAGGGAAATATGCTGCAAGTACGTTGAAAATGGGAATAGGGATATGGATGCCGAGACCTCCAAGAGGTTGAGGGAACGACAAGCACATTAGAGGGCGCAAATCGATGAGAAGTGGTGAGAAAGAGTGATGAGGGAGTTGGAAAACTGGGAAAGGAATAGAAGAGACAAGGAAAAGGTGCCTCAGATGACAAAGGATATGGAAGGTCACATGTGTTCCCAAGAAATGGGGGGGACCATCAAGGAAGTGCAGCAAGTGTATAGGAGCCCAGCCTAAGCAGAGAAGGGAAATGAGTACGACGGAGATGACACGCACCCTGAGGAAACGTCCGATGTGGAGTTGCATGTTGCGATGGAGCAGCTATTCCAAGAGGGGCCGACACCCATAAACCCAGGTAACTCTATTCCCCAACGTTAAAGTAGCTCTAGTCCCGACCTTCCCCTGGTACTCTATCAACCACTAGGTGAAATTTTTGTTAAGCTACGGGAATTGAGTAAGTTGAATAGTGTTCAGTCTATAGTAGTAATACACACTAGCAGCAATGCTATTAATATCATTTCACAATTGGAAGTCAGGTGTTTTGACCTAGTAACCCCCACATAAGGAAGCATGGCGGGATCATTTACCCGGTACCCAGAGTTCCCTGGGAGGGGTAATGATGATGTAGAACAACAATGGTACCTCTGTGAGGCCATATGGAGGGCTCGACAGACACTAGAGGCAGGTAAATTGATATAATTTCAAACTAATCTCAGGGAAAGGGCTCTGCGTTGGTTTATAAAGTGGTCTGAGGCTCATCAGAACCCAACGATAGACGATGTAAAGATGGATTTTGTTAAGGAATTCAAATTACCCCAAACAGATTAGCAGGGTTTGTCATAAATGTGGGAGATCAAGCAACGAGAAGGGGAAATTGCATGGGATCTAATGAGGAGATTCAAGGACGTGATTGGGAAACTCAGCTATCCGATCGATCTGAACCATCAGAGAGATTGGTTTATCAATGCCCTTCTTCCACTAACAAGAACTTCGCTGACACAACAAAAGATCGAGACATTGTAAGACACATTAGAGCAAGATATGAAGATAGAGGCCATGGCGGGATATCCGCAAGAATTTAAAGGAGGAGCATCAGCTTAGGACCCTTCCATACTAGGGTTACAACATCAAATAGCTAGCCTGACAGATAAATTGAAAGAAATTAAACCAATGTGTCCAGTGAGGCAAAACGTATGGTGTACACACTATCTAATGGAAGGACACGTGGTAACTGAATGTCCTCGGCTGTGGGGCCAGAATGTGGGAACATCAACAACAGGGGCACCGAGAGCTCCGCCAGCAGGAGGGGTTATGCAGATAAACACCAAGGGATTATATCTGCCGCAACACTAGTACACGAGGTTCCCCGCGCAACAGAATTCAATGGCAACTGAATATTGCGAAATATGTAAAAGCATGGGTCATTCACCCCGTCTATGCCCCATATTGCAAAAATACTCCAACGTTCCGAACAACATATATTGTGAGTTCTGTGTGTTTACCACACACAACACAGAGCAGTGTAGGGCTCTGGATGCCTTGGCGGAACGATTGGACATGCCTTCATGTAGAGTGAACGAGGCTCCCAGAGGACAAGGAGGAGGCATGTGAGGAGGCCAAGCGGGAGGAAGAGGGCCAGTACGATGCTACAACTGTGACCAAGAATGCCACATAGCTAGGGAGTGTCCACTTCCTAGGAGACCCTGGTGCTCTCAGTGCAGAGTTAACACACATGCAACAAAAGATTGCCTAGAGCTCATAAAAAGGTGGGAGGAAAGAGCCAGACAAAGAGGAACAAATCTAGTAAATGCAGAGCCAAGAATAATAGAGGCTCAGGTTATTCCAAACGTGGCCATAGTGACACGAGGAGAGAAAAGAACTGGAGAAGATGCATAGACCATAGAATAGATAAAATTGATAAGGCCAACATCGCTAAAGCCACTGTTCAGGCCAGAAAGACAAAATCAATACTTCAAAGAAGCAGTGGAAACCTTCGCCTAGCTCGGGGGAAGCAAGGGCATTGAGTTACCCTAGGCTAAGGAAGATAACGAGAACCAAGTTAGTACAAGTACTACGATTGAAGACTGGTTACGTCTATTCTTAAAAATTGTTAACAATGCGCCAATGTTGGAACAGTTAAAGCAAAACCTGAAAATGGTGGTGCAGGAGGCCACTGGACCAGGGGAGTTAAGCGGTCCCACTCAGAAATACATACAAAGAGTAAAGAGAAATAAGAGAAGGATAGGAAAATAGTTCTGGGTGAATACTCAAGTCACATGATTCCAAGTTAAAGACACCATGCTTGACCTAGGGTCAGATGTGAACGTATTGCCAAGGAAGACATGGGAAACATTGGGAAGACTGAGGCTGACATATTCACCAATTCAACTTCGAATGGAAAACTAGTACTGCATTGTGCCCATTTGTAGACTGGAGGAGGTTGAAGTCGATTTCACGGGAGTAAAGACATTTGCGAACTTTGAGGTGATAAACATTATGGGGGATAAAGATCCCTATCTAGAATTATTGGGGATCGATTGGGCTTTTGAAAATTACGCAGTGATAGATTTAAAGAAAGAACTGATGGTCTTCAAAGATGGGGAGGTCAAGGTCACCCAGCCACTCGACTCGTATCAAGGTCCCCGATACACAGAGTCTGTTGACAACAGAGAAGATGCTCAGCTTCTCAATCATCTGTATCAAATGACTGCAAGAAAAAGGGAAGATTATATCAACCCAACTGCGGGGGGATTGGTGATTTGGAGAAGTATTCAAAGCTCAAAATTAGGCTCCGAGATATCCTGGGATGATTGGCAGCAAGGGGGATATGAGACCAATACGAGAAGGTGCGCCACCATCAGAAGAATCAATTGGATCGGGATTGAGGTAAGAGATTACCCAATGTTGTCAAATATGAATGTTGTGAATAATTTTATTGCCAAAATAGAAGATAAGGTGCCAGCGGACCATAGGGTCCCACTCATGGATGTGGCCTTACAGTCCACATCAGCAAGATGGTGGAGTAACCACCATAACTCACTGTTGTGATGGGACAAAGTTGCGGTAGCATTGAAAGCCATGTTCAAGGGAGAATAAGAACCACATTTCACTCAAACATTCCAAGGGGACTCAGACCCCAGAAAACATTTTAAAGAGTGTGAGGATCAATGGCAAAATGCAGGATACCTGGAGGAGTTGTGGGTCCACAAGTTTATACATTCACTGGATGTGATTCCACAAGCTTGGTACCTATCGAAGGAGAGGAAAAGAGGAACTAGCACTTGGAAATAAGTTACGGGGAAATTTACACAGTGCTTCTTATTTGAAGGAAAAATAGAACCAGTCACCCAAGCATTATAGGCTATTAAAAAGGTACTATTCTTCCCGGAGAATTAGGAGGAGGATGAGCAACCACTCCCGAACCAAAGCATCAGACAGTCGGTAGCATGTAAGAATATAAATAGTGAAATGGACAATGATGATCTAGAGGGTCTTATACATCTGTATTTTGAGGAGACGAAGGGGGAGCGGGATATTCAGGAAGACCTGAAAACCTAAGGAATTCATCTGCTACCACTTAAAACCAAGAAAATGAACATTGGGACTGAAGAAAAGTCCAAATTGGCATCACTCGGTGATTATTGGGATGTTGAGCCGACCAAGGAAATATTCAGTCTACTACAATAATATGAGGACTTGTTCCTGTCATCCGTAGCGGAATTGAAAGGAATCAAAGGGGACATGGGAGAAATGCATATAATCCTGAAGCCCGATGCAAGACCAATCAAGCACAGACCCTATCGGTTGAATCCAAGGGTGAAGGAAAAATTTAAAGTAGAAATCGACAAAATGCTAAAGGCAGGGTTGATATTCCCGGTGGAGGAAGCAGAATGGGTAAGTCCAATAGTCATACAAAGTAAAAGGGACAAGTCTGAAATCCGAGTCTGTGTTGACTACAAAAGCTTGAATAATGCCTGTATACATGACCCATTCCCTACTCCGTTCAGTGACGAGGTCCTCGACAACGTTGCGGGGAATGAGGCTTATTACTTTACGGATGGGCTTTTAGGATACCATCAGGTACGGATAGCAGAAGAAGATAAGAAAAAGACAACTTTCACCACTGAATGGGGCTCCTTCGCATATCATGTAATGCCATTCGGTTTGAAAAATGTGCCAGCAGTATTTTCATGCATCGTGATAGCAGCATTCCGCGACTACATCCACAAATTCCTGGAATTCTATATGGATGACTGGATTGTCTACAGCTTATTGAAAGACCACACAATGCTATTAAGGATAATGTTTGACCAGTGTAGGCAACTCCATATTTCTTTGAACCTCAAGAAGTGCATCTTTGTAGTACCTTTTGGAACACCACTAGGACACGTAGTATGCAATCAAGGAGTTTACGTGGATCTAGAAAAGGTAGTGGTTATAGTTAACATGGAAGCACCAGAAACTGTGAAGCAGCTGAGGTCATTGCTGGGCCACACAGGTTACTGTAAGTGATTCATCCGCAACTACACGAAGATAACAACCCCATTAGAGAAGCTGTTGCAGAATTCATAGCAGTTCAATTGGACAGAGAATTGCACGACAAACCTAAATACTTTGAAGGAAAAATTGGCAAGTGTGCCAATCTTGGTTCATCTGGATTGGGACAAGTAATTTCATGTCCACATTGATGCTTTGAGCATCGCACTTGGAGCGGTTCTAGCTCAACCAGGGGACACTTCAGCTGATCACCCAATGTATTTTGCAAGTCCAAAATTATCAATAGCAAAACAAAATAACACTGCAACAGAGCAGGAAGCATTAGCAATGGTGTATTCCCTTCAAAAGTTCTGCCATTACCTGCTAGGAGGTATGTTCAAGTTTTTCACATACCACTCAGCTTTGAAGTACCTAGTAAACAAACCGGTCTTAGAGGGAAGAATATGCAGATGGATCCTACTCTTCCAGGAGTTCACCTTTGAGGTGATAGTCAAACCTGGGCGACTGAACGTGGGGCCAGACCACCTGTCAAGGTTGGAAAATGGGGAAAATTGAGGGTCCCTAGACAATCAGCTACTAGACGCTGATCTTTTTAGAGTTGAAGCCATCCCAGAGTACTTAGATCAGATAGAAACCTACTTGACAATAGGGCAGTGCCCAAAATAATATACAACAGTCCAAAAAAGACACTTAGTAGTCCAAATGGCAAAGTATCAGTTGATAGTGGGACACTTGTACAAGATGGGGTTGGACCAAATCTTACGACGATTTTTCCTTGACCACGAAAGGGAAGCTGTACTGTGGAGTTGCGGGAGGGCATGTAGGAGAAAAAATAACGGCGAGGAAAGTAATGCAGGCAAGGTTATGGTGGGCAATGGTACACATTGACAATAAGGCATTTATTAAAAAATGCGATGTATGCCAGAGGAAGGGACGTCCATCGCACAGAGACGAGCTCCCACTGCACCTAGTAAAAGCACTGCAACCATTTGAGAAATGGGCAGTTGATTTATAAGCCCGATTGCCTGTTGCGGGGAACACTCGAGAGGCCCGGTATATCATCGACAACAAAATATTTTACAAGGTGGGTAGAGGCAATGCACAGTGAAGGATTGCATAGCCGAAACAACACATTTTCATTCATATTTGAAAATATAATCAATGATTTAGTTTGCAGAAAATTCAAGCAAAGTGATCAATGTATGCATTTCTACGATGCTACCATTAAATCTTTCTCGAAAAATTCATGGTATGTTAGGTCCCTATATCACTAGTATAGTCCCTTATTATTGTTAGTGTAACCCCCTTATTGTTATTATTGTACCCTTGTAACCCCCATTTTGTTATTACTGTGCCCTTAAATTATTATTGTTAGGTCGGCTAGGATTACATTGTGGCCCACTAGGATTACATTATGGCCCCATGGACTCCTATAGAAATTTATATAATTGATATGTTATACATCAAATATTCTCCTGATCACACACTATTTGACTTCATGCACAATACATAATCTCTTCTACCATTGATCATTAATTGGGGAAATAAAATCAATTTCATGCACACATTAAAACCATAAACATTCACACATATGAACACAGTATTTTATGGGAAAGCTTAAAGCTGAAAACCCAAAAATATTTGTATATTATATGGCATAGAGATCATGTAACAATCATTATACAAATCTCCACACAAGCTCTCAGTACAATCTCCAATTGCTACACACTAATCAGGTCCGATCTAGCAAATCACATGCTCCAATCTCTGCCACTGTTGCTTACTGCCTCTCTTCCAACGCAATCAATGCTAAAGAATGGCTATGAATGAACTCGGTGCCCAGCCCACTTGCTGATATTCATAGGCATCTCCATCAATGTGTGGTGCAAAATCATGCAACACTATAGTCACAACTGATAGTCATACTTGCTCTTTCACCTACCTCTCCATTGGTCTCCACTGAAACTGTCCATGCACTGTAGTTAACTGATGTATTCTTCAGTTGATTAATGAGTTAATAATTAGTGAATTAATTAATAATTAATTCACACCACTCCCACTAGTGTATCAATCAGTTAGACTATATACAACTAGCTCAACTATGTTTAACTAAGTTAAACTGAACACAACTCCACCAACTACCTCAATAACTCCACCAAACTCTGTCACATGAGTTCTAACTGAAGTCTCCATGCAATAGCTCCACTTAACCCTCTGGAATAGTGTAATTCCTTCTGTCAGCTCCTGTGCCACATCTGTGCACTTAACTGAAGTGCTCCAAGAGAATAAGATAATGTTTAGAGTCCAAATATTATTAAGAGCTAACAATATTCGACATATCTATTTTTAGACTGGCAATCTAAAAATAGATTCCGCCCAGTATGTCTAAAAAAGTTCATAATTTTTTCCAGCATTAGCCATCACAAATAATACATCCTACAACTCACTTAAGATATGATGAAACATGTCTAAAAATAGACTTTAAGTAAAATCACTGTGCTGGAGGCCCCACCTAGTTTAGGTGATCACTTTCCCGACTAGGTCAGAATGATGTTTCGAGATGCCTCCTTCTTTGTTTCTTGTTTCAATCTTCAACAAACTCCTATATATAGAAAGGAGGTTTTGTAATTTGTATCATCCAGAAATTGTTCATTTATGTAATGTATTGGAGGTTTCCCCCTCGAAGTGGCTTATTTCTAAGGCGTTGATATCTCTTTTCTTCTATTTTTGGAGCTGGTTTCCCAACATTTGGTATTGGAGCTTTGGATTCTATGGTTTCGCTGCTCCAAACAAGTCATCATGGCATTTTCGCTATAAGTTTTTTTTCTACGAAGGTTCCGAAGCTGAAATTTTTAGAGTGCGAAGCCAAAATCCTGAGGAACATCGTTGCAAAATTTTAGAGTTTCGTTCGTAATATTTTTGGAGATATGATCTGTGGAAGGTAGGGCTTTTTGCAGGATCCCGAATTTCACTTCAAAAGGTCATCGCGGAATTTTCACTATAAATTTTGTTCTACTAAGGTTCAGAAGCTGAAATTTCTATAGCACAAAGCCAAGATCCTGAGGAACATCGCTGCAAAATTTCAGAGCTTGGTTCTAGCTCTTTCCAGGAATATGATGCAGCCAGGAAGTTAGGTCTTTCTCGGGCTCCCTAATTTCATCTTAAAGAGGTGATCGTGGGAAAATCCTCATAACTCTCTCTCTGAGCATCAGATTCGAATTTTGTAAAAAGTGGCTTGAATTACATGGACTGTATTTTCTTGTCTATACATTGCATCACCAAAGTAGCAAACAGTGACACGTGGAAAGTCGTACAAGTTTTCTCTACCGAACCAGTCCATAATTAGGTCATTGTGGGACATTGGACATAAATTTTCCTTGAAGAATCCAAATCAAGTCAGACCCGTGGCATTTGAAAGAAGCTTCAGAGGACTACTACAGGGCCAAATTTCAGATATTGAGGATCTGCAAGTATATAGATAAGTCAATTTCAATATCGAGCTCCTCAAAAGCAAGTAAAAGGTGTGTATTTTTTTTCCGAATTGCATAAGTCTTGTTTGAAGAATCAAGTTGAATTGATTGCAAGGGCATATTGTAGAATAGATATCAGTATTGGATTATAAAATGGCCCCAAAAAAAAATTCAACACCCATTAAGCCTTTGGAAAGCTCTACTATGACTCATGAAGACGAAGAATTGCAACATGATCTATCAAAATTACAAGAGCAAGTGCAACAAATTTCACTCTTGCAAAGAGCAACAAAAAATGAACTAGAAGTTTTGAAGAAAGGCATGGAAGCTAAGATGGATATCTTGAAGAAGAGGCGTGGGAATCTAAGATGGATGGTTTGAAGAATGACGTGGAATCTAAGATAAATGGCATGGACGCTGGTATGGAATCTAAAATGGATGACATGGAAGCTAAGATCGATGAAAAAATGGAAAACATGAAGAATGATCTAAAAGCAGACATGGAAGGTTTGACAAAGTTGATACAAGAAATGTTTCCTAATGGTGAAAAGATAGTAGAGGAAACTCATGATGAGAACAAAATAAATGTTAATCGTGATTTCATAAACTCTAATTTTGGAGGGAAGAACCACCATATTCCAAAAATGGATATGAGGAAGTTTGATGGAAAGGATCCTGTAACATGGATACTATAGATGGAGCAATATTTTGATCTCAATAATGTGCAAAACAAACAAAAGGTACGCATTGCAACTTTACATTTAGAACAAAATACATTTGTATGGTATCGATGGCTTTGCTCCCGTAAAAAAATTGTCACTTGGTCAATTTTTACGGAGGAAATGATAGCACATTATGAGGATACAAAGAGCAACACCTTCTTTAGCCAATTGATAAATCTCAAACAAAAGGGTTTAATGGGGGAGCACATTGAGTACTTCCAAAAATTGAATATAAGGGTAACTGATATTCCAGAGGAACACATGATTGATCTCTTCATAGGTACTTTAAAGGATAACATCCAACATGAAGTTCACGTTTTGGAACTTGATTCATTGGAGAAGGCATTCAGGTTGGCAAGAAAAATTGAATGTAAAATTATGGCGACAAGGAAGCCTACCACTCACTTCTATAAAGAAGGAAGTGTTGCTACGCCTAGATTTCCACAACCTACAAGGTTGACACCACAACAATTGGAAGAAAAAAGAGTAAAAGGGCTTTTCTACAGTTGTGATAGAAAATACACTAAAGGTCATAAGTGTGCTGAGAAGAAATTATTTTACATAGATTGTGAAGAGGAAGAAGAAAATGAACAAGAAGAGGATATACACCAGGAACCAACCCTAGAAGAGGAATAAATGAGTCCGACCATATCATGTAATGCATTGGCAGGAATTACCACTCCTCAAACTCTCAAGATAGAAGGACATATCAAGAAGAAAAAGGTAATAGTGTTGATTGATTCGGGTAGCACCCATAATTTTATTCATTGTAAGGTAGCCAAGGAATTGAATTGTTTCCTATACCCAACACCAGAATGTCAAGTGATGGTTGCAAATGGAGGAATTATAAATTGCTCTGGAAAATGCCATAATATCAAGTTAACCATGGGGGAATATGTATTGAATAGTCCAATGCTTTCCATTCCTATGGGAGGTGCTGATGTTGTACTAGGAGTACAATGGTTACAATCTTTGGGGACGGTAGCTTTTAATTTTTCAAGAACTTTTCTTGAAATTTTTTTCAGAAGGAAAGGAAGTCGAATTACGGGGTATTGAAGGGAAGCCGGGAAGGATAATAAGCTCTAATGTCATGACAAAGCTTCTAAAAAAAGAACAACGAGGCGTAATTGCACAATTATGCTCACTAGAAGTTCCGACATCAAAATCATCTATTTCTGTAGATCTCCAACAAGTCTTGGACAATCATTCCAAGGTGTTTGAAACTCCCAAAGGACTCCCACCTATTCGTGATCATGATCATGCTATTCATTTGATTCCAGGAGGTGTTCCTCCAAACATCAGGCCTTATAGATATCCTTACTTCCAAAAGAGCGAAATTGAACGTATGATTGCAGAAATGTTAGAGGCGGGTATAATTCAACCCAGTCAAAGTTCTTTCTCTGCTCCTGTAGTAATGGTACACAAGAAGGATGGATCATGGCGAATGTGTCCGGATTATAGGGAGCTCAATAAGCTCACCATTAAAGACAAATTTCCCATTCCTGTGATTGATGAATTATTGGATGAATTACATGGAGCAATTTATTTTACCAAGTTGGATCTTCGTTCGGGATATCATCAAATTAGAATGAAGACTGAAGATATTCCAAAAACAGCATTTCGAACTCATGAGGGTCATTATGAATTTTTGGTCATGCTTTTTGGCCTTACCAATGCACCTTCTACATTTCAAGGGTTGATGAATTCCATTTTCAAACCCTTCCTTAGAAAATTTGTGCTAGTATTTTTTGATGATATACTAATCTACGGCAGGTCTTGGAAGGATCATGTTGAACATGTTGACAGGGTGCTCAAACTATTGCAGGAGAAACAATTATATGCAAAAACATCCAAATATTTCTTTGGAGTACAAGAGGTGGAATATCTGGGTCATATTGTATCTCACGAGGGTGTTAAAGTAGACCCTAACAAAATTAAAGCCATTAAGGAATGGAAAGTCCCCACAACCATAAAGCAGTTGCGAGGATTTCTCGGGTTAACGGGGTATTATCACAAGTTTGTTAAGAATTATGGGAGAATAGCAGCACCTCTAACAACATTATTGAAGAAAGATGCATTTTCATGGACTCCTGAAGCAACTAGGGCCTTTGAACGTCTTAAAGAGGCAATGTGCCTAGCACCGGTCTTAGCTACACCGGACTTCACAAAAACCTTTATTGTGGAATGTGATGCCTCAGGAAATGGAATTGGTGCAGTTTTAATGCAGGAAGGAAGACCCATTGCTTTTGAAAGTCATCCAATCAAAGGAAAGTATTTACAAAAACCTATTTATGAGAAGGAAATGTTAGCAATACTACATGCACTAAAGAAATGGCGAACTTACCTAATGGGAAGACACTTCAAGGTAAAAAATGATCATGATAGTCTTAAACACTTTTTGGAACAAAGACTATCATTAGAAGAGCAGCAAAAATGGGTCACAAAGATGTTGGGTTATGACTTTGAAATAATCTACAAAAAAGGAAAGCTTAATGTTGTTGCAGATGCACTCTCAAGAAAGAATGAAGAGGTGGAAGCATTGGTTTGTGCCATTTCTATTATCCAACCAGATTGGATAACCGAAGCAAGAGATGAATGGAAGAAGGACAAAGATGTATGGACACTCATTCAAAAATTGCAGCAAGATCCTAGTACATCTGATACATTTAGTTGGAAAAATGATTCCTTATGGTAAAAAGATCGCTTATATCTTTGTAAGAATTCCCAACTAAAACAAAATATTCTTCTGGAATTGAACACTTCTCCTTTAGGAGGACACTCAGGATTTTTAAAAACTTACCACAGGGTGAAGAAAGAATTTTTTTGGGATGGCCTTAAATCTGATATTCAAAAGTTTGTGGTGCAATGTTTGGTTTGACAGCAGAATAAAGTGGAAACAATTAAGACCCCGGGACTTCTACAACCTTTATCAATTCCAAGTCAACGTTGGGAGGAGATTTCAATGGATTTTATCACAGGTTTACCTAAGTCCGAAGGAAAGAGTGTCATCATGGTGGTAGTTAATAGACTTACCAAGTATGCACACTTTTGTGCATTATCTCATCCATTTAAAGCAAGTACAGTTGCTACTACATTTATGGACACAATTCAAAAGCTACATGGGAACCCAAGGGTTATTGTGAGCGAAAAAGATCCCATTTTTACTGGAAATTTTTGGATGGAGTTATTTTCTTGTTTGGGTACTCAATTAGCTCATAGCTCATCTTATCATCCTCAATCTGATGGTCAAACTGAGATAGTAAATAAATGTTTGGAAGGATATCTTCGTTGTTTTGTATCTGATAAACAAACACAATGGGTCAAGTGGTTACCTCTTGCTGAGTGGTGGTATAACACTTCCTTCCATACTGCAGCAAAAATGACCCCATTTATGGCACTTTATGGATATCATCCACCATCCATCACATCGTCTTTAAGAGAAAATTCGAAGGTTCAAGCAGTGGAAGATCACATCGAGCATCAACAAGAAGTTCTCCAACTCTTAAAGGATAACCTGAATTTGGCACAAAATCGAATGAAACAACAGGCAGATCAACATCGTAGCGAGATAATTTTTGATGTAGGAGATTGGGTATTTTTACGGCTACAACCATACAAACAAATGTCCCTCAAGCAAGCAAAGAAGGATAATAAATTATCGCCAAAGTACTATGGTCCTTACAAGGTGTTGCAAAAGAGTGGTACTATGGCATACAAATTGGAGCTTCCTGCTTCTTCGCGAGTACATCCAGTTTTCCATGTTTCATGCTTAAAGAAGGTTATAGGTGAAAATCTTCGAGTTCAAACAATATTGCCAGAACTTGATGAGGAAGGAAAAATCATATTGGAACCTGAAGCGGTCACGGAAACAAGAACTCGACAGCTACGGAATCGATCAATTTCAGAGTATCTCATCAAGTGGAAGAACTTACCCACTTAAGATTCTACATGGGAGGATGAGAAGTTTATACAGAAGCACCCAGAGCTACTCAAGCATTGAGGACAACACTTTTTTGAAGGAGAGGGGCATGTTAGGTCCCTATATTACTAGTATAATCCCTTATTGTTATTAGTGTAACCCCCTTATTGTTATTATTGTACCCTTGTAACCCCCATTTTGTTATTATTGTGCCCTTAAATTATTATTGTTAGGTCGGCTAGGATTAAATTGTGGCCCCATGGACTTCTATATATATAGAAAGGAGGTTTTTTTTTTAATTTGTATCATCCAGAATTGTTCATTCACCGTAATGTATTGGAGGCTTCCCCCTCGAAGTAGCTTATTTCTAAGGCGTTGATATCTCTTTTCTTCTATTTTGGAGCTGGTTCTACAACAATGGTACAACATCACAAAAGCAGCCCTTACCATCCACAAGCCAATGGTATGGTATAAGCATTCAATAAGATCCTAGAGAATGGATTAACAAAGATGTTTGAAATGTATTAAGGATAGGGGCGGGACAAACGTATACCGGCAACCTTGTGGGCGTACAGAGCAATGTTGTCGAAGGCTCAATAACCGGACACCATTCCAAGCTAGAAGATTGTCGGGAGATAAGTTGTATTACCGACGAGTTTGTCATACAGGAGCCTTCAAATCGCAACCTCACTCCGGCCTATCAAAGGAGAAGACTCATTAAAGGAACGATTACAAGAACTACGAACGCGGAAGAACACGGGTTTTTAGCGAGAATTCCATCAACGGTCCCGGAAAAGAGAGACAAAAATCTTGGCACGATCGCCATTTCAAGCGTAGGACTTTCAGGGTTGGCGGACAAGTTTTATACTGTGACAATAAGTACCGAAGTTCCCGGAAACTATAAATGCATTGGCTAGGAGTGTGCACGTAATCTAAATCAAAGATTCGGGAGCGGTTCGGTTAGCACAATTTCGGAATGACTGAATCTTGTCAAGATGGGTGAACGACACACCTAAAACCCTACCACGAGTAAGTTCCATGTTCATTTTCAATAACTCTCATAACCAATAGGAGTCGGTAGGGTAGATTAGGTTAGATTAGATAGAGTTATACTCTCTCGTACACCGAAGAGCTTAGATAGAATTCCCCAATAAAATAATCTCAAAGAATAGGACGGATCAAAGTTACGATGCGAAGACCGCAACGCAACCAATTGTGGTTGGGGGGAGGGTGAGTGTCCGATGTGTCATCCACGTTAGAGAAAAAGTGTGTCGAACATCATTCCATCATCATGACTCATTGTACCCATGTCAATCGCATAGGATTGCCGAGATTTGGGAAGTAATTTACATAATTAGCATCATCCATACATAATAAATTTTACATAATAGGCCATAATCATTACATAGCATACGCAACTCCTGAAATACGAGTCAAATTTTTCAGAAACCCACCTCATCCGGTAACTAATCGCGGGATTATAGTCACGGGGGAAGGCGAGAAAACTAATTAGTTGTAGGGTCTTATCAACCTCATGCATCTTTGGTTAATTACATAACTTGCGTGAAAAGATAACACGAGAATGTCGGAGAAATCCAAGTTAAAACCCGAAACAACGAGAGGTAGCAAGAGAAACATCAATAGAATATAAGTTGAGAGGAAGACATCCGGAGGGCAAGAATTTATAAAGAAGGAAAGGGTAGCTGCGAAATTGTACCGGAAGGAGAGTTAAAATGACCGAGTAGCGCCAACGGTTGTTGAGCGAGGCTCGATGAAAGAGTCCGAGAAAATGGAGTCCCTAGTGGGAAAATATGATAGTGCATCATTGATTGATACTGAACTAACGGACTCCTTCCAATTCTTAGCGATGAAAACAGGTCTACATGGAGAATTATGCCACGAAGCGGGACATGAAGCATGAAGAGTACTTCCCGGAGTTCAAATGTGTTCGGCAATCCACTATACTAAACCAAAGAAATCTTCCGGTGTTGGAACTACGGGGGCTACGATGCCAATGCACCAGGTTCCTGCGAGTAGAATCCACAATGGGTCAACGCAGCCAATAAGGAAGAGAAATACCAATTCATGTGGAAGACATTCCTGCAGGTTAATTGGGCTTTCGCAGAAAAGGAGAACGTCTCCACGGCATTCTAGAATGTGTCCAAGAGAGCGAAGAAAGCGGGAGATTGTGACTACTATAGAAAGTACGACACCAAGAGAGGGGAAAAGGGGCCAAGATAGACTTGATCAACAAGCAAGAGTTCAAGTTGCTTTGCTATGTGATTGCAAGCAAAACTATGAGAAATTACACAAAAGGGGAGTGCACGGCGGATACCATCTCCGTTGCGAACCTTGTATCTAGGGAACAAGTTTGAATTGGTGTTCGTTTCTACTTAATTAATTATTTGAAGCACCTTGAAGACAACTATAGAGAGCCATTGGGTTCATCTCACAGTATCTTTTCATGGTGTTGGCGATGTGGAAATGGGCCGATTCCGTTAGGCAACCTTTTGAAGTTGCATTAGGCCAACCACTAACAATGAAGTTGACACCCTGGAAAGCATTAGGAACCTGGCCCACCAAGGAGGTGAACGAGGAAGCATTCAGAGTCCCCGAACAGCGAGATGGTGGATGTCGCGATGAGTCACAGGATAATTCCAAGGAACTTTATTTGGAGCCCGGTTATTCTGCGCAAGTATGGTTGGGGGTTAACCATAAGCAAACCTACATCGGCCGGCATGTGTGTGAGAATAAACCTTCAAGATGAGGCCATTGAAGTTTCGGATCGATGGCGAGCTTTCCACACGAAGTATGTTCATGGCAAAGAGTAGCAATGGAGGTTAGAAGTGGAGTCTATGTCTATTCATTTGATGACATGCTGCCGGATCCATTTCCGGGAGAAACATCGGAAGCGATGGCCGAGGATGTCACGACTACGGCTAACACCAATCATCGAAGAAGCTGAACACCGGTACAAAGCTTTAACGGGTAGTTCAAACTATAACAAGTGATTCATTGTTTCCCACGTTTACGGAATTTCAAGATTCAAATTCTTGCCTCATCTTCCATCACAATCCCCATAGTCATGACTATGCCACGTAGTTGTTCAATTCACTAGCCGGTGACCACGATCCTGTAAAGAGTAAGGCATAAAAGCCACCCGTAGAGCGCACCAAAAGCCAAGAAGCCGAAGTCACAATGTCTAGCCGAGTCGTTGATCTCATGGGAAGATCAAGTCGCAACCAATGAATAGGGGCCCTAATCCAAGAAGAGTCGTTGAAAAGCGGAGACCTAGGTAAATTGAGGTTTACCTCTAAATAAACCCCTATTCCTTTTAAATATACGTATATCTCACCTTGCACTCACCACTCATTGGCCCACACCTCATACACCTCCAAATATCATCCAACTCGAACGCCCTCCCTTGACCACATATCCGACCCGGTCAAAATAAAGAGTAAGACGAATGGAGATAGCAGGCGGAGGTTGACTGCGGTACAACATTGGTACACAGGGGTTAACAAAACCTTATTGAACGAGTTCACCTTCCGGGACCTTTTAAGTCGTGGGGGCTCCTTGACACGGATACAACAACCACGGCCCGACAAGGCCGAATCTGTTTCGGCAAGCAAACACCGATACTTCGGTGATGCAACCCAATCTAAGCATGGGCCAACCCATTTAACGACCAACACCGCCACAATCAACGAGGGAGCACTCAACCCGAGTCCATTGCGGCGGTCGGCCACTCGATAGAGACAGCAAATCAAGATATCTGCGGAGCGGAAGAAAGCATGCGGACACGGGGAACAACGTAGTTGTATAACTACATTCGACGAACATCACGGCGGGTCGAAGGGCTTCATGCGGAACTCCAACGAATTTCGAGCAACAACGGTACAAATCATTGTGTGCTTCACCAAGAGCGCGAACAGCGAAGATAGAGAAAGAAAACCAACTTACGAGGCCAGGCGGATACGGTGAAAAAGGTCTTCGATCTTTGGCCAAGAGTAATGACTCACGGCCCTCGGTACCCGGATGATTTGTTAAGTGACGTAATCGGACGATCCATTCTGTCAGAGTGGCCTATTTGGCCCTCGGTCGAGAAAAGCGGGAACTAAAAGCAACACGCTGACAAGGCTGCGCTACCGGACCCAACGATCATTTACATGGAGAAGATAACGAGAAGGCGAGAACCGGAGTGGCAGGATGCGGGAAACCACAGTACTAAGGCAAGGGAAGCGTATGACCTGCGAAGGGTCTACATGAATGCTCAACCTCACTCACTTTGAAATCTGACCGATTTCGGCGCGGCTACAACGAGGTGTCGAAGGAGATTCAAGAAGCCACGGACCTCGACGGACTTAACTGTTGTACACTCAAGCGGAAGATCTGGAGGTCAAGATACAAAAAATTGAGGAACATTCGAGCTTGACCAAACATACTCTCTAGGAGCTAAGGCAACCTATCAAACTCAAGGCCCAAACCATGCGCAAATGGCACGGAGGCCAACATAAAATTCAAAGACGTCTTTGGTAATCTTCGCCCATCTCGGGGGGAGCCGAGAAGAGGAACGGGTCACTACGGGAGACGGAGACCTACTCTTACGGGGAGAAGTAGGGAAACATTATGATGGGGCTTCGGGGAACTCAAAGCATCCGCGCTCTCAAAGGTCCCGAGTTGGGGCCCTTGTTGGACGGGGAAGGAGAAAAAGATAAGACGGAAGTTAGCCAGAAGCAGGCGGGGCCGATGGGCGGGAAGTAGAAAACAATTGACTCGGGAAAAGTCAATAGGATGTGAGTCGGGGCTTTGTTGGGGCCCTTGTTTTGAAATAAAATGTTTTTTGAGTTGCGAATAATAGGTGGCGAACGCAGCACGATAGACGGAAGGCATCACGGTTGCGAAAAGAATCGAAGAAGTAGGTGGCGCAACTATTAATGAGGGACGAGCATAGATGGTAGAATGAAGCGGCAGAGAACAAGTAGTGAAGAGCTTCCTTGGGTGATCGAGGAAATGGAGAAAATGCCGAACGAAAAGGATGGGAGAATTTTCAGTTGCGTTGTATGAGAACAAATAAGCACCTTGCCGGTGGAAGAAGGAGGTTGGCGCGGTAGGGATCGGGGAACGAGCCGTAGGAGATCTGCATTTTTTTTTTTGTTTTGTTTTGTTCTCTCTCTCTCTCTTTGTTCATCTTTGTTCTCTCATATGTGACATCGTTGTAATTAGTTACGCTCGGGAATGCTGCGAGAATACATCCTTATCTCTTGTCGTTAATACAAAGCTTATGATTTGAGTTTGATGTTCGAGTTGATATTATGTCTGCGGTTGGATTGTTGTGCGGGTCACTTTAAATTTTGGTTTTTCATCGTATGCGTTACGGTATTGTTATTTACGATAGTTACACTCGGTTGTAGCACGTAGCCTTGTGGATTTTAGGATATGTTGTGTTTGATCGATACACGATCAGTCCTAACCTCGATAAGGTCGGCACACCTCGGGTGAGATGCTACTGCTCTTCGGGGTAGGGTATAGAAAATGCGGCATTATGCTAGACTACTACGGAAAACCTTGTTGGTCTCCATCCTAAACTTTGGTCTCGCCCCAAAGACTTCTTTTCTTGCCAATAGAGATGGATTCCCATGACCAACTGGGTATCAACGAGTATATAGGCCTTGATTCTTGATGGTCGGTTTGGAAATGGCATAGGCGGTCAGGATATGTAATTCACAGAAATCATGTTGAAGGTTCGACCAATAGAAATAGCACGCGATACGCCTTTATTTTCTCGATCTCAAAATGTCCGGTGACTCGGCTTGTAGTGCGCTTCCCAAATCATCTTGGCATGCTCGATTGAAAGAACACAAGGTGTCCTAAGTAGCATAATAGTTCATCCTAGAGGTGAAATTTTGAACAACACACTCCAGGAGCGTACGGTATGTGTTGCCGAATTACGGATCAATTTTGTAGAGATGCGGCCAACTAAGTCTCATGCCCACAAAGATTTGAGCATATTGGTTAATGCCAAAATCAACGTTAATTTGAAAGCAGTCTGCAACATTATTGGTTCTGCCTTCTTATACTTGATGTTGAAATGGAACTATTGCGAGGTATGTGGCCCATTTCTAATGGAGAATTTTCAGACTTCCCTTTTGTCTATATGGTATTTGCGGGGCATCGGTGATTTGTGTGGATGATCGTTTCCTTCCCCAAAATGTAATGCTTCCATTTCGATATGCACAGTTAACTTATCATACATATCTTTGTCATGGGTGGAATACTTCGTCTTTGTGTCTAAAAGTGTCTCTTGTGATATGCCATTGGATACCCATGTTGAGTAGAAAATCTTGCTCCAATTGCATAGTCAAAGGCATCTTGTCTCGATCTCAAATGGTTAACGCCAAGTTTGATAATGTGACATGAGTGCGAGAGAAGAGGTGATGTTTCAACCTGTGAACTCCTTTTGTTGAGATTTAGACCAAAATAAAATTGGCAAGACCCAAAAAGTTGTGGAGCTCTATTAGAGTGGTTGGGGGCACAGCCAATCCTGAATGACCTAGATCTTGGATGGATCCACATGTACCCCAAATCATCAATAATGTACTCTAGATATTGAACACAATTCTTGCCAAAAGTGCATTTCTTCAAATTTTCACATAACTTGTGTTGTGGAAATGTTTGGAGGAGCTTTGTCGAATGTGGTGGAGGTGCTATTCCCAACTGCGGTGAAGATTGGGATCGTAAGATGCCACCATGATGGTGGATGGTTGTAATATAAAAATCCATCGGTCTCATGAATGTTGTGAAGTATTTGCTAACGTGAAAGGCATGAACAAACATTCAAAAAGAGCCCTTTGGCTTTGAAGGTAGACTTCCACACATCGAGAGGGTTCAATTGGTACCTAGTGATACAGAACTTCAACTCAATCTTGCTGAAATATTTTTCCCCCTTGAGTTGGTCCTTAAGTTATAAATCCATGGGATTGGATATCTATTCTAGACAATGATCTTTTTTAGCGCTCGATAGTCAATACGAAGTCTCCAAGTCCCATCCTTCTTCTACACCAACACGATCGAGGCTCCCATAAGGGTGATGAACTCGGTAGGATACGACCTTTCTGCATGACTCCACAGATACGCACTCTTGATTTCGTGGTTCTCCATAAAAAACCGATATATTGGTCCATTGGGTAGCGGCGTGTACGGGGAGTGAAATTTATGGAATGCTTAACGTGATGTGACACCCTTGTAGGTGAGGTGAATATGACATCCTACTCCTCCATGAATTTTTCCATACATTTTCTTTGTGTGGAAGAGCCACATGCGGGAGGTCGTGGCCTGATTTTCTTCTTTCCCGGAAGGGCAGATCATAAGGAAAAAAAAAATTTCGAGTTTGGAAAGTAAGGCTTACTACATTGCTTCGCATTGATCAAAGAGATGGCGGTGAGCGATGCTACCTCGATCAATACGTACAACTTATCACCCAAAGTAACAATAACAACGTGAGGCTAAGACTCATACACATCATATCGCTTCCACAAGTATGGTTGGCCCTAATAATACATCACAAAATTCAAGACGAGAAACATCACATAATGCCTCAGTGAAGAGGTGATGCTATAGGAAGGCGACAACTACTTTGGTGTGAGAAGATATTGTCCTTGGTAAACCACTTGATGGTGTATGGTTGTGGGTGTGCTATGGTTAGCGGAACTTAGACACCCCTTCTGACCTGCTGAAATGAGATTCTTTTGACTCAGAAGTCGTCGAAGAAATGAATTGCAACGAGGCAATTCACCCACATGCAGGAATGGAAAGGCGCTCCCCCTCATTTGTATCTTCGAGTTCTTCCTTACGGATCTTGGTGGTAACAACGGTGGCATTGGGCTCTACATCGATAATCTACTTCCCTTTGTCATTCCCCTTGTCTGGTTATAACTTAGAGTAAAAAAATGCATACGATTTGGAAGCCTTCGGCTCGGCCACCGGTGACTTCTATTTTGAGCATTCACTTGTGTTGTGAGTGGAACTCTTATGGAACTCAGACCACTTTCCGTGTCCTTCGTTAGATTCATGGTGTTATTACTCGCTTGTGGCTTCAACGGTGTGTCCAGGGGACACCTACCTTGCCCTTGTCCTTTGCGGTTTTGGGGCATATTTCCCTTGCTTCGGTTGTAGATCCAGGGTATCGCTATGCCATTTGAATTTCCGCTCAATCTTGGTAAGAATCTTGGTATGCTGCACCAAGCGATTTCGAGAACACCATTTCCTCCTGGATGTATATGTGCAGAAAACTGCGGTACTTAAGCACCAAATGTTTCTCCGAATATTTTATACCCAAAGTTTGAGAACATGGTATGGAACATTTTGTCATCTCATGCATCTTGATCCCTTTGTTTCCACAACATAGTCCATTATATGTACTTGTCCTCATAGATCCCCGCGGGGGGTAATTGACTTTTCCTTGATGGAGTGTGAAATAATTCCAAGTGGGTGCGGCCGAAGCAAAGAGGATACCACCCTCGTCCTTTTTCTCACCAGTGGGTTTCCACTAGTCCTTGACATGGGGGGTGACTTTGAGAGTGCGAGTAATATTTTCTCGATTCGAAGTGTCATGAAATGAAAAATATCCTTCTAATAGATTCAACCATCCATCTACAATGTATGCATCTACTTGGCCCTCAAATATGGGAATGTATAGAGTTAACTTGTACCTTAAAAGGAGTGGCGCCTCAGGAGTGGTTTTTGGATGAATATGCGTCGTTAGTGGGTAACCGTCGAAGGATATGGGAAAATTTATCCATGAGCGCTTTCCTCTATTTCTTGAGTGCCTCCTTAAGCAATATTTGGATAGGATCTCTTGCTCCCCTCATATTTATTTTCTCTTCCATGGGAGGTTGTCGAGGTTTGTGAGGCTGATCTTGCAAAGGTTCAAGCGGGATCGAGCCTAACTCCTTATGCCGCTCTCGTTCGGGACATACGAAGAAATATTGAGAAAGAGAAGACCGCTCTAATACTGCTTATCCAGATTTATGCGGGAACACGATAAAATACATAAATAAAAATAAACACGGAGATGCGGTAAATATACTTCATTTCATTAATATTAGATAATTGAAATAAGCTTACGGATAGTGGAAATAAACTAGCTCGGGCGATGTTAGATTATCTATGAGAAGAGATGTGGCGGCTACATGCCTACGAACTATGTTACAATGAGACTTAAGGAATTTTTATAACTAAACAACACGGGAAAACCTAAACAACCAAAACCCTAACCCTAGGAGATGGAGACTCCAAGAGTTTGTGGGCCCCGTTGGGGTTAGTTGGGTAAGCCAACTTCTCGGGGTCATAACTTGGTCATATTATCTCCATTCGGCGCATACGCTATATCGTCGGAAATATCTCTCCAGAAATCTTATTTAAATTTCCCACATGCCCTTGACTATGGCTATGGTCTCACTTCGAACATAAAAAAAAAAAGACATTTAGGGGTCAAAATTGCTCCTGAAGTTTAGGACCCAGCGCTAAAAATTATAGAGTGCATATAAACAAGGGCGGTAAAGCCTGGGTTGGAGGTTTAGGTGGAATAGGTGAGTCGCCACAATATCCACCTGGATCATAATCTATTAATTGTATTGGAAAGGGTTGTAGTAAAATTGTAGTAGATGTGATCAATGTTACCATTATACATCAAGAGATCTAAATCTCTCATTTAAATCCTTTAAGAAGATCCATTTTACTTTTTTTCAAAACGAATGTTCCTTTGAATCTCACCATTCTTTTGCACATGGCTAGTGTTCATATCAAGGTTTAGGGTTAGGATAGAGGTATGTGGTCAAAATCAGACTCATGGTAATTTAGGAGGTCAAAATTGACAATACGCTTGAATGTGAGTATCAAATATTACATAGTCTACAACACTATTGTCAATCCCATGAATACAAGTCATGTTTGGATGAGGAAGACCAATTATTAATTATGTTACAATTAATTAGGTCTTGGTAACTACAAAGCTTGATTAGCTCGGTACCCAAATAGGTCCTCGGTTATGTCTTCAAATTTCTTTTGAATCTATAGCTAAGTCACAATCCTCCTCAATCCATGAGGGGTCAAGGTTAGATTTATTACTTAATAGAGTAGCTTGGTTAGTAGTTGTTCTAGCATTAAAAGTCCAGAAAAAGAATGTTGCGTTCATTCCTTAGACGCTGGATATATTGTTTTAAGGTAATGGAAGACAATTCTTATCCAAAGTTGTTTTTTCTTATAAGAGGTAGAGTTGATAGAAGCAAAATAAAAATTTGTGAGAAACATCCTATTGGTGTTAAGTCGGTGATCCAAATGTAATGATTGAGGATATTGATCTTATGAAGTCGAATGTGGGTAGAAATATCATTTTTTATATAATATATATTCCGAGTTGACGAAGAATAAATCCCATCTATGTAGAGGATCCTAGATTCATCCATTCTCCTAGGTTTGAACTAAGAAAAAAGATCAACATCACTCGAGATCCAACTTAACATAGGACCTTTACGACATGAAAAACTATGAAAATTCTATAAGAGGATCTAGAGTGTTCCTAATTCCTGTTATCACTTTTATTTTGGACTCTAATAACTTTCCTATTTCCAATGATCACCCATTTCCCTTCCTTTCTTGCCTCCTTTACCTTTTGGATCTCTGTTTCCTTAGCTCGGTTGATATTAAGATAAGTCTTCAATTTCAGATTCCCGTTCCTTTTTATACTTGGAGATTTACTAAGTATATCTAATTAAGTAGTCATTGAAACTTACCTTAACAAAGGAATTAATCTATGTTGCTCTTTCAAGAATCATTCCCGCCCTTTTTTCTTATGTTACATGAGTTGTTTGAATTTGTGAGTTAGTTTTTAGTTGTTATTTTACTATTTCTAATGTGTCCTCATCATTTTTCTCTTTTATATTAGCTATTATAAGGTTTAGGGATCTTTTGTGGCATTCTAAGTCCAATTCAATTAGTTTATTCATTTCCTCTTTTATGGGTTTGATATCTAGTTCATTCATTGTGCTACTTAGGGCTAAATTATTTTATAGTTTTTCTTTTAATTCTTTAATCTCATCTCTCAAGGTGCGATTTTCTTCGGCCAGATTGATTGTTTTTTTGTGTTCTATTTCTTTCATCATGTCTTTCATTTTAGATTTCAGTCTCAGTGCTATCATTTTTTATCTTCTAATGATTTGTAGCTATTGTTAATAAGCATTGTAGATAGTTCAATTTTTATATTCATAAGCATTGTAGATAATTCTTGCTTATGTTGTCTTTCTCTTTCTTCTTTTAGCTTTTCTAAAGATCGATGTATTCATAGACTCTCTAGGGTAATTTTTAACTGGCCTCCCTTTTGCTAGAATGACTTAGAAATATGGGGAGAAATACTCATAATTTTAACAAATAGAACTTAAGGAAGAAGAAGAGAGAATAGTTAAAAAAAATTTGATGCCTAAGATGTTTGTGGGACTTTCACATTGGGCCTGAGAGACCATATATAAGCCACAACGATTATATCCTTTGGGATATTTGTTGTAGAGAACCAAGCAATTAAGTCTTCACAGAACCTAATGTTCATTTGATAAATTGATTAATATTTTTTTTTAAATTTATTTAGTTTTACAAATAAATTGATTAATTTGGATATCTATTCTTTTCTAGTGAGGCGAGCTCTTGTTGGCAGCTTTGTCTTGCAAAGGTGGTGTAGTCCGCGGTGGCGAGGGTTCGGGCGAGGAGCAAGGTGAAGGCGTTATGGATGAAGGTGAGCTTTCTAAGGAGGTGGGGCACAGGCACGAGGACCCTGGGGGGGCCTCCTTCTGCATCTTCTCTTACAGAGGCAGAATTGGTATGTCTATGTTCCTTTATGATCTTGTCCACCAACGACATGAGGAGTAGAAACCGGAAACTTATCAACTTTATGAGTGAGGGATGATTCGGTGGGACATTATGTACAAGTTAACCTCTCTCTGTAGGAGCAGGAGAAGGTTCCACGAGGGGATGGATAACTTTGATGAGTGGCTTGAGAATCTCGAGTACCATATTCATGATGGTCCTCGTCCTCCAAACCCACTAGAGCAACATCTAGATCAAGTCCCTCCTCACTAGTTTTCTCGCAGTCGGTTTCCTATGTATTTTGGGTGTGTTTTGGTGTATATTTTTTATATGGGAAGTCCTCGAGCTTGCAATTTTGGTATAAATGTATCCAATTTTGCATAGCTCTCATGGCTAACAAATATGGTGATTAAGTCTAAAAGATTAAGTTCGGGCGAGAAATTTGTTGTAAATATTTTGATGATTAATAAAATGCATTATTTAAAAAAAACCAGATTAATATTTCTTTAAAATTTATTTAGTTTTAAAATTGTTTATATATAAATGTGACTTTTATTTAATTAATGGGAAATTTTATGATAAAATATTGTCCTTGGTTTGTAATAGACTCAAAACAAAAATAATTTAAGATTTGATTTTTGGGAGGAGTAAATAAAAAATTAATTTAAAAATATATTTTGATAAAAAACTGTTTCAAAATTAATTATTTTAATTTAATGGACGAAGAATTTTTTTATAAAACCATTTTTTTTTTTTTGTTAGAAGTTTTACCAGTTTAAAAGAAAATTTAAAATAATAAAAATAAAAACAAATGGTTGGATTGAAAAAATAAAATTGATTAATATTTTTTTTTTTAAATTTATTTAGTTTAAAAAATGTTTATATATAAATGTGACTTTTAATTAATTCATGGTAATTTTTATAATAAAATATTGACCTTGGTTTGTAATACATTTAAAAAAAATTCAAATTATTAAAATTTTAAAAAATTCACATTATTAAATTAAAAATTAATAAAAATGAAATTTTATTCAGTTAAGAAAAATAAAATTAATAAAAAAATAATTTTATATATTTTTTAATTAAATTCAAAAAATATTTTTTTTATAATTAAAAAATAAATTCAAATTTTAAAAATAAAAATGCCCAAATATTGTTGATATATTTAAAAAATATCAAGATTATTATTAAAATAATTAGGATAGAAAATTGATAAACCAAGATCTTACACGGAAGGGCAGAGACCTAAAATCAGGTGAGATGGACTACCCTTGAATATCTGAACCCACCACTCTACCAATAAACCATGGTTTTGAGCCTGAGTAAGAACCCCATAATGGTCCAGCTATGACAATGGTTCGACGAAACCTGGTGGGTTGAAACCATTAAATGTTAAAAATAATTTTGTTAATTTTAACCTCCCGTATGTCTCGAACAAAGGACAATATTTATTATAAAAATTCCCATTAATTAAATAAAAGCTACATTATTAATTCCCATTTTATTTTAAAAATTAAATAAATTGTTGTTAAATTTCTGGATAGAATTATGTAATATTTGTGATCCATCCAACATTTTCGATAGTAACTCCATCTATCATTGACTAGATGGAGTTACCTTTTAATATCATAAATATTACATAGTTTTGGGAAAGGCAATGACAATAAAAGATTAATAAATGATTGAAGGGGTGCAATTAACTTTCCATTGAGGTATTGGTGTGTTAATTTGTTATATTTCTTTGCAATATATAGGGATCCAATACCTAGAGATAAGGTGTAACATACCCCTATATCCTCACATGGAAATGGAATGAGTTAGAAATTTTTTATACAAATTACTCACGAATAATTATCCAAATCACTATTCAAGATTCCTAACTAATCATTAGATACGATGTTTATGTGTTCATAGATAACTTTTAGTAGAGGAATAGTAATGTTGCATAACCATTAACAACCATTCTTGTGGTCTATTAACATAAATTGTATGATGTAACCTTACATCCATTTCGTGACTCCTTTAACTAGATTAATTAAGCACATACTTGACATTATGAATATCCCAACAAACGAAGAATCATCATCATCAATCGACACAGTAATCCACATCATTAAACAGATATACCCTAGAAACCACAGCAGGTGAAAACCAACAAATGTTTAATTTTATTATTAAAAGTTCGTGAGGGTGTTCCACCCTCATGATAGCTTCTCTGAGGCAGTCTTAACCATTGTTATAAATATTAAAGGAAATCATAGTTTAAATACAAATATCTAGCTTAAAGCCATTACAATAATTATGATAGCATTTACCCACTAATCTTCATATTTTCATATCTTGGTGGCATGGTTGTACCTACAATGGAACATCCTGTAGTTCGCACCTCATCTGCATGAACCATTAATCATTTACACATACATGTTAAGCATAATATATCCTTTTACTGAAGTCACCATAAGTGCCATCCATTTCGTGCTAATGTTGTCTTCCAACATACATTGATGTGAGTTTTATAAAGTATTAATCAACCCATTCACGAAATCTATACTATTGTTACTCCATCTATTCATGTACACTCATGACATGCAAGCATAATATCACAACATGCTTCCTTTAACAACATTGCATATGCGCTAGTCATAAGCATGTAACCATCAAAGGATGTATATAAAATATATATATCACATTAACTAATATTTCTCTCGCATAAAGCGGACATTCTTGCAAGAAAAATCGCTACAATTGTCTAGACATTTCTTTTAAAAAAACTAATATATCGGTTGTGATCTTCGTACATGCGAATTACATGAAGTTAATCAAAATAACTAACCCTTAAGCTATTACTTTTGGTGCATGTAAAAGAAAGCTAACACAACAAATATTGTTCCTATGCATACAAATGCATATAGTTTCCAAAAGAGTCTTCCCAAAGGAATGCTTAACACAACATAGCATGCAAACACATGTTTTCCTTTGTAAAACTAATGCAATAAATCATATAATACATGTCATCTTTTTTTTCAAGATTATCTTAACAATATTTTCCAATGTAGTCTAACACAACATGCTACTTTTTCCCACATACAAATATGTTGCATGCATATACATGATCTTATTCCAAAAGAAACTAACATAATAGTTACGATAGCATAAAGTACTTACATATAATTTTTCCTAAAGAAACATAGCTCAATATTTCTTCATCCTGGTAGCTACTGTGGGGTGAAAGTTATCCCAAAGGGGTGGCTAGATCTATTTTTTGACCTTCAAGGAACAATTTTCTCACTAAAAGCGGCTCTTGAAGACTTTTTGGAAGGCCTCATGCCTACGTCGACCCTACAGCCCCATTCCCATCTTGAAAAACTACCGAAATCCTGTTTGATTTCCAAAGCCAAAATATTCTTTTATAAACACCATTTTTCTCCTTTCCCTTCTTCCAAAATTAACCTCATCTTTCTATCCCCTTATTTCCCACAAAAAATTCCTCATTTTCACATTTACGCCTTTCCCTCATCAAAATTCCCTTTATAAGGTTTTAAGACTCACTCTTGGCCTTATCGGAACCCTCATTTCCTTTGAAAAAACGTTGAAAAGTCATAAAAATACATTGTTTTAACTTAAACGCCAGGCCCAAATTCTATTGCTTTACGCCCATACCTGCAGCGCTAGTGACGGCCTTGTTGGCTTAATCGGGCGCTGCTCCGGTTCAAATAAATATTTCTTCGCAAACCACTAAAAACCTTTGATATTTATTTAAACCGTCGAATTCATTTTACACTTACATGAAAATTATGGAGCGATCTAGGCCAGTACGATTCAATCCATGGATCGGACGGTGCGGGACGCGCCTCCTGTGGACCCCCCAGCGAGTGCGTCATTTTCCCAAAACCGCGTGGTTTCTATCACACCACTCTTCGAGCGGGAGGCGGTTTTGCCCCACGATGACGGCGTTCATACATCGCTTGACACGCATCCCTTGTACTATTTGTAAAGCTACTTTTAGTACATCAGCGGTATCACGCGTTAATGTTCGGACGGGATGCCCGGCGATATCGGCGGTCACCGTCCCGATGCAGGGCGGGCCATCCAACGGTGATCGCTTGCCGAAGATGCACGATGGTGTATTGAAGATGCCCGCTACTTAATGTGGTCCGGTGCGATGATTAATCATTTCTGTGATGGGCTTCCCGATGCGGACAGAAGCGGTTCACATTTTGTCTCACGATTCGTTTACCGGTCGACGATTCTCTATTTTGATTTCCCCATCTGCTCCCGACCGTCGATCTGCGTGATCGGCGACCACGTCTAATTTTCTTGGCCATTCTATGATCTCCACGGAATTAATCCCAACGCGTTGGATGATGCCATCCAACGGCCACGCCTCCTTCCACATGTCCTGCGAACGGTCAAACTATATCGCGGGATTTCATAACTTTCGTTTGTATTTTGCGGGGTTTAATGTTTTTCCGCCATCTTGAAGAAAATTCTCAGTATGAGGTGACGATCCTCTTGCCTTCATTTCATCAAGGAAATCGACCATGAGAGTTTTCAATCTCACGTATCATCGGTGTTTTATGAGGCATCGATGTCGTTTTATCTACCTTGACCACCGCATACCGGCAAGAAAAACCATGCATTTAACAACGACAAAGTATCGATCTTGAAGACCTAAATATGTCGGAAACAAATAAAGATAGTTTTACGGGGGATTACGGCTAAGGCGGTATCAAAAGCTTAATCCCCCGATTTAAAAACACGATTAAAGAAGAAATCACAAAGGATTATCGATTGAAAACCTCCACGCCACATATAGAGGTTAATCAATTTCTCCAGAAGCTACCACTGAGCCACCATTTGCCTCCAAACCATTCAAACAAGAGGACGAAGTTATTGAAGAAGATCGATTTTCCTCGGCGCAGCCGGGGAGTTACTTTTGTAAGGAAATCAATGCGAAAATATACGCGAGTTACTCCAAACATTACATAGAGCCTCGAAGTCAATAAAAGCTCTCCATGAGAGCTTTGATATTTATTGTAAAACGGTTAATACGTTAGTCACAATAGCTTCTCCATCGGAGGCCCTCAAAGGCCGGTCTTGAATACGCGGTAATTGACCCTAGAGATCTTTTGTTAGGTCTCACCTCCTCATTCTTCTATAAATACTTTAGTAGAAGATGAGAAAGCATTGATTCTTGAGAACTTGAAAATATATTTCGGTAAAACTTCGATTGTAAAAAATAGTGTTCATTGGCCCTTGGAGCCTGCTTGTGATAGATTAGATAGGGTAGAGAGTAATTGAAGATGATTGTTATTTGAAACATTAGACTTAAAGACTATCCTTTGGTTTGACATCAATATAAAAGCATTTGTTTCTTGGGATCCTGGTCTATATCATCGGTGAAGTGCCTCTCTCTTTGTTAGTGTTTTCCTTCTATGTGTCATATTGTTCACTATTTCTCTAATAAAGAATATCATTTGCGAGTTAGGACCTATTGTATATTAGTAACCTTCTCTAATTGAAAAACTTTATCTCAATGTTTTCCTCCAAATTTTTGTTTAAGAACGATTTAATACGGTTAAAGCGATTAGGAATGCGGGTTCCCTCGTCCTACTTGTTTGCCTTAAAAATATTGTTCTTGAAAGTTATTTTCCTTATTGTGCTTATTAAAGATGACTATGGAAGATATGGTGTGCCCTGGTCCTAGTTTTTCTCCAAAAGCAGTTACGAAAGTTTCCCTTGGTGTTGAGTGAAAGCGAAATAGGTTTAAAAGTACTTTATCTAATCTTAAGTTACACTTTGTTTGTCTTATATGTTTTCATACTTTCGAAGGTAATTATGTGGATTCTTGGATTGTACGCCAGTTAAGCTACTTTAATACAAACTTGCCCAAGAAGATCGATAGTTATCCCTGCCTTGGTTGGTTTTTAAACGGTTACTTAAGAGGCTTTTCTTGTTTGAATTTGTTATAAATCCTTTGTGAAATTATTATCGGTTTCTGTCTCAACACTTTATTGTTTCCATTCAATCATTTTAAATCTCAATAATCTTGTGGTATGGATGACACCTTCCCCTTGGATCACTCTTGATGTTGATGCTCAATTAAAGCTGAGATATGACTCCATAGCCCAATGGACTAAAAACCGGCGTTATATCTATCTTTTTAGCTGTTGTTCTATTCACTTACAACTTCTCACTTTGGAACTTTTTCTTTCAGAACTTTCCACCTTGAACGATAATCACTTCTCGACCAGCCATCCAAAAACCAGCAGAACAAACCCTTGGCCTTCATAACTAGCCTAATATCATAACCTCGACTTCAAGACAAATCCATACTTGTATGTATTGGAGAGATCCCTCTCAGGATTCGGAAGGGCTAGATCCTAGAATCCCAAAGTTGGTTGAAACGATGTTGTTTTTGTGGTGGACTCTGCAATCTTGCTAATAAATTACGGATCCCTAACATATCCATGCAAGAAGATATTTGCACTGACACAATGACAATTCTTTGTGCATTCGATAGCTTATCATAATAGCCTTTATTTAATGTACACCTTGTATTTCCTTCCTAAATTCTCATCTTCAACTATTGTCAATTCATACAGCTAAACAATCTTTTCAGAGATTATTCTTTCCAAGAAAGATTAACTTAATAACTTTCCCTATGCAAAAACATATTTTCTATATTGCAATAACTACATGGTGCATGCAACATGTGTTTCTAAAACAATTACGTTTAATTCAATGCACATAATATTCTCAAGAAAAAAAAAATCAATATGAAGTTTTCACAAAAGAAATGGTTATTATTTTCTTACATGAAAAACTAACATGAGTTATTCCTAACTTCTCTTGGAAGAACAACTCATTAACTTATCTTCAAAATCATAAAATATCTTCACTAATTTAATCTCACTAAATTCATTTTCAAACTCATGAAATATCTTCATGAGTTTTAACTACTAAATTATTTTTGGGAAAATAACCTTGTGAATTTACATTTATGTTTACTATTATGCCAAATATTTAAAAACATAGCATGATTACTTATCTTTTTTTTTGAAGAATAAACTATTCATTTCCCTTAGATTTTTCCTTGCCATGGAAGTTTGTGCATTTTAAAATACCAAATCATGCTTTCATTGTCTGCCATAGGAGTAGACTTCAATCACAACTTGGAAAAGCTGAGTTGCTCCATTATACATAATGAGGTGGTTTCTTCTTGCATTATACGTGTTCAGAATTTTAAGAACACTTTCTTGATTGCATTGGCTACAAGAATCAAGAAATAAAAATAGCAATGAATCTCAAATCTTCTTCCTCATTCTCGTTCTATACATAGCAGAAGATATCACAATGATCCATGATGCTACAACTTATGACATTTTTCAAATTATTGGTGTGTATCCTTAATTCCCATGATGCCACGACTTACTTGAGCATTTTTTCAAATTATTGGTGTGTATCCTCAATTATATGAACTTGAAGTGCCTCGCCATCATTGTATTCCACAAGAAACAAATTTCATTTAGGCATTCAAACACTTCACCTTCTAAAGTACGTGTCTTCCCTCTGCAAAATTTTTGCATCAACGCGAGCGAAAGAGACAGTGCTGATTGCCCAGGCTCATGGGAATGCTTCTATTTTCCATTAAAGACAAAACCTAGTTCAATAAACCCCCAATCCAAGCGCTCTCACTTCGTTGTCTCCCTTACTGGGTCGCCTTCAATACACTAGCGGCAGTGATACCCATGTGGTCTTGGGAATTTAAGGCGACTCATTTCAGGGAACTCGGTTAGTTTTCATCTTAGTTTCCTTTGTAAATTCAAGAAAACATTGTAGGTAAGCAACACTGCCCAAAACCTTTACCAAAAGAATGGTCATCATGATGAGACTTGCTTGAATCGGTGACCAATCTAGGTAAACCCTAGGATTCTCTTAAGACTTTATCTTACCTTGAAAAATCAGCTGGCTTAGCCATAAGAGTATATTGTCTTTGTCTCTTAACCATATCTAAGTTTTGAAACAGAGTTAGCATATTCTTAAAAACCACACGACTGAAAAATAACTAATATATATATATATATATTCAGATTGGTATTCAATAAACATGTTGGTGGACCATAAAACCTTTTACCTCCTTAGGAGCTAAAAACTTCCACTTGGCGACTCCACAATCCTTAGCAGACCTTAAGACTCCACTGGGAAGAACCTACATCATTTTAACATCATTCAAACTCAGTTAGAGGACTATAGGATTGAAATTTAGGTAAACAAGTTAGTTAACCATTCAGAGACTGTCATATCTGGCTGAACTTGTCTTGTTTATTTGGGTCTAAAAAACACAACATAGTGGCTCCTAGAAAGATTCACACTAGAGCCCATCCTGACCCTGATCCACCTGAGTTAGTTGATAACCCAGAAAGTATCCTTAGGAAGTCTCCTAGGATTAAATTATCAACTGTTTTCAAATCACCCTTGAGAGCTAAATCAGTTCCTGAAAATCTTTCAGTTCTACAACAATCACAAGTTGACTTAGTAAATCCATTTAGAACTAGGTCATTTGATGATATAATTCAGCTAGATTCTGAGTCTTCACTTTCATCCCCAGAGACAAGTGAACATCCTGGTAGTAGAGAAACAACACCACCTGATCTACACTTCTTGTTGAATTTAGGTGTCTCTCATCCAAGATCAGCTCAGCAATCTACTGTTGTTCCATCCACATCTACTCATCCTTCATCCACTGTTCGAACCACTCCACTTCAGCCCACCTTCCATTTTGTCAACCCACCTATGAATCCACCTCCACCCCCTATCATGGCTGCATGGTATGCTCCCCTAGTCCTTCCTGCACCATTAGTCAATATTCCACAAGACCATCAGTCCAAAATTCCATTATATGATGCTAGCAATGCTACAACTGCATCACAACATGTGGATAAGATGAATGACTACTTTGACAGAAATGAAATTGATGATGATTATGTCAAGCTTAGATTATTTTCTCAAAGCTTAGGGGGAGAAGTAAGAAAATGGTTTAAAAGCTTAGCCCCCCATAGTATAAACGATCTCCCAGGCTTCCATCAAACTTTCTTAAACAAATGGGAAGTGAAGAAGAATCCTCTCCAAGTCCTTTCTGATTACAAGAACCTCCATAGAAACCCCGGGGAAAGTGTCCAAGCTTATTGCACTAGGTTTAATAGTGTGTATAATGCACTTTCCCCAGAACTAAAACCTCCACAAGGCTCAGCTTTAAACAAGTTCCCTGAAGGGTTTGACTCTGACATGACCTATTCGCTAAGAGAGAGAGATTTTGAAACTCTTGAAGATATGAAAAGAGGTGTTCTTTCCGTGGAAGTCAAATTAATAGAGAGAAGAGCAAGGATGAAAGCTGAAAAGAGAGTATCCTTTAGAGAGGAATCCACACCTTCTACTTCCAACTCAAAGATGGAGAAAATGATGGAAGAGATGATGAAAGAGATGAGCATAATCAAGAGAGCACAAGCAAATCAAAACCAAGCTGCTCCTCAAAATAGAAATCAGAACCAGAATCAGAATGCTAGAAGGAACCAACCTCCGAACAGACCTAGGGAAGATGATCAGCAGATCACTCCTCCTTTTCATCAAAACTATGTAAGTGAGGTTGATGAAACAGATGAAATAATAGAGGAAGAAGATATCAACATGCTGGGGGTAGACAATGATGACTTTGAGATTCATTATGATAAAAAATAAGGTCTATACACACCTTATGATGACAAAAGAGATAATGATGAAAATTGTTATCAAGACATGGAAAATGTCATCATAGAGCCTCAAAGAGAATATGACCTTAGAAGTAAAACTAGTCAACAACCCCCCAGCAATAAAACCTCTGACCAATCTTCACAAAACAACACTACAACCAAGCCTAAAAATATTAAACAAAAGGACAAAATAGTGGCTGTAAATTCTGATAAAGGAAAAGGTAAAAGGACTCAAAACAATGAAAATCAGAGTGTAGACATTAGCAGTACTAACACTTCAACTAGTGCTCCTGCAAAAACAATTTTGTCAAGTGTAAATAAAACAAATCAACAAGCTGATATTGTTGATAGAGTGACAGCTAATAAGGCTGAAACTAGCACCTTAAAGAGTCAAATTCCTTTAAGCCTGGAGCAGGAAATTTCAAAGATCAAAATCTCTGTTCCCTTGACTGAGTTAGCTGCCCAACATGTATATAGAACCCAAATTTTGAAGGCTTTGAGAATAGAAGAAAATAATGACACAATCAATCTTAGCGATGACCAACCAGAGTTGATTTTTGGTCCTAAGATTGAAGGTAGATATCAAGAGGGACCTGTTCCTCCATTTTATGTCAGTTTAAACGTTCATGAAATTTTTTTGCACAATGCTATGCATGATTCCGGGGCTTCTCATAATTTAATGTCAAAAGCTGTGATGGAAAACCTTGGTTTAGAAAGCAACAGACCTTACAAGGACTTGTACTCCTTCGATTCCAGCAAGGTGAAATGTTTGGGATTAATCAAAGACCTCTGTGTTAACTTAGCCCAGATTCCAGCTAAATGCTTACTCATGGATATTGTCGTGGCTGATGTGCCCCCAAAGTATGGAATGTTATTATCTAGATCTTGGGGGGCTAAGTTGCATGGGACTATGCAGATGGACATGACCTATGCGACTATCCCTGTTTTCAATCAGACTAGAAGACTTTACAGGGAGTCTCATATGCAATACACAATTACAAGTCAAGACAGACCACAAAACTCTCCCCTCTATTCTGTAAATACGGGCCTAGATTCTTTTATTTTGTTCAACGATGAAACATTAGATGAACAAGTAACTCTAACGGAGTTAATGGAAAATAGAGAGGAGAAGGTAAATGTCACAGAACTGTCAAAACAGTTTGTTGAACTTGTAAAATCTAGCAAACTAAACGAAGGTCTTGAGCTACAAGACAGATGTCCTTTTCTCTTGAACGTTTACAATCAAGAAAACAACCCTCAAACAAATGCAAATCCCGAGGAATCAAAACAAAAACAACTAAGTGATGAGATCCCACGACAACCTTTGAGCACGTTAGTTGAAGAGAACAGTAACCAAGATGAAACTAAGAAATGTCCTCTATGGAGTATGTATTTTGATGGGTCCTGCACTAAGAACAATGCTGGTGCAGGTGTTTGGATTACTAACACTGAAAATAACCACATAGAAAGCATTTCCTGCAAATTAAACTTTCAATGTTCCAATAACATAGCAGAATATGAATCCCTTCTCTTAGGCTTACACCTATTGAAAAAGTTAGGAGCCAGAAGAATCAATGTATATGGGGATTCAGAGTTAGTCATTAGGCAAGTCAATGGGGAATATAACAAAAATCATCCCAGACTTAGAGCCTACCGAAACGATGCCATGGACCTTTTGAAAACATTCGAGGAGTACAAACTATTTTTTGTCCCAAGAAAAAGAAATATCGCGGCCCACAATTTAGCTTTTGCAGCTAGGACATGTTTAACACCATATAGCACCAAATACTGCACAACTGAGATAAATTTTAGACCAGCTGTACCTGATAATGAAAAGTATTGGCAGGTGTTTGACAATGACAAACAAATAGAAGACTTCATGCAATTCAGAAATGAATTTGAACTACATAGTTCAGACTCAGATTATGATACAGACTGCAGTGAAGGAAATTTCCTTGATGAAGAAGAACCGTCTCCTGAACCTACTAATATAAACCTGTTATCTAGCAAACTTAGAAACAAAACATAGGTGATTGCAGAGTCAGAGACAGAGGAGTTAGAAACTCTGCACTCTAAAGATGAAAGTTTGCATAAAGGTCTGGCTCCTTTAGAAGAGTTGTTCGATTTTAATGATATGGAAAATAAACCAAAACTGGAACCTGTAGAGACCGAAGTGGAGGAGTGCAATATAGGCAGTGAGAAAAAACCGAAAATGATTAAACTGTCTAAAACTTTACCAGCTCACATTAAACTCAAATACATTGAGCTGTTTAAAGAGTTTTCTGATTTTTTTGCGTGGGGTTACGAAGATCTTAAATCCTATGACACTGAAATAATACAGCACAAAATTCCCCTTAAAGAAAACCACAAACCATTCAAACAGAAACTGCACAGAATAAACCCTGTTCAGTTACCTTTGGTTCAGAAGGAGATCATGAAAATGTACGATACTGGCATTATTGTCCCTATTAGATATTCTTAGTGGGCATCTAATCTGGTGTCTGTTAGGAAGAAAATTGGAGAAATCAGGCTTTGTATAGACTTTAGAGACTTAAACAAAGCTTCATTAAAAGACAACTACCATCTACCCAAGATGGACCATATTTTACAAAGGGTGGTAGGGTCTAGAAGAATTTCTTTGCTGGATGGCTATTCAGAGTACAATCAGATCTTGGTTTACCCTGCTGATCAATTAAAGACAGCCTTTACAACACCATGGGGCACTTTCATGTATGTAAAAATTCCCTTTGGTTTAATGAATGCTGGAGCAACCTTTCAAAGAGCCATGGACATAGCATTCTTGGAAGAACTGGGCTTCTTCATCATTATCTATCTTGATGATGTCACTGTGTTTTCAAAAACAGATGAAGAACACTTAGAACATTTGAGAAAAGTTTTCGAGAAGTGCAGAAGGTTTGGAATATCTTTAAACCCTAAGAAGACACTATTTGGGCTCCAAGAAGGTAAACTTCTTAGACACATTATTTCAGAAGAGGGTATAAAGATAGATCCAAAGAGGATTGAGGCCATATTGCAAATCTCTCATCCTCAAAACATCAAGGAGTTGCAATATTTCATTGGGGAGATCAACTTTTTGAGAAGGTTCATCCCTAATTTAGCTGAGCTCCTTAGGAATATCACAAACATGCTGAAAAAGGAGCAAGGGGTAAAATGGACCTTGGAAGCAAAGAAGTCCTTTGAACTGGTGAAACAAGCGTTGACCAAAACGCCAGTTCTGATAAGTCCTGATTTTTCAAAAGATTTTTATATTTTCTCATTTGCATCAGAACATACCATAGTTGTTGTCCTTTTACAGAAAAAAACCACAAGGACAAGAGCAGCCTATTGCATTTTTTAGCAAGGCATTGAGGGATGCCCCTTTGAAGTACAACATTATGGAGAAGCAAGCATTTTCTTTGGTTAAAGCATTGAAAGAATTCAGAGTATACATCCTTCACTCACACATCATTGCCTTTGTCCCAAATTTAGTGGTTAAAGATGTTCTAACACAGGACCCAGATGGTAAGAGAGGTAAGTGGATTGTTGTTATCTTTGAATATGATTTAGAGATCAAACCCACTAAGCTCATCAAAGGCCAAGGTCTAGCTAGATTAATGGCTGAATCAAATTGTGAAGTTCTTGATATTCATATGATTAATGCTTTAGATGATCAAGAGGAAATCTCAACACCCATTGTTGAAAACCATTTTATGAATTCCTCTTGGTATGCTGATATTCTTTATGTTCTGCTTAATTTGAATACACCTCCTGGTTTGACAAAAACAAAGGCAAGGTTCCTAAAATTGAAAGTTGTAAACTATTGCATTATAGATAAATGTCTGTATTGGAAAAATGCAAGTGGTCTATTTCTTAAATGTTTGCCTGAGTTTGATGCAGAGAAGGTTAAGTACCAGTTCCATGAAGGAGAGTGTGGAGGTCATTTGTACTAGAAGACAACAGCCAACAAAATTTTGAGGGCTGGTTTCTATTGGCCTACTCTTTTCCATGATGTACACAAGATGATCATAGCCTGTCATAAGTGTCAAATTTTTGAAGGCAAAAGAAAACTGCTACCCCTCCCTCTGCATCCAATCACTGTTGAAGCCCCATTTCAACAGTGGGGACTTGACTTTATAGGAGAAATCCATCCACCATCTTCTGCCCAGCACAGATGGATTCTCACTGCCACAGACTATTTCACTAAGTGGATAGAAGCCATACCTTGTAGACAGGCCAATGATTCAGTTATCATAAAATTCATGGAGACTAACATTCTCTCCAGGTTTGGCTGTCCTACCAAGATTATCACTGATAATGCAGCAGCATTTGGATCAAAGAAAATGGTTGAGTTCTATCATAGATATCAGATAACATTGGGGCATTCTACGGCCTATTACCCTCAAGGTAATGGACTTGCAGAATCCTCAAACAAAAGCTTAGTGAACATAATCAAGAAAATGTTGGAGGACAATAAGAAGTCTTGGCACACAAAGCTGGTTCATGCACTTTGGGCTGACAGATTGACTTTGAAGAAATCCATTGGTATGTCACCCTTTCAGCTTGTGTATGGTACTGATGCAATTTTTCCAAACATCCTTGGTGTACCAGTGATAAATTTGATTCAAGAGTTGCAGACTGAAGATAATGACATGATCAGAAGAATAAATCAGACCATTCATCTTCAACAAACCAGAGAGGAAGTTTATAACAAAGCATTGCAGAAACAAGAGAGCATTAAAAAGATTTTTGACAGAAGAACAAAGGCTAGCAATTTCAAGATTGGGGACAAATTTTTAAAATGGGACTCAAGGAGGGAAGAGAAGGGCAAGCATGGAAAATTTGACAACCTATGGCTTGGCCCTTACTCTATTCATTCAGCTGCTGGTAACAATGCATTTTTCTTGCAGGAGTTGAATGGAGCAGAATTGTTTGGGGGTCCTGTCAATGGCAGGATGCTCAAACATTACTTCTCTTGATCCATGTCATGTTTTAAAGGCCTTTTTATCTTTTTTCCATTATAAATATTTCATCCACCATTGCATTCAAAGTTGTAAAAAACAAAAATACAAAAACAATGAAAAGAAGGAAAAGAGGGCAGATTGTCAAAACAAGAAAGGTATAGCCCCATACCAAAAAAGAGAAACAAATCTGAAAGTGTGCAAGCTTAAATGCCACTCCTAAAGAACACACTTCTAGTTAGTTAAACTGTCTAATCTTGACTAATTAGCTTTAAATTTTCTACTGATAGGATAGTGAATTCGATTTGCCAAACTGTTTAATCTTGGCTTATCAGTAGATAGATTAGGATAGAAATGAAAGGTTCAAACATGTTCAAAACCTGAACCTCAGTTTCCAAAGAGAGATGACTCAAATATGTTTTATTTTCTGAGTCAAAAAGATGAAAAAATCTGGTTCTAATCAGCTCAAAATCTGAACCAGAGAAAAAGGAAAGACAACTCAATAAGAGTCAAAACAGAGTTGTAGAAAAGAGGAAGGAAATGTTTTTAAATTTCAGATCTTAAGCCTTCCATTTTTTATTTATTTTTTCTGCAAAATAAATGTCTATGTGCAGCTTGTCTTTATGCCATAGATCACAGCAAGTCAAACAGCTTAATCTTGACTTGACTGTTTTTAAATTTATGTTTTAGAAATTTAGAGAATGAAAATTTGTTGGATAGTCTAATCCCAACAGATGGTAGATTAGGTAGAGAATCATCTGAACTCAACTGTTAAATATGAGTTCAGGGAGAAATAAGGAGTAGAAATAGATTAGATTTTCTGCTTTCAAAAAAATAAAATGTTGTGAAAAGAGTTTGCCAATCCAAGTGCACTCTAATGAAGAAAAAATGTTAGATCAATAGGATTGGGTAGGTAGAAGCTTGTTTGATGAGGATCCATTGTTTTCATGACTGCTAATATGTTTTCAGAGAAAAATCATCCCAGCACAGGAAAGGCAACCAAATGGATGAGGCAACTGATCAGCCTCCCAGAGAATGCAAGTCTGAAGTTCTTGATGCCTTCAAGTAGGCACCATCCCCAAGTGGAGCCACTGTTAGCCACCTATAATATTTGTTATACCAAAAGGCGGCTAAGACTTTTTGAGCCTCCAAGGAACAAATTTTATCACTAAAAAATGTTAGCTCTTGAAGACTCCTTGAAGGCCTCATGCCTCTGTCCAAAATCTTCATTACCTTTGCCTTTTTATAATCAGAAAATTCTGCTGATTCCAAGTGAAATACTGCTAAAGCACCTTCATTTCCCCCCTTCTCAATCCTTCATTTACTCCCCTTTTCTCCATATTTTCCCTCTATTTTTACGAAGTTTCCTTCTTCCATTCATAAAAATCACTTTTCCATAGTTAAAGACTCACTTTTTAACTATTTCGAAACCCCCGATTCCCTTGAAAAACTCTGAAAAATTCATAAAAAAAAGTTTTATTTACTATGGAGCTAAGCCCCCTTGGGCTAAGTCCTAAACACTTTCCCACCATGCGCTTTGGGGCCGGAACCACATGCTAACTCATTTTGGCACTTATCGCATCGCAAATGTCCAAAAGTGCACGTCTTTGTGCCATTACAAAACTTGCGATGCGATCAGCCTTTATATTGGAAAAACCCCCGATCGCATCATTATTTTAATACATATCCTATGGGCCCGCCTTGGCACTTAAAATATTATAATATTTCTTCCCCGATCCGCTTTTTCCTTTTGTAGAATATAAGACCCACTTTCCCAAAGTTTTGGTTTAAAAACCAAAATCACATGTTAAATATTAAATGGGTTGATCAAAAAGACCGATCGCGCGATCGCAATCGCAGAAAATGCAATGGGTTGATTGAAAAGCCCAGGCCCAAAGTTCTGATATGCGATAAACCCCTTCCCTTTTAACCACCGGTCATGCCATTATCCATGCGCCCAATGGCCCCGCAATCGGGCGCCTGACCCTATTATATATCCCGTCCAAAACATAAAAAACCTTTGTTATTCGTAAACTTTGGGTTTTATTTTATTTTATAAAATTCTCTGTCGGTATGAAATCCGAGTGATCTCCACCGTTGATCTGATTTGCAGATCCGATGTTGCGGAACCTGTCAAACTCGGTGGACCCCGCCATGTCTTGCACTGTTTCCAAATACCACGTGGTATCTATCGCACCGCCTTTGGGCGGAAGGTGGTTTTCTCCCGATCGGCAACAATTCCACACGCTTGCTGCCACGTGTCCCCTGTACCTTTTTCAAAACCGCTGTCCATCGCACATAACCGCAGTCCATCGCGCATTATTGTTCGGATGCAGATGCCCAACGATATCGCTGTCCACCATCCGATCTGGGCTGGGCCATCCAATGGTGATCGCTCGCTGAAGATGCCCGAAAATTAACGAAGGTGCCCACGCGATAACCAGGCTACGGCGCGTCGTCCAAGAAATATCCACTGTCGATCTGATCTGCAGATCAACGGTCCACATTTCATCGCCCATTTTCTCTCCGTTTAACTTTCAACTTTCGTTCTCGGTCGTCGATCTCTGCGCGATCAACGACTAAGATTCAATCTCTTTTTCATCCGGTCCACGATCTCTCTCGATCAATCTTGACCGTTAGATGATGCCATCCAACAGCCCCGCTTCCTCCACACGCCTTTCGATGCAGTTGACCTAATATGCAATATTTTATAACATTTTGTTTGTATTTTGTAGGGTTTAATGATCTTTTTGCTATGTTCGAAGAAAATTCGAAAGAGAGGGTGACGACCCTCTTGCTTTTGATTTATCAGAGGAAATCACTTGCAGGGTGTAAATTTCACGTCTCGTCAATGATCCGTGAGGCATATATGCCATATCGTCCCTGCGTAACCCTGCACTCTAGCGGAACACCATGAATCGGGCACAATTAAAGAGTATCAGTGTCGAAGACCAGAATATATCAGAACAAAGGAATAAAGATAGTTTTACGGGGATTACGGCTAAGACTGTTATCAAAAGCTTAATCCCCGATTTAAAACATAGTTAAAGAAGAAAGAACAAAGGATTATCAGACAGGAAACCTCCACCGCCACATATGAGGTTAATCAATTTCTCCCAGCTACCACAGAGCCACCTGTTTCCTCGAACCATTCAAACAGGGGCCGAAGTTATTGAAGAAGATCAGATTTTTCCTCAGCACAGCCAGGGAGTTACTTCTGCAAGGAAATCAATGCAGAAATATCTGCAGAGTTACTCCAAACATTACACAGAGCCTCAAAGTCAATAAAAGCTCTCATCGAGCTTTGATATTTATTGTAAAACAGTTAATACAGTAGTCCACTTGTAAACTTCTCCATCGAGCCCCTCAAAAGGCTGAGAAGTCTTGAATATGTATTAATTGACCTAAGAGATCTTTTGTTAGGTCTCACCTCCTCATTCTTCTATAAATACTTCAGTAGAAGATGAGAAACTGTTGGTTGCAGAACTTGGAAATATATTTGAGTAAAAAATTCTGATTGTAAATAGTGTTCAATGGCCCTTGGAGCCATGCTTGTGGTAGATTAGATAGGCTGAATAGTGAAGATGATTGCTGAATTGAAACATTGGACTTAAAGACTGTAACTAGTTTGACATCAATATAAAAGCTGTTTCTTGGGATCCTGGTCTATATCATCGGTGAAGTGCCTCTCTCTTTGTTATTGTTTTCCTTCTATGTATGTCATATTGTTCACTATTTCTCTGATAAAGAACATCATTTGCAGAGTTAGGACCTATTGTACATTAGTAACCTTCTCTAATTGAAAAACTTTATCTCAATGTTTTCCTCTGAATTGTTATTTAATAATGATTTAATACAGTTAAGTAGTTACGAATGCTGGAGTTCCATCGTCCTACTGTTTGCCTTAAAAATATTGTTCTTGAAAGTAATTTTCCTTATTGTGCTTATTAAAGATGACTATGGAAGATATGGTGTGCCCTGGTCCTAGTTTTTCTCCAAAAGCAGATTCTGAAAGTTTCCCTTGGTGTTGATTGAAAGCAGAATAGGTTTAAAAGTACTTTACCTGATCTTAAGTTACACTTTTTTTCTCTTATATGTTTTCATACTTTCTGAAGGTAATTATGTGGATTACTGGATTGCTTGTCAATTAAACTGCTTTAATACAAACTTGCCCAAGAGGTCAATGGTTAGCCCTACACTTGGTTGGTTTTAAACAGTTACTTAAGAGGCTTTTCTTGTTTGGACTGACTATAAATCCTTTGTGAAATTATTATCAGTTTCCACCATCTCCAACACTTTATTGTTTCCATTCCATCATTTTAAATCTCAATAATCTTGTGGTATAGATGACTTTCCCCTTGGATCACTCTTGATGTTGATGCTCAATTAAATCCCAGATATGACTCCATAGCCCAATGGACTAAAAAACAGCGTTATATCTATCTTTTTAGCCTAAGCTGTTCTATTCACTTGCAACTTCTCACCTTTCGAACTTTTTCGCACTCAGAACTTTCCACCTTGAACAGTAATCATGCTCAACCATCCAAAAACCAAACAAACCCTTGGCCTTCATAACTAGCCTAATATCATAACCCCAAACTTCAAATACAAATCCATCTTTGTACATATTGGAGAGATCCATCTCCGGATTCAGGAGGGATAGATCCTAGAATCCCAAAGTTGGTTGAAATGATGTTGTTTCTGTAATTGGACTCTGCCAATCTTGCTAATAAATTACAGATCCCTAACAGGTGGTGAAGAAATAAAATGTGCAATACAAACACATTAGAGCATCAAACCATGGATGCATTCTAAAGTGCTACTTTAAAGCCAAAATAATTAATAACTTGACAAACTAAAATAGAGCATCATTAAAGATGAATTCTAAAACAATAATTTGGAATTTTCCAATAAAGAAAGATGCACATTAAAGGTATTTAAACACACAAGATAACTTACAAATAAAATGAACACAAACCACCAAAATTATGACACAAGAATCACTGCCATTCACCTGTTATTTCATTCATTTGCTAGAAAAAGTCTTCAAAAATACAGTGCACAAAGGTATTCTTCTCTAATCACAACCAACCACCAACTAATTCTACATTCAAAGTCATTAATTATATACAATATTCTCTCCCTAAGTCTAAGGGGGTTGCAATCCACCTATTCCCCTAATAGATAAAACTAATTACATGAAAATAGCAAACAAAAACCACTTTCCTAGGTACTAGGAAACTACCTTTGACGTATTTATTATAGCTTTCCTAATAAATAAACTTGGAATATAAAAAATAAACATTACATGCAACTCCTTTGATAATTTTCCACCTATCTACATGATTTAAACCACTTCTAGAAGTTCAAAATTAGAAATTCGAAATGAACAGTGCTGATTGTCTAGACTAAGAGCGCATTGAAGTGGCTTCCAAGCTTTATATGGTTGTAGCCTATAACTAACAAATAAAGAAACTAGGTATGCCTCAAATTCTCCTGTGATGGTGATGGTACTCCTGAGGAAGTTTGAAAATACCTGTATATCTCCCTTTGGCTCATACCCCACTTTCGCTGCACACTTGTCTGTTTTCACAGCACTTTACAAACTAAAAACTTCATTATTGTTTCCTCCATGTAGAACGCTGAAAACCTCAAAATATGTGTTGGAAACTTCATACAATCCATCATGGCAACAAAAAACTTGAACTTCACTACCCCATAGCTATACAATTAACATATGAAAAGTGCAACAAGGCCTTGTTGCAATTCTGCTATTTTCAACAAAACTGATCTTTAGGCCAAAAATGAAGGTTTCAGGGCTGGGTTGAAGCTTCTTACTAGAGTTGTATCTTTGTACTAGCCTCTTCTAGCAAGTATAGCTTACCTCTCTTTTGTTTTCTTCTAGCTTCTCTGAATTCAATAAGCCTTTTCTTAACCAACCTAAGTCTTTTTTCCAGGAGCATATTTTGCACATATAAATTATTCACTTTCCTATACAGAGGAAACCTCCACTTTAGTTATACCTAGGTTTGTCAATAACTGGCATAAAAACCTCTACCTCTTTGAACAAGGCCATCTTGTCCCTATGGTCTTTCTCTGCAAGTTGATCCACTTGATGTTGTACACCTTCAAGCTTGTCCAGTAGCTTCTCATATTCCTTTTGTTCATAAAAAACAACATGTTGCATAGTTTCCATTTCTTGTACTTGTAACTTGGAAACAAACCTAGTCTTAGGTATCCTTAAATACTCAATTTTCCTCTTTCATCTTGTCAACCTCAATCACTACTTTCCACTTTCCTTTGGCATCATCTGTCAATGCTTCCTTTGATGACTCTTCTCTTGTAGAATGGATAGTTTCTTGAGGCTCTTTATGTCTAAGATCCCTATTCTCCTGCTGCAAATAACTTATTGTCACATGTGCTTTGTCTAATTGATCCTGCAATTCCCTAATTTTCTGGTCTTTTCCATCAATTTCTACCTCTTTTTATGTGATTTTTGATTCCATGATTTGAATAGGAGATGATGAAGGAACCACAAATAACATTTTTGTTGCAGGTGTTGTTCTTGGCACCCTTACCACCTTCTCTATCTCAGGGGAGAATTGTAGTTTCTTAGCACTTTTATTACCATCCAACTTTCCTTTGGTCAAAGGTTTCTTGACTGATCTTGATACAGGTGAAACCTCCTTAATCACAACTGAAGGAGTATCTTTCTTGGTCTTTGATTGTTTTAAGACTGAGTTTCCCAACTTGAAGAGATCAAGAACTCCTACCATGTCTGCTCTCTCCTCTCAATATTCTTCAAGACCAGTAACTCAGTCAATGGAAAATGAAATAAACTGGCCTCCACTTGAATTCCTTTTGTCCACAATCGATCATCCATCTTACACAAACTCCTCAACAAATAATATGGAAGACTCATAGCTTTCTTTCTAGTGAAATGCATTAAGAGCCTCATGTGGTAGTGATAAACCCTACTGAATCTTCCCTCACCTGTAAAGTACCTTTGGATGACCTCTAAAAACTTGCCATGATGGACCTGTAAAAAAATTCTAAGAATAGATGAACCATATCCTTTCCTAGGCTTAGGCTTCATAAAATATTTGAAGGAAACCAAGTCAAATTCCATTCCTTTGAACCACTCCTCTCCTCCTAAAGGAATCTCAGTGGCCTCAGATATTGTTCGGGCTGAAACTGGAAATGTCATGCTTCCCACCTTTACCTTTACACCATCAAAAACTTTAGCGAATTCTTTAGTTAACTTCAAATGGAATTATTGAAACAGGGAAAATTTTAGGGGCTAATATTCGTAGGTGGGCTAATTTTCTATACTTTTTTTCCAAAAAAAATATTCACCAATTTACATATTTTCTAAAAATAATTTGCCCAAATTTTATAGTATGAAATTATTCTACCTTGAAAATCGCCAAGATATTATATAGACTAATATGATATTATCATAATTTCAAATATTTTTACAAAAAATATCATAATTTTTTTTATAATTTTTCTATTATAGATTAATAATATTCGCCAAGGTTTATAAAGTTTGAAATAGAAATCCATCCTTAAAATTTTCCCTGTCTTGAATGCTTTCACAAAATCTCATGCATTGTGCTTGCTCAAAAGCCACCCTAATGGTTGAGTCTGCATTGATAGATGAAATGTTCTAAGATTCAAAATGCACAATGGCCCCCCCTTTATGTTTCTTATCCTCTAGTGTTTCCATATTTTAAATATTTCAGTGATGAATTTGGTAAGTAAGGTTACTAGGAAATAATGAAGGTGTTTCTGGCCTTCCAAACCTTATGACAATGTTTAATAAAACACTCCAGAAATTACATTAAATGCCACAATGCCATGCGCTCTCAAACAACTTTACAGAACTTATAAAATTGATAAATGATGACAATTAATTTAACTAGGGATAGTTGCAGCGCAGAGCGTCAAATATGCATCGCGTAAGAATTTTTTTTCTTAACACACTTTTGGGAATAAAATTTGCGGGAAAAAAATTGATTACTATCCCAAGGCTAAAAGCACAATTTCATGCAAGGTTCACATAGCAAGGAGGAAACTTGGAAGCTCAGAAAAAAGGGTGTAATTCACTATGCGGATTTGTAATGCTTTAGAATGAAAGTGCAGATCCAGTTTAGGAGAAAACGCAGTAAAAAACATAGAATTCGTAGCGACAACACATTTCACCCTATCTACGAGCTTTACTGATATACATTGGCTTATAATCACAATTTAAGATTTTTTTTCATGTCCAAATGATAAAAACCAAAACGAATTGGCACCTGTGAGCACGAATTTACCACTTGCATGCAAGAAAAATGAAGATGTGTGAACTCGCATCGCCCTTGCACACTTTGTGCAGCAAATAAAAACAATGGACTGGAGCCTCCAATGGAATTGTTGAAGAATTGAGCGCTAAGGAGCGAATATATTAACCCAATTGATCAAGAAAAATAGCTTAGAGAGGGTAACAATGATCTTGATCACAATTTTGAATAGCCAATGATGAAAACGCAGGGAGAAGCATTGTACTCATAACCATTAGCTCATTTTCTGAGATCATTATTCTGTTTTTGAAAATACTTCTCAATTGACTCATCACCACCTCCAAATATGTTCATATTCCCTTGTAATGATTTCATTGATGTAGAATTTATTTTCATGTTTGGAATATGATAACCAAAGTTTGATTATAATAACACCTAGACTCCTTTATTATTACAACTGACCTTTATGATTACAACTTCGAATCATGAATTTTTGTGACCTTTACATTTTAGAAGATGGAAAAAAGAGTTTTTGACTCTATGACACTTTGACAACTCTAACCTTTGAATTCCATGACACTCATGAAAACTAAAACAAATACACTAACATGTCCTTATAAACATGAACTCACGTAACATGGTAAGAGTATCATAACCAATATTACTATACCTAGGAAACTAACACCTTCCTTAGCTCGCTCAGTCACCCAATATCCCATGCGAGACGACCGTAAAGGCCTAGTACGAGCAGACGGAGCTCCCATACCCGAGGAACAATGAGTAAAGTGTTAGGTATGTAGTGAGATATCAAGGAGCCTTAGGAAAACGTCCTAATTGGGAGATAACTAAAAATATGTTAGTGGAAAATGGGAGTTACACTATGAGGCATAAAACCTAATGCATAGGCGCACAATGAGGAACTAGACAAGATTGAAGAGATGCAAAAAAGTGGCCAAAATGAAAACATTTAAAATGGAGAATCACTCTACATGAAACATCACAACCATAGGGATAGAAGTATCAACCACTTATACATATGTAACACAAATAATATGTGGCATGCATTTGATCAATGACCACTGAACAACGGAATGGGTGAGATGGTTCAAATCCAGGCATCATTGTGTGTGTACACATCTATCACACTACAATGATTCAAAACATATGACTGCAAGTGAATTTTTAATTAGTTTCAAAAGAGTTGGATCAACCGAATAAAATGAAACTCCCTTTTTAATTATTATTTAAAGGAAGAAACATGACTTATTGAGTTTTCCTTCTTATAATTAAGAAACCAAAATTAGCAGTAAAGTGATGCAACTAGTGACCAAATGCCTAATTAATTAAACTCGACGATAAGCGTTCATCAAGTGAAAAATTATACCAAGACTAAATTATATCAATAAGATGGGAGCCAAAAACAACTAAGTAGGAAGACTTACAACACAAAGTTGGGCCAAAAAACTATAGCTTCATTCAAGTTGTGGCTTACAACTCAAAATGCCACAAACATGTGGCTCTCATGCAATTCAACACTTTAAAAGGGACACACAATTGTGCCTCAAAATTAAGCATAGAAGGAGGAATATTCCTGCTATGATACCATGTTAAATACTCTCTAAAATAAAGATTCTAAAATTAAGATCAATGTGAGATTCCAAGGTATTCACAAGATGTACATATAAATACATTTTTCTAGCCCTTGGTTTCATATTCCACAAGGTCTATTAGACTTCCAATAACTATTGGAATTCCTCCACACAAACCCTAATGGATTAGTTGTCCAACATGTATTTCTAAAATATATTTGATTTTGCATCAGATAAAGATAAGATACATAATAAAAGCATATATTTTAGTTTTTGTAGAGGATAAAGAATATAATCTTGCAGTTGTCCCACCTATTTTTTTGTGAGAAAGAATATAATCCTTTGGAGAAATAACAATGAATGAATAAATGCGAGATTGTTTGTAGTTCAATTTTACATAATGGACCAATAATAGGACACTTAAAGGCTCATTTGTACAAATTTTCCCACGTAGGAACCTTGTTTTTAAGAAAAAGCCACATAAAAGGAATAAATTTTTCGAGGGTAGTTTAGTATCCAATTTTTTTTCCTCCACTAGGGGGGATTAGGGGGGGCATATGTATATGCCAATGTGAGCTACCCATATTTTGTAGTATACATCCCCTAGGATTCAAGGTCCATATTATAATGTCTCCAAGATCTAAAATAGAGACATTGGATAATTTTAGTCCTTGAATTTAGGTTATCCATGATTTTTTATTTTCACCTTAATCCAGATTAAATCATTATATTGTTTGTCAACCACAATGATTCTTTTAAAGTGGATAAAGTGGAGGAATCAAGTCACAATATCAATTTTACCAACGATACAGTCACAATATCAATTTTACCGACGATACTTAGTTTCGCAAATTTTGGTCTGAAACCTTATGGAAGCATTTCGAGGTATAAAATTGTGTTTTTTGGGGGTAAAACATGTGTGCTTAAGGACCAAATATTTTTTTCCTATTATACACATAGAGACCTTTATAATGACGTAATAATTAGACCTTTCCAATCACATAAGGATCACCTCAATTAGAGTCCATATGAAAAATTTATGCCACTTGGAAGTTGACCTTCTTGTTTTGGACATCATAATTCGAGAGGGTACCTCATAATCCCCCATTTATTATGGAAAATGGGCTAGTCACATGATGTGATGAAGGAGTCAAACCTAATCACTAGTAGGCTATCATACTGTGTTATAACTGGGCCATTAGGACGAAAATGGGTTCCATTATTTTCGAGGGAATTTTTTCAATAAAAGAGAAAAATAGCAGATACGGATAGGGAGAGAGAACACAGAGGGGATTTATGCACTATAGAAGCCCACGAGCCATAGCTATTAATTCTTTGTTCTCATAGCATTTTTCTATACAAATAAATATAGAAGATAAAACTCACCTTCCAGTTGGGTTTTGTCCCGAAAGATTTTCCTAAGATTTATCTCTTGTCATATGTGATTTTTGAGTTTTTGTTTTGTTTTTCTCTATTTTTTTTAATGTGCATGCATACAAAATAAACAATAATATACATATCCATAAATATAAAGAGGAATAAATCCTAATAGTGTATATTTTCAGATTTTTAAGTATACTTTTATCATCTTTGTTGTAATGGAATGTCCAACGGAATATCGATGGTAGTTTACATATCACATGTTCTATGTGCATATCCTCCAGTAAGGCACATTATTGGTTCCAAAAGAGGATCAATCCTATAGCTATCTAATTAAAAGGGTTCCATCCCTCTTCATCATGAAAATTTATAAGGGGATCAGGTCATTTAAACCAATGCTAACTACCAATCCAAGGGTCCCTGTCTTTTTTTACCTGAGTGCCATTTACAACCTTCTAGTAGAGGAATTCACCAATTATAGGGAAGGTTTTTATAATTGTGTTCCATATGATCAATTCAATTTTTGTAGTTTTTTGGGCAGATTTAATCTACTACATAGTACATAAACGACTAATGTATTTATGTTGTGTGATATATTCCCACAGACCCTCTTCATCAAGGAGCTTCCACACCCCTTTGGCAAAAATGGATTTTGATACCTAGAATATGTTTTTAAGCACCACCCATCATGATCCTTAGGGATGGAAATGGACTTCCATGTTGTGAAGGAAAAGGTATTTTTGTTTTCCTTCCATGCCCTAAGAAAACTTCTAATAAGTTTTTGAAATTTTTGTAAAGTTCCCAATGTATTCAATGAAATATTTGCCCAAAAAACCAAAATGGCCTCCAAAACCGCTTTGCATAAAACAAAACGCCCTAACCTCAAGAGGCATTCATTACATTATACTTGGATTCATTTTTCCTTTTTTTTCGAATACTTATTTTTGGTCCAATTTGAGATATTTGATCGTTTTGAGGACGAAACCCAAGTATTTTAATCCAGAATTTAATAGATTGAGAATAGTGTAGAAAAGATGCTTCATGGAGGCATTTATATGGTCAAGGATCCTCTATCCAAACATAGAGTTTTTTTCATTATTTATTTTATTCTTGTAGCTTCAATTAAGATGGAAAAAATATCTCTTAATGTGAGGATATGAGATAATTTTACTTCAAATAAAACAAAACACCATCCACAACAAGTAAATGTGAGAGTTTGTACCCATGAAAGATATTGATTCGTTTAAATCCTCCTCTTGATTTTGCATCCATAATTAATCTGCATAATATTTCTAATACTAAAATAAAGAGGAGTGGAGATAAAGTAAAACCCTATCTTATGCCTCTTTTTTCATGAAAGAAAGGAGAGGATACGTCATTTATCAAAAAGGCAAAGGAGGCAGTGCTATTGCAATTCATTACCCAAGTTACAAAGGAATGACTAAAACCAAGGTGTATAAGGAATAGTATGAGCTATAACCTATTTAATTGATCACAACCTTTAAAAATATCAACCACGTAAAGGATTAATGTTTTTTTTTTGTTGTGCATTGAATGAAGGCCTTCTTAGGAAAGACCCATTTCTTCATGGATCTAGCAATTAAAAAAACTGAAATTGTTCCTGCGACATGTGATCAAACAAAATATCCTTAATCCAAAGGGAAATGAGCTTGGAGATGATATTATACATGGAATTGAAAATATATATTGGAAAAAAGTGATCAAAGGAAAAGGGCGAGTTTGATTTGGGGATGAGATAAATGAAAGTGGAGTTGAAAGGGGCAATGATCTAACCCGAGGTTTGAGAGTATTCAACAAAAAAGGTGAGATCATTGCAAGAAAACAAAAGCATAAATTCGATAGGAAAGCAATCTAGTCCATGGCTTTTCCCTCTCTAAAAAATATGAAGGACTTCAGAGAGTTATTCTTTTGTATCCTTTTCCATTAGAGAAGTGTTCCCTTCTTGATTAATAAAACTAGGGAAAATATTCACAAGATTCAGAACCTATTGAATGGAGGCTCTTTCGGGGGCAGAGAAAATGTATTAGAACTATTTGCAACCCTCCTTAGCTATATCTTTGAAAGAGGTTGCAAATGAGAAATATGATTTCTTTACCTCCCATGTCATGTTGTGGGATTTTTGTTGGTTTACAATTATGTGAAAATATTTATTGTTCTCAAATCCCTTTGGAAACCACATGGATCTACTTTTCATTCTCCATTCCCTCTTCTTCTTGAGATTTTTTTTTTCTTGTCCTCTAGTTCCTTAATTTGAATTTTTTGATCCATAGAAGTTGATTCTAAGGTTTTTTTCTCATAAAAAGATTAAGTCAAGTCTCAATGTCAGTTAGGTATTTATTCTCCACTTGTTTTATCCTCTTAGCCCAATTAATGATCAATAATTTGTCTTCTTTGATATTTTTGTGAAATTTAATAGGAGGGGATTTAGAGGAAGAAGAGGATAAGGGGATCCAATAGGATTTTAGAGCATCGATAATAGAGGGATGTTCCAACAAAGAAATTTTAATTTTAAAGGGAACATGGTGATTAAAAGGAAAGGGATCGAGACTTAGGAGGATGAGGAAGTGATCAAAGTCCCCCCCCCCCCCAACAATGGAGCTTCATCTTAAATGAATGCCCAACTCCAATAGAGAATACAAGATAATGAAACAATCCAATATTTTTGCAATGATCTATAAACTAGATTTGGTATTTGTCCAGGCAGGTATAATCTTTGCAGGTAACATAATCAGATTAGAGAAGAATTTTGAGATTGATTCTAACACAGGGACCCCATATTTCAGCAACTCCGAGTGAGAAAATCAAATCCCCACTCAAACAATCCTTCCAAAATCCATTATGGGAGGACTTCCAAACTCGACCAATATTCTTGCTTGTCAAGAAAAAGGCCCATATACATTGATATAGAGGATGTATTTGTCCATTTCTCTTAAAAAAATGTCGTTTTCGATTTAAGATTTGATGGACCAAGTTGAGGAAAGGTGTATCCATCTAGCTTCCTAGTCGGAAGCAATACCCCTTGACCTTCTTGACACATATAATGCAAGAAAATACAAAGAGAGGAGATTTGATTTGAGGGTTGTAATTTATTTTTGTCCATCCACCATAGTCTCTTGTAGAAAAGGAATTTAAAGAGAGTGAAGGTTCACCAAACATTGGATATCTAGGATTTTGAAATGTTTTTCTATATCCCTACAATTTAAAGAGAGAAATGTCATGTGGGAGTCTAGGTGGGGAAAAGTTCTCTAAAATCCTGAATGATTGACCTTTGTTTCCCACATTTATTTTTTTATGTGTGTAAGGTCTTGAGTAATTGAGAGTTGTGATTTTCATCCTTGACCTGAAAATTTTAGAGGGACCCCTAGTGAACAACCCAAACCTCCCCTGGGTTTGAGAAGAAAGGAATTTGAGGATTCTAATGATAGAAAAGAGGGGGGATAAGTAGACGATCTTAGAATATACTTGGAGGATTGAGATATAGATATGTGATGGGGGGCTGAAACAACAAGGAGAAGGAGAGTGGTAGAGGAAATAAGTTTAATAGAGGGATGAGAAGGGGGATAAATAGGATGGGAGTAGAGGGAAGGTAATAGGGAGGACTATATTTTGAAGATTCATCAATGAAATAGTCTTAGAGGGAGATGGAGGGGAAACCATAGAACAAGAAGGCTTTGAAGATATTAAATTCAAAAGGAGGAGGACACATCAATGCCAAAACCATACCTTCAGAGGGTTGGCACTCCATAGGAGTAGATTCTTGAATTCAAGCTTTTGTGCTAGCAATTAAATGAGGGGAAACAATATCATGTGAGGACTCCAATTGGGGTGAATCCTTCCCCACCTAAGTTGTAGTAGACTGCTTTTTAGGAGAAGGGGTGAAGTGACCTTCTTCATTCGATGATGAAGGAGGGGATACTGTGTACATAGCATCCTTACTTATCCATCTCCTTGAGAGATTTCCAAGGGCACAATATTTTCTATGATGGTCATGGGTGTGACAAAAAGTGCATTTACAAGGAACCCCTTCTTAGTCTAGGCTATGTTGATGCTTGAGGGTTTTGGAGTTGATAGATATATAAGCAAAAAGACCTTTGGAAAGATTCAAACACACCAATATCCTTGCCATGCCCATATAACCAATGTTCTTAAAAGAGTAACATTATTCATAGAAAAAATTTGAGAGTATTACCAATTTATTTAAGGATATTTTCCAACCATAATATAAGAGGGAAGCTATGGAGTAGGACCCAGATAGACATTAAAATTTGTTTCTTAGATATTGCGTCAAAAATCACTTGTCTATGGTTTCAGGTAAAGTGCAGGAGAGCCCCAAAACCATTTTTCGTTCAAGATAATTTTGGCGTTCATTGATTGCTTCATTATCCACCCCATCTAGCCCTTACCTAAAATTACATTTCAGAGAATATTTGAGCAATAGTTGAAAATTTTGTTTTATCCATCAGTGTAGGATCACCATGGACATTATTATACAACCAAATGACTCACAATGGCTTCTTCTCCATGCTAACTTAATCCCATTTAGTTGAATGTCCTTGCCTAATAACAGGGAGGGTTCCTTAACCTTTCATTTTATGCATTTCTCTTTTGTCTCGTTTGGTCAATTGATATGTGGAGGTGAGAGAAACGGGGGCCAAGGGTTTTGATCTCCTTTGGTAGGCATAACTCGGGTTAGAAAATGTTGAGAAAACCAAGAGACGAGTTCGAGGATTGTTTGCAAAAGAGTGTGTATGACGAGGGAGGGATACAAAACAAGCACTAGGGATGGACAAAGGCGTCTAACGGTGAGAGATGAGAGATGGGTTCTGCAAGTAGGCAGTCACAGTTAAGTAGTAGTGGTGAGTCGATAAATGTGCAAACCATAGGAGCAATGGACTTTTGAGGAGGGTCCAAAATATTTGTGTTGGGTGGTGTGGCATGTGAGGATTGAACCCCTTGCCTCGCCCCCTATTCATTCCAAAAAATCCTACTAATGAATCAGATATGATATCTTAGAGAAAATGTGTGACTAGGGTCATACATAGTCGCGATGACGAAGGCAAGGATCCATAGAGAGAAACACCCTCGAGGGGATCATCCATATAATCAACTCATCTTTGTACATTGAGTGGATCTACTAAGGGAATGGTGCGAGGGAAGGAGACATGAGGGAAAGGAGGGGAAGGGGACCAGGGCCTTTCGACCCTGTATTCTAGTCTAGGGCATTTTCAGAGCCTAAAAAAAACCTCATCCACAAAATATTAATCTATCAAACTACATAAAAAATCAATTTTTTTTTTCTTTCAATTTTAATTTTATATATAAATAAATTTGTATTTCCTATATTAAATATTGTACATTAAAAAATATAGTCAAAGCTAAAGTAAGCGCTACACAATCAAGAGGATCGATGGAGCTTCTCTTAAATATGTGGAGTGCACCTAAAGTATGCCCTAAAACTACTTTTGCTTAGCTAAGAGCCTATGAGACATAAAGAAACAAGTTAACAACCCAAAACATATATATAATGTTAATATTAAATGGAAAAATAATATATTTATCAGTAAAATTCTTCCATAAAGATTGTTTATTTTCCTCATAAATAATAACACCTATGGAGATAATTTATTTTTTCTCCTACATAACAACGCTTGTAAGGATAATTTATTTTTCTCATGAATGAATTATACATGAATTATACTATGAGCGTCTCCCAACAAAATTTGAATTTGAAATAAAAAAACTAAACCCCACACAAACCGTTTAATATACATTTCATAAATGATTTGACCTCAATATAATTTATAAATATATATTCATTACACATGATTGTAAATCTTAACATCCTAACCCTACTGATTAGTTATAAATATATATTTATTACACGTGATTGTAAATCATAACATCCTAATCCTACTGATTAGTTTGAATTTCAAATTGAAAGAGCTTGTCGTGACTAGAGTGATAGGGCCCGGAATTGGTGAAATACAACCAGTTAAAAAGTGTGGTTGGGTTGAAATTGAAAGAACTGGGACAATTTTAATTAAATTAGAAAAGCTTTTGCATATTTTTTTTTTTGGGATTAATGTATTTCCAGGCAATTTTGAAAGCATTATCCACCATTCAAATGTTTCATAAGTTTTTCACCCATTTATACATTTAAATGTAATTGAAAATTATAGTTTCAAGAAAAAAAATTATGGCCCTATTCCAACCAAAATTTATGAAGTGAGCCAATTGGACACCCATGCAATTCATGGTCCCAAGCTTAGTTTAACCAGAAATCAGAAAGCCGTGTCTCGGCAGTCCCGAGTCTGGAAACTTACATCAAGGGTAACGTTGCCAGGCAGTTAGCAGATTTGTAAGGAAACTAGTTACATCAAGGTTAGGGTTGCAGGGCAAACATTCGGCTGTAAGATTGACTCTTCCGTAGCGTTATATCAACCGACGTAAACCGTGCTATTGGCATCGCGAGCCGGCACAAATTATTCGAGTTGTCTAGAATATTTCTTTTTTAAGAGTTTTAGAGATATTTTTAGATGTAATTTTTTCAAAATTCTGCATAAATTTATTGAAATCAAATTTTGGATAATGAAATTGTTTATAATGTTTTTCAAAATATTTATATGTACAATAAAATATTATTTAAAAACTAATTTAAATAACAAAAATCAAAATTTCATTTTAAAGTTTTAAACTCCAAAAAAATAACAATTAAAAACAAATTCCAAATTAATATTTGACACCTGTGACTTTAATATGCTGAAGCCACTTATCTGTTTCATTCATAAAAAGAAAATATAGCTCAGACGAGCAGTGAATTCATGCCAAACGTGTAAAATATAGTTAAAATTAGATACGAGAAGTGAATTTATTCCAAACCTGTTTATACGCGTTGTTCATTTAAGTAAATTTATGACGAAAGTGAATTTATGGAAGGGACGTGCTTGTTATTTGTTTATAGTATCTTGATTCCCATCTGTCAATTATGGAAATCCTACATATTATTGTTCCGAGGGTGTAACTACGCCTTAATTAATTAAAAAGATTGAGGCGATAAGTGAATTTATGTGAAGGCACATGCGCGTCATTTATTTAAAATATCAGTTGTCAATTACTGAAATAATGCACGTTATTATTATTCCTGAAGTGAATTAAGATCTGGAATTAGATTTTGTGATGACACAATCAGGGATGGATGAGATTCATTTCATGTCTATTTTAATGTATCATTCAAATTAGCATTTACAGACGACATTGAAATTTGAAATATTTAATGGCATTGAGATACAGCGAAAGACGGCTGAGATTCATTTTGAATTTTGTCAATCCGGAGCATTTGCATAAAACGATGGAATTTGAAAATTTGAATGAGGTTGAAGTACAATATACAAAATTGTAAAGCAATTACTTTTATGACATTTGCCTGTCTCCGATCCGTCTTTAGGATTAGGCTAATCATCAATTACGTGGCGTCTTTGCTTGTATGGAGGATTTTGATTTAACTCTGACCATGATAATATCTTAAAACTGCTATTTCGTCAATTTTTGAATATTTATAACTGTTATGGTCTTAAAACTGTAATTTATGGTAACAATCTCAAAACTTTTATCCAAAAATTATGAAAATCTTATTAATTTAAAAAAGATTCTTGGCTTATGGTTAACAATTTTAACAACTGTTATCAAAGATTTGGTCTATGTTTTTATTTTAATCATAATTTCATTATTAATTATTTTTTTGGGTTAATTTGATGTAAAATTGTAGTTTTACACTGAGTTTACATAATTAGATGCCTTGATTGTGGTTTTAGAAAGTGTTAAATCTACTTTTACATCCAAAAATACAATTCACATAATAAAATATTATATCTTAATTATAAATAATCTCTCTATTTAATGTTATATAAAATTCCACAGGACTCAGCTCCTGTGGATTTTACGGATAATCTTACTTTTCTTATAGTTTTTTGTGTTTTTGGCATAAGTGTAATAGTTTCTATTTCAATTGCAACTTTTATGGACACACTAAAGTAGTTAAAGCAGTAAGTAGAAGGAAAAAACAATATCAGTTTTGGTTGGCTTTTAACGCAGGTTGAAGCTACCACATGCAATAGAATATGTATAGAAACTTTCTCTTTAAAAAATAGAATATAGAAAGACTATGAAATTTACAAAAAAAAAAAAAAAAAATGTTATATAAAATTATAATGTTAAGTATGATATAAATTTGAAATTAAGAATATTCATTTTCTTGAAGATAGTGAAACGAATGAAAGTTTTTTCTCTTTGAGGATGTTATAGTTAATGAAGAGATCATGAAAATGAGACCTCCCAACACTAGTACATTTTTCAAATATTAACTCTTTCCTGATCCGACTTCCCATCCATTGAGGATGTTATAGTTAATGAAGAGATCATTTTAATGAGACCTCCAAACACTATTACATTTTTCAAATATTAACTCTTTCATGATCCGACTTCCCATCCACTAAAAACACTAGTACATTTTTCAAATAGTTAATTCCATTAACTCTTTCATGGGAATGATAAGAAATTAGAATTAGAAAGGGAAAAGGAGATTGAAATTGTATTTTAAAGAGTAAAATTTAACATATAATTTAGTTATTAAATTTTAATATTGTCAAGTCATTGATACTTATTAGATCTAGGGTATGGAGGCGATTTAGTTTGAAGCTACAACATTGTAAATTAGGGATTTCATTAGAGGGGAGGAGCTTTTCTTCCTTTTTCAGAAATGTAGTGGTTAATAGAGAGCTAAAGAGGAAGCAATCAAATCCATCAAAAACTAATCATGGTCAAGCCAACGACAATTATCTAGGTGTGGGAAGGGGCATGAAACCCTAACATTGCGACTCAAGAGAAAACTTCCAAATCTAATCCTAGAGAACTCCTCTTCTAGGTCAATGAGGAAGTGTATTCCCATAGAAAACAAAATCACCACACCTAAAATGGCTCATTATATACCATTTATGAAAGTCATGCAGTAATTGGGAAGTTTATAAGTATCTTACCATTGAAGATGGCCCTTGCTTGGTGGATCAAAACCCATTGGAACCCAAAAGGGCGAGCTAATCTTAAATTGGGCTTCAAGGGATTCTTCGCAACAATTTTCAACAATCTAGAGGACCATGAGAATTTATTTAAGAATGGTCCTCACTTGTTTTACTTAGTGGAGCATTACCTTCACGTTTTACAAAAAATATTACTCTAGCAAAGGAAGATTTCACTACAACACTAGGTTGGGTCCATCTACGTTCTCTTCCTCATAAGCTCTTGGATCCAAAAATATTGGAGGGAATATGAAATAAATTGAGATCCTTTGTCATGATATTATATGTCATTGAAGACAACCATCACATATCTTATACTCATATATGTCTCTTTATAAATGTTTCACAACCAATCCTAGTGAAAATATATCGAAGCTACCATGATGTGTACTAATATCAAACTAATGATTACAAGCACATACCTCTATGTTGTTGTAAATGGCATAAGCATAGCCATATATTTAGTGATTTCCTACTTAATGCCTCATCTTGCCCATTATAAACCCATGGATGAAAAATATCTTGAAGATTTTGAGTAAGTGGCGAATAAAGAGGAATAAATCCTAATAGTGTATATTTTCAGATTTTTAAGTATACTTTTATCATCTTTGTTGTAATGGAATGTCCAACGGAATATCGATGGTAGTTTACATATCACATGTTCTATGTGCATATCCTCCAGTAAGGCACATTATTGGTTCCAAAAGAGGATCAATCCTATAGCTATCTAATTAAAAGGGTTCCATCCCTCTTCATCATGAAAATTTATAAGGGGATCAGGTCATTTAAACCAATGCTAACTATCAATCCAAGGGTCCCTGTCTTTTTTGACCTGAGTGCCATTTACAACCTTCTAGCAAAGGAATTCACCAATTATAGGGAAGGTTTTTATAATTGTGTTCCATATGATCAATCCACTTTTTGTAGTTTTCTAGCCAGATTTAATCTACTACATAGTACATAAACGACTAATGTATTTATGTTGTGTGATATATTCCCACAGACCCTCTTCATGAAGGAACTTCCACACCCCATTGGCAAAAAAGGATTTTGAGACCTAGAATATGTTTTTAAGCACCACCCATCATGATCCTTAGGGATGGAAATGCACTTCCATGTTGTGAAGGAAAAGGTATTTTTGTTTTCCTTCCATGCCCTAAGAAAACTTCTAATAAGTTTTTGAAATTTTTGTAAAGTTCCCAATGTATTCAATGAAATATTTGCCCAAAAAACAAAAATGGCCTCCAAAACCACTTTGAATAAAACAAAACGCCCTAATATCAAGAGGCATTCATTACATTATACTTGGATTCATTTTTCCTTTTTTTTCGAATAGTTATTTTTGGTCCAATTTGAGATATTTGACCGATTTGAGGACGAAACCCAAGTATTTTAATCTAGAATTCAATAGATTGAGAATAGTGTAGAAAAGATGCTTCATGGAGGCATTTATATGGTCAAGGATCCTCTATCCAGACATAGAGTTTTTTTCATTATTTATTTTATTCTTGTAGCTTCAATTAAGATGGAAAAAATATCTCTTAATGTGAGGATATGAGATAATTTTAATTAAAATAAAACAAAACACCATCCACAACAAGTAAATGTGAGAGTTTGTACCCATGCAAGAAATTGATTCGTTTAAATCCTCCTCTTGATTTTGCACCCATAATTAATCTGCATAATATTTCTAATACTAAAATAAAGAGGAGTGGAGATAAAGTAAAACACTATCTTATGCCTCTTTTTTCATGAAATAAAGGAGAGGATACGTCATTTATCAACAAGGCAAAGGAGGCAGTGCTATTGCAATTCATTACCCAAGTTACAAAGGAATGACTAAAACCAAGGTGTATAAGGAATAGTATGAGCTATAACCTATTTAATTGATCACAACCTTTAAAAATATCAACCATGTAAAGGATTAATGTTTTTTTTTTTGTTGTGCATTGATTGAAGGCCTTCTTAGGAAAGACCCATTTCTTCATGGATCTAACAATTTAAAAAAATGAAATTGTTCCTGCGACATGTGATCAAACAAAATATCCTTAATCCAAAGGGAAATGAGTTTGGAGATGATATTATACATGGAATTGCAAATATATATTGGAAAAAAGTGATCAAAGGAAAAGGGAGAGTTTGATTTGGGGATGAGGTAAATGAAAGTGGAGTTGAAAGGGGCAATGATCTAACCCGAGGTTTGAGAGTATTCAACAAAAAAGAGGAGTTCATTGCAAGAAAACAAAAGCATAAATTCGATAGGAAAGCAATCTAGTCCATGGGTTTTCCCTCTCTAAAAAATATGAAGGACTTCGGGGAGTTATTCTTTTGTATCCTTTTCCATTAGAGAAGTGTTCCCTTCTTGATTAATAAAACTAGGGAAAATATTCACAAGATTCAGAACCTATTGAATGGAGGCTCTTTGGGGGGCAGAGAAAATGTATTAGAACTATTTGCAACCCTCCTTAGATATATCTTTGAAAGAGGTTGCAAATGAGAAATATGATTTCTTTACCTCCCATGTCATGTTGTGGGATTTTTGTTGGTTTACAATTATGTGAAAATATTAAGTGTTCTCAAATCCCTCTGGAAACCACATGGATCTACCTTTCATTCTCCATTCCCTCTTCTTGTTGAGATTTTTTCTTTTTTCTTTTCCTCTAGTTCCTTAATTTGAATTTTTTGAACCATAGAAGTTGATTCTAAGGTTTTTTTCTCATAAAAAGATTAAGTCAAGTCTCAATTTCAGTTAGGTATTTATTCTCCACTTGTTTTATCCTCTTAGCCCAATTAATGATCAATAATTTGTCTTCTTTGATATTTTTGTGAAATTTAATAGGAGAGGATTTAGAGGAAGAAGAGGATAAGGGGATCCAATAGGATTTTAGAGCATCGATAATAGAGGGATGTTCCAACAAAAAAATGTTAATTTTAAAGGGAACATGGTGATTAAAAGGAAAGGGATCAAGACTTAGGAGGATGAAAAAGTGATCAAAGTCCCCCCCCAATAATGGAGCTTCATGTTAAATGAATGCCCAACTCCAATAGAGAATACAAGATAATGAAACAATCCAATATTTTTGTAATGATCTCTAAACTAGATTTGGTATTTGTCCAGGCAGGTATAATCTTTGCAGGTAAAACATAATCAGATTAGAGAAGAATTTTGAGATTGATTCTAACATAGGGACCCCATATTTCAGCAACTCCGAGTGAGAAAATCAAATCCCCACCCAAAACAATCCTTCCAAAATCCATTATGGGAGGAATTCCAAACTCGACCAATATTCTTGCTTGTCAAGAAAAAGGCCCATATACATTGATATAGAGGATGTATTTGTCCATTTCTCTTAAAAAAATGTCGTTTTCGATTCAAGATTTGATGGACCAAGTTGAGGAAAGGTGTATCCATCTAGCTTCCTAGTCGGAAGCAATACCCCTTGACCTTCTTGTCACATATAATGCAAGAAAATACAAAGAGAGGAGATTTGATTTGAGGGTTGTAATCTATTTTTGTCCATCTACCATAGTCTCTTGTAGAAAAGGAATTTAAAGAGAGTGAAGGTTCACCAATCATTGGATATCTAGGATTTTGAAATGTTTTTATATATCCCTACAATTTAAAGAGAGAAATTTCATGTGGGAGTCTAGGTGGGGAAAAGTTCTCTAAAATCCTGAATGATTGACCTTTGTTTCCCAGATTTAGTTTTTTATGTGTGTAAGGTCTTGAGTAATTGAGAGTTGTGATTTTCATCCTTGACCTGAGAATTTTAGAGGGACCCCTAGTGAACAACCCAAACTTCCCCTGGGATTGAGAAGAAAGGAATTTGAGGATTCTAATGATAGAAAAGAGGGGGGATAAGTAGAGGATCTTAGATTATACTTGGAGGATTGAGATATAGATATGGGATGGGGGGCTGAAACAACAAGGAGAAGGAGAGTGGTAGAGGAAATAAGTTTAATAGAGGGGAGAGAAGGGGGATAAATAGGATGGGAGTACAGGGAAGGGAACAAGGAGGACTAGATTTTGAAGATTCATCAATGAAATAGTCTTAGAGGGAGAGGGAGGGGAAACCATAGAACAAGAAGGCTTTGAAGATATTAAATTAAAAAGGAGGAGGACACATCAATTCCAAAACCATACCTTCAGAGGGTTGGCACTCCATAGGAGTAGATTCTTGAATTCAAGCTTTTGTGCTAGCAATTAAATGAGGGGAAACAATATCATGTGAGGACTCCAATTGGGGTGAATCCTTCCCCACCTAAGTTGTATTAGACTGCTTTTTACGAGAAGGGTTGAAGTGACCTTCTTCATTCGATGATGAAGGAGGGGATACTGTGTACATAGCATCCTTCGTTATCCATCTCCTTGAGAGATTTCCGAGGGCACAATATTTTCTATGATGGTCATGGGTGTGACAACAAGTGCATTTACAAGGAACCCCTTCTTATTCCAGGCTATGTTGATGCTTGAGGGTTTTGGAGTTGATAGATATATAAGCAAAAAGACCTTTGGAAAGATTCAAAGCCACCAATATCCTTGCCATGTCCATATAGCCAATGTTCTTAAAAGAGTAACATTCTTCATAGAAAAAATTTGAGAGTATTACCAATTTCTTTAAGGATATTTTCCAACCATAATATAAGAGGGAAGCTATGGAGTAGGACCCAGATAGACATTAAAGTTTGTTTCTTAGATCTTGCGTCAAAAATAACTTGTCTATGGTTTTAGGTAAGGTGCAGGAGAGCCCAAAACCATTTTTCATTCAAGATAATTTTGGCGTTCATTGATTGCTTCATTATCCACCCCATCTAGCCCTCACCTAAAATTACATTTCAGAGAATATTTGAACAATAGTTGAAAATTTTGTTTTATCCATCAGTGTAGGATCACCATGGACATTATTATACAACCAAAATGCCTCAAAATGGCTTCTTCTCCATGCTAACTTAATCCCATTTTGTTGAATGCCCTTGCCTAATAACAGGGAGGGTTCCTTAACCTTTCATTTTATGCATTTCTCTTTTGTCTCATTTGGTCATTGACATGTGGAGGTGAGAGAAACGGGGGCCAAGGGTTTTTATCGCCTTTGGTAGGCATAACTCGGGTTAGAAAATGTTGAGAAAACCAAGAGACGAGTTTGAGGATTGTTTGCAAAAGAGTGTGTATGACGAGGGAGGGATACAAAACAAGCACTAGGGATGGACAAAGGTGTCTAACGGTGAGAGATGAGAGATGGGTTCTGCAAGTAGCCAGTCACAGTTAAGTAGTAGTGGTGAGTCGATAAATGTGCAAACCATAGGAGCAAGGGTCTTTGAGGAGGGTCCAAAATATTTGTGTTGGGTGGTGTGGCATGCGAGGATTGAACCCCTTGCCTCGCCCCATATTCATTCGAAAAAATCCTACTAATGAATCAGATATGATATCTTAGAGAAAGTGTGTGACTGGGGTCATACATAGTTGCGATGACGAAGGCAAGGATCCATAGAGAGAAATACCCTCGAGGGGATCATCCATATAATTGACTCATCTTTGTACCTTGAGTGGATCTACTAAGGGAATGGTGCAAGGGAAGGAGACATGAGGGAAAGGAGGGGAAGGGGACCAGGGCCTTTCGACCCTGTATTCTAGTCTAGGGCATTTTCAGAGCCTCAAAAAAACCTCATCCACAAAATATTAATCTATCAAACTACATACTTAAAAAATCAATTATTTTTTTTTCTTTCAATTTTAATTTTATATATAAATAAATTTGTATTTCCTATATTAAATATTGTACATTAAAAAATATAGTCAAAGCTAAAGTAAGCGCTACACAATCTAAGAGGATCGATGGAGCTTCTCTTAAATATGTGGAGTGCACCTAGAGTATGCCCTAAAACTGTTTTTGCTTAGCTAAGAGCCCGTGAGACATAAAGAAACAAGTTAACAACCTAAGACATAGATATAATGTTAATATTAAATGGAAAATTAATATATTTATCATTAAAATTCTTCCATAAAGATTGCTTATTTTCCTCATAAATGATAACACCTATCGAGGTAATTTATTTTTTCTCATACATAACAACACTTGTAAGGATAATTAATTTTTCTCATGAATGAATTACACTATGAGCGTCTCCCAACAAAATTTGAATTTGAAATAAAAAAATCTAAACCCCACACAAACCGTTTAATATACATTTCATAAATGATTTGACCTCAATATAATTTATAAATATATATTCATTACACATGATTGTAAATCTTAACATCCTAACCCTACTGATTAGTTATAAATATATATTTATTACACGTGATTGTAAATCTTAACATCCTAATCCTACTGATTAGTTTGAATTTCAAATTGAAAGAGCTTGTCGTGACTAGAATGATAGGGCCCGGAATTGGTGAAATACAACCAGTTAAAAAGTGTTGTCGGCTTGAAATTGAAAGAACAGGGACAATTTTAATTAAATTAGAAAAGCTTTTGCGTTTTTATTTTTTTTGGATTAATGTATTTCCGGGCATTATCCACCATTCAAATGTTTCATAAGTTTTTCACCCATTTATACATTTAAATGTAATTGAAAATTATAGTTTCAAGAAAAAAAATTATGGCCCTATTCCAACCAAAATTTATGAAGTGAGCCAAATGGACACCCATGCAATTCCTGGTCCCAAGCTTAGTTTAACCAGAAATCAGAAAGCAGTCCTGACTCTGGAAACTTACATCAAGGGTAACGTTGCCAGGGAGTTAGCAGATTTGTAAGGAAACTAGTTACATCAAGGTTAGGGTTGCAGGGCAAACATTCGGCTGTAAGATTGACTCTTCCGTAGCGTTATATCAACCGACGTAAACCGTGCTATTGGCATCGCGAGCCGGCACAAATTTTAATATTTCTTTTTTAATATTGGCATCGAGTTGTCTATAATATTTATTTTTCAAGAGTTTTAGAGATATTTTTTAGATGTAATTTTTTCAAAATTCTGTATAAATTTATTGAAATCAAATTTTGGATAATGAAATTGTTTATAATGTTTTTCAAGATATTTATATGTACAATAAAAAAAACTAATTTAAATAACAAAAATCAAAATTTAAATTTAAATTTTTAAACTCCAAAAAATAACAATTAAAAACAAATTCCAAATTAATATTTGACACCTGTGACTTTAATATGCTGAAGCCACTTACCTGTTTCATTCATAAAAAGAAAATATAGCCCAGACGAGCAGTGAATTCATGCCAAAAGTGTAAAATATAGTTAAAAATTAGATACGAGAAGTGAATTTATTCCAAACCTGTTTATACGCGTTATTCATTTAAGTAAATTTATGACGAGAAGTGAATTTATGGAAGGGACGTGCTTGTTATTTGTTTATAGTATCTTGTTCCCAGGGTGTAACTACGCCTTAATTAATTAAAAAGATTGGGACGATAAGTGAATTTATGTGAAGGCACATGCGCGTCATTTATTTAAAATATCAGCTGTCAATTACTGAAATAATGCACGTTATGATTATTCCTGAAGTGAATTAAGATCTGGATTTAGATTTTGTGATGACACAATCAGGGATGGATGAGATTCATTTTTTCTTCTGAAAAAAAAGGATGAGATTCATTTCATGTCTATTTTAATGTATCATTCAAATTAGCATTTCCAGACAACATTGAAATTTGAAATATTTAATGGCATTGAGATACAGCGAAAGACGGATGAGATTCATTTTGAATTTTGTCAATCCGGAGCATTTGCATAAAACGATGGAATTTGAAAATTTTAATGATGTTGAAGTACAATATACAAAATTGTAAAGCAATTACTTTTATGACATTTGCCTGTCTCCGATCCGTCTTTAGGATTAGGCTAATCATCAATTACGTGGCGTCTTTGCTTGTATGGAGGATTTTGATTTAACTCTGACCATGATAATATCTTAAAACTGCTATTTCGTCCATTTTTAGTCCCTGCCCCTTCGGGCTGCAGGGACTTATGTAATCGTTTTTGAGATGTGTTATTAGTTCCACACAAGAATCAAGCTGTTTAATCCAAATAAACCTAATGTTTTAAAATTATATTTTATAAATCACTTTTAAACACCTCCTTTTCAACGAATGATCTTCTCTGAATTATTATTATGGCCAATCAACAACTTAGACATCTTATTTGGCCTCATATCGAGGCAAGATGATATTGAAAGTTAGGATAAATAACATTTGATCTCCAGAATTTTAGTTTCAATCGATTAATGCTAACATTAGTTTGGCATTTTCATCGACATTTCATGTTTATAAATTAAAAGACTTGTAACAAGATTGCAGAGAATTCCGACGGTGGTACCCATGTGCCTTGGTGTGGTGTTTCGTGACATGGCACAACATAATAGATGGCTGTGTGCATGCCTACCATATGGTTGTGTGCATGCCTTGGTGTGGTGTTTGTTTACATGCCCTTGGTGTGGTGTCTGATGAAACGGCATCGATCAAAATGTATAACAAAGCAGAGCTAGCACAGGAACCAGGCTCTACAAGATTTGCCGGAGGAACCAGGCTCTATATGCTCTGTGCAGTTGTGGTCTCTTTCTAGGGTGTTTATATGCATGCGCGATTTCTGCCTTCCCCCCTCCCCTGAACGAGCTAGTGCTGGTATCCATTGGAGGAGCTTGATTGCAAGAGCTCGACTCCTCGCCGTCAATTTATTGGAAGCAAGGCTCTGTCTTTCAACCAGCTCTCACAATTCATGAATCATTCGGGTCATTCGAGCATAAGTTGAACTCATTTGGCGGAGGCACTTTATAGAAATAATTGACTTAATTTGATCTATCTTTGCTGCTGTAATGGAGCCTCGCCCCGGTCTTCTTTTTCTATATAGAAAAGTGACTTTCCTGTAGGTGGCACTAAAATGAATGCGAATGGGTAGGCAGTAAACCAAATAGATCATATCTGTTAGATAAGGGGGCAGGACTTTACCGATCGGGTTGATCAAGACCTTACTGGACTGGGTTTCCCTTTAAGGACCTTACCTTCCTAGAGCTCGGGTAAGACTAGGACCTTACCAAGCTAGAGTGTTTTTCCAAACCCAAACTAGTTTCTCTATCGAAGGCTCTGTTCATCAGTTTGGTAGGCCTACCTATGCGGGCGATGTAAGTTTCATTTGGGTAATCTCATGATTGTTCATCTCCTTATCTATTTGTAATATATTTTGCAATTTCAGTTTTTTTTGGCAAACTTACAGGCAGAGGGATTTCTAACAATGCAGTCGGTTTATATTTTTCAATTTCAGTTTATTCGTGCCACTCTATAAATGTTTTTTTAAGCAATCTTACAACCAAAGGGATTTCTAACAATGCAGTCAGTTTATTCAATGCAAGTTCAAGTTCAAATTATTGGTTAGCTAATTCCTCTGGTTTCTGAATATTCAGAATACGAACTGTTTTTATACAAATCTAAACGTACATAATAAGAATTCTGGTTCTGTTTTGTACAAATCTAAATATAAATAATATGAATTCTTGTTTATAAAAGAAACTAAAAATGCAATCACCTTTAATTGGTTTTTGTTGTAGTGGTTGAGTAGCTATATCGACCAATGCTTCTACCTAATAGCTTTGATGTCTGCTAATGTTAAGGCTTTATTGTGACAACAAATTCAAGCTTCCGTGTAATGAATGAAGAAGCAATTGACTGTTGTCATGTTCTCTCATGGCATTAAGTTGATGCTATTTTACCTATTAAAAAATAACAAATGTTTACCTATTGTTACAGATTATAGATGTGGGCTTCCTTTCGCACTGGTAGCATCCAGACTGGTTTCAGTAGTTCCAGTCTTCAAATTCCCATATATAAAGGCCCAGATCGATACCCATAACCAATTGTTTCAGGTGGTGAAGAACGAGACCCAGATTCAGATCGAGCAGAGGGTGCCTACCTTCCTTTCTTCACGAGTGGTCTTTTCAGATAGTGAAGCTTACTTGAATTGTTATTCTTCTAATTTACTGTGAAACATGGTTGTTTCAATTAAATCTCCTGCACCAACTATTCAAAAAACCAGAGAGGGGATACGTGGGATGCCTGCATCTGCACGTGCCCACCATGTAGCTTTATTTCTCTACATTTAACTTTATGTTATGTTTCTTATGTGCCCACCAGAAAGTTTTACATTTCTATATTTACGTTCATGTTTGTTAAATATTATTTAATTTTTAATTTTTTACTAATTTCTTTTTCCAACAACATGAAATCTCCACATACTTTCTGCAGGAACCGATAAGAAAACTTTCTATATTTACCTTCATGTTTGTTATTATATCTAATTTTTAATTTTTTACAAATTTCTTTTTCCACCAACATGAAATCTGCACATACATTCTGCAGGAACCGATAAGAAATACATGTTATAGTCAAACACAAAATTCATTAAGTCACTTTCCCCTTGACGCTTAAACACTATAAGTAGACACAGGGATATAGCTATTGGTTATCATTCTACCTTCGCTGTGAATTCTGGAACTCGATGAGGAAATGATGCTATTCCCTCAAGTACTAGTTGTTGAGCATCTATTTATCTTTTTTCCATGAAATTCATTTATACAATTTATTCAGCATTCATTTTTCTGAATAAACCCTAATCCCGTGAAAGACCGGAGCAGTCAATTTGACCTTGAATCAATCCCATAGCTCATGCCTTTTTTTTATTTTTTTTCACGGTGTAGGGCTAATTGAATGAATGAGACAGCGGGGGCTACTCTGCCTACTCTCTCTCTTTTCATGTTTTGTTCTCAAATACATCACCAGCTAATCCAGAAACATCACATTTTTTCGTGTTTCGTGTTTTGTTCTCTAGTAAACACATGGATGGAAATTCATCTATTAGTCACAGTCGATATATCCTTATCCCAAATGTGATTACTAAACAGGGCAGGGACTTGTTGCTTGCAACTCCTCTTGTTGAATATTTATAACTGTTATGGTCTTAAAACTGTAATTTATGGTAACAATCTCAAAACTTTTATCCAAAAATTATGAAAATCTTATTAATTTAAAAAAGATTCTTGGCTTATGGTTAACAATTTTAACAACGGTTATCAAAGATTTAATCTATGTTTTTATTTTAATCATAATTTCATTATTAATTATTTTTTTTTGGGTTAATTTGATGTAAAATTGTAGTTTTACACTGAGTTTACATAATTAAATGCCTTGATTGTGGTTTTAGAAAGTGTTAAATCTATTTTTACATCCAAAAATACAATTTACATAATAAAATATTATATCTTAATTATAAATAATCTCTCTATTTAATGTTATATAAAATTATAAAGGACACAGCTCCTGTGGATTCGATGGATAATTTTACTTTGCTTATAGTTTTTATGTTTTTGGCTTAAGTGTAATAGTTTCTATTTCAATTGCAACTTTTATGGACACAGTAAAGTAGTTAAAGCAGTAAGTAGAAGGAAAAAGCAATATCAGTTTTGGTTGGCTTTTAACTCTCTGAGTGGCAGACTTGGTTTCCATCGAGCAGGTTGAGGCTACCACATGCAATATAATATGTATAGAAACTTTCTCTTTAAAAAATAGAAAATAGAAAGACTCTATGAAATTTACAAAAAAAAAAAAAAATGTTATATAAAATTATAATGTTAAGTATGATATAAATTTGAAAATTAAGAATATTCATTTTCTTGAAGATAGTGAAACGAATGAAAGTTTTTTCTCTTTGAGGATGTTATAGTTAATTAAGAGATCATGAAAATGAGACCTCCCAACACTAGCACATTTTTCAAATATTAACTCTTTCATGATCCGACTTCCCATCCATTGAGGATGTTATAGTCAATGAAGAGAACACTAGCACATTTTTCAAATATTAACTCTTTCATGATCCGACTTCCCATCCATTGAGGATGTTATAGTCATGATCCGACTTCCCATCCATTGAGGATGTTATAGTCAATGAAGAGATCATGAAAATGAGACCTCCAAACACTATTACATTTTTCAAATATTAACTCTTTCATGATCCGATTTCCCATCCACTAAAAACACTAGTACATTTTTCAAATAGTTAATTCCATTAACTCTTTCATGGGAATGATAAGAAATGAATGATAAGAAATAGAATTAGAAAGGGAAAAAGGAGATTGAAATTGTATTTTAAAGAGTAAAATTTAACATATAATTTAATTATTAAATTTTAATATTGTCAAGTCATTGACACTTATTATATCTAGGGTATGGAGGCGATTTAGTTTGAAGCTATAACATTGTAAATTAGGGATTTCATTAGAGGGGAGGAGCTTTTCTTCCTTTTTCAGAAATGTAGTGGTTAATAGAGAGCTAAGGAGGAAGCAGTCAAATCCATCAACAATTAATCATGGTCAAGCCAACGACAATTATCTAGGTGTGGGAAGGGGCATGAAACCCTAACATCGCGACTCAAGTGCAAACTTCCAAATCTAATCCTAGAGAACTCCTCTTCTAGGTCAATGAGGAATAATCATGGTCAAGCCAACGACAATTATCTAGGTGTGGGAAGGGGCATGAAACCCTAACATCGCCACTCACGAGCAAACTTCCAAATCTAATCCTAGAGAACTCCTCTTCTAGGTCAATGAGGAAGTGTATTCCCATAGAAAACAAAATCACCACACCTAAAATGGCTCAGTATATATCATTTATGAAAGTCATGCAGTAATTGGGAAGTTTATAAGTATCTTACCATTGAAGAAGGCCCTTTCTTGGTGGATCAAAACCCATTGGAACCCAAAAGGGTGAGCTAATCTTAAATTGGGCTTCAAGGGATTCTTCGCAACAATTTTCAACAACAATTTTCAACAATCTAGAGGTTCAACACATTATCGAATGCGTTACACCCTGCTACGACATGGATAATAAATGGTTGTGACAGAAAGGCCTGAGATGATATATGAAAATAGTTTTTTCTAAATATTTCATGTATATATGAGTAATTAAAAAAATTACTTAAATGGATTATGTATATATGAGTAATTAAAAAAAAGTACTTAAATGGATTTTTATTTTTATTTTATATCTAATATTTCATAGAAAAATCAATTTCACATCAATCATTTAATTTTCAATTTAATTTTTATTTTATATCTAATATTTCATAGAAAAATCAATTTCACATCAATCATTTAATTTTCAATTTAGGGAATATCAGAATAATAATATATGTTAATAATTTAATAGAGAAATTTTTAAAATGTATTTTATATTTTAGATAGTAAGAAAATTTATGATAATTATGTTGTTAAATTAGTACTCGGACATTTCACGACGAGAAAAACCACTCTTCCTGGAATTACTCGTCCGTATGGGGGGTGGTTTTTCACTCATGCTAAATGCTTCTAGGTCTTGGATTGTTAACTTGTTTCCTTACATCCTAGGAAGACCAACTCTTAGCAAAGCAAAAGAAGTTTTAGGGCATACTCCATACTCAACACTCCATTTATTTATATAAATATTGGGATTTGTAAATTTATTAATATTATATATTTACAAATAATTAATAAAATAATATAAATTTTAATCATTAATATTTAATTTTATTAAACAAATATAAAATTTAGAGACTTGTAGTTTTAGGTTGATAAGTGTATTTTTTTTGGAAAGTTTTTAGAATTTTAATTTAACTATCAATAATTCTTATATAGATGGTAGGGATTTAACCTCTACGAAATATATTGGTAAGGTTACACAATCTCTCTCTCCCCTTCTGGCATCACCAAGTCTTAGAAGGCATTGGAAAATCATTGGGGAAATTTCTAAAGATGGATCGAGAAACAATAGACAAAAGTATATTTACTTTTTCCTATATATGTGTGGAGATAGACTTGCACGAAGGCATACCAGATCGCGTCCATCTAACTTACTAAGATTTCAAGTGGAAAAAATGGTTATATTTTGAAATACCACTTTCAGTTGTGGGATCTGTCATCAGACAGAGAAATTGTAGCATTCATGCACACGAGAAAAACAAAGAACAAAGAAGAGATCGCAAAAGCGAAAGGGTTGGCAGTTTCCAAATCCACCTTCTTCGGATGACGAAGATGAAGAAATGGATGAGAGTCAATGGCAACTAGAGGAACATAATCAACAAGGATCTAAAATGGAGGAGGGAGAGGAGAAGAAGAAAGCCAATGGTTTAGTGATGCCTCATACTCCTAGTAATCGGCTCGAGGAAAATGGCAATGGTATAGAAGAAACAAATATCATAGTAGTAGAGTAGCAGAAGGTGGTCATGCCCATTCAAAAGGAAGCAAGGGGCATAAAGTGAACCCATACATCTGAGAGCTCGGGTTTAGACAAAGAAGCTCCCCCAAAGGTGAAATCCAACCAATTGGAAATAGTAGCGACGACTCTGAATCAAGGAGTTTGGTGAAAGGTGGAAAAAAAATAAATAAGAAAGGGGGAAACTAATTGATTATTATCACACTTAGCCCCAAAAATTTCATGTAATTATTATTCTTTTGTTTTTTTCATTTTGTGCATCGACCGAAAGGCTAATATGATGTAATGCTTTCAGGCATCTGCAAAATGTACATTTATTCCATGGTTTTCCTGGTTGAATAAAATTACATTTTTTTTTGTAAAAAAATAAAAAATAAAAAATAGTCTCATAAAAATAAAAAAATAGTCTCATATTAAGGGTCTAGATTTATCTTAAAAATAGTTATGCCCTTTCTAATATTTAAATATTTTTGATTAATAAAAAAAAAAAACATGTCATATTAACAAATGACATATGAAATGAGTTATGTTTTTTTTGGACATCGTAAATCATGGTATTGAATTATGATATGAAATGAGTTATGTTTTTTTGGACATCGTAAATCATGGTATTGTAACAAATTTTATTTATAAATTAGAAATTTGGATGGTAAAGTAGAAGTGAATATACATGGTTAAGAATTATGTTACATTTTTTCTCTCTCTCTATATATATATGTTTAGATCATAAACTAATTCTTTTAATAATAATAATAAAAAAAAAGTTATAATTATTTTTGGGAAAGGGGAACTGGGCCCGGGAAATAATGAGATGTATCATAAAGTGTTTCTTTATTCTTACCATAAATTTATATCTATCAAATTTTACCAACTATTTTATTCTTATCATGAATTTATATCTATCAACTTTTACCAACTATTTAATTTATATCGCCGCTGCAATAATTAAATAAATCATATAAATTTTATTTTTAATTATAAAATAATTTACTTAATATTCTTGAAAAGAAAAACATAAAAAAAAAGAAATTTCTAGTTTTTTTTCACCTCCCTATGGGCTAAACTTTGACTGTCGCCATTAGAAACATATCGAACATCACTAATAGCTCTTCTTCGTCATCCTTGCCTAAAGATTCCTATACAAATTAATTTTCTATTTAAAACATCGTATGCGCAAGTTAACTATTATTCTATTGAAAGCTAATTATATGGTAGGAAGGTGTTATGCTACTAAAAGGTGGTTAGACGGAGAAGTTGTTGAGCGTCAAATGCCAATAAGCTAACTGAACATAGATAACTTGCATCCATCATTGTCAATTTCAAATCATTGTTTGGCAAGGATCAAATAACATGGAAACTTATAAGTATTGAAACTTTGGTTTAATACTTATAAATACAGGTATCTATAACTATTGAAACTTTCATTATAATCATATTTTATTCAATTTCAAAACATAGATTAAGCTAAATTTGTTAAGGGTAATAAATGTATTACAGAACCAAGTCTATAATAAAACTTCAATTTTTATCCAATAATTTTTTTTTCCATTTCTGTTTATGAAACTTAAACAAAATTTCATGAGCGTATGCATTAAGCATTCTAATGGCTTTGTAGCTCAAGAGGGTAATAACCATCTGAATAACTCATAAAGAAGAAGAAGTAGTAAGTCCACAACCTTACATAAACTAGCTTCATGTTTATACGATCAAGTACATTGTTATACAATCTTCTAAAATTAGAAGTGTCTCAAAATGAAAATTTTCATATAAATGTATTATTAAAAAATCACTAAAATAAAGATTGTATAATTAAGATGAAAGTGAGATTTTTTATTATTCACAATATGTACATATAAATGCATTTGTTTCACTCTTGGTTTCATATTTAAATAGGTCTCTTACACTTTCAATGATTGTTGGAATTTCTCCACACCAACCTTGACGGATTACATGTCCATCATTCTCCCCCTTAATTTGAAGGGTGTATGTGAGTCCAAGCAGAGATATGAAATACAAAAATTCATGGAAACCAATGGTTGAATTTGCTCTCTAAAATGGTGGTTGATGGAAGACCACAAACCGAATGAGATAGACAAACCTAAAGTTTCTACCGATTATGGTTTAAGGATGACCACCAACTCTCGAGCTAAAGCTCGAAGTAGTTAATGGAACAATTATGAATCTGTCTAGAAGGTGAAGTATTATGTGAAGTGGAAGTGCTCCCTGATGATGGTTCAAAGGTAACTACGAATTGATGTAGCAAAAAATGAAGTCTTCTTTTCATAAGGAAGGCAACCAACCAAAAACATCCTCATGGAGTATGAATCTGTGTTTTAGTACAACTCTTAATATGTCTATGGCTATCTCTTGCTATAGGTTGTTGCAACTCGCTCTAGTTCAGGTTGTGGCTTAGCCTCGCTTGATATTTCTTCGAGGCTGTTAGTTGATCTTAAATTTCCCCCTGTCAGAAACAAGGCGATCATTAGGGAAATTTTGATGTCTAAAATGGGCTTCCTAAGGAAAATTATAAAATAATAGTGTAAATAATAAAATAAGATTAGATTACCTCATCGCGTTTTGGAGGAGAAAAAGAAAAACATAATTTTAAATATCCCTATGATTTTACTCAAATTTTGAGCAAAAGCATTTGTTGAATGCAACAAAAAAAAATCATTCAAGGAGTACCCATGTTTCATACTTTTGATGGACCCTACTACACGAAAATGTGAATTTTACATGAAAAACCTGTTGGGTATGTGTTATATTATTTCAATGACTAGTCACGCGTAGGGGGTTCATAGGGGGGGCAATAGCCCCCCTTGTACGTTGCGCCGGGCGCAGCAGGGGGTCACAGGGGCGGTGGCAGTCCCCCCTGTCGGGGTCCGAGGCAGCGCCCCGGGAAAAAAAATTTGGACCTTATTTTCCGGTGGGCGGACCTGCCCATGGTTTTGTGCATGGGTTTGCACATGGTTTTGGGGTATGATGGTTTTCGACCCTTGGTACTTTGTAGATCTGGTCAAGGGAACTACGGTTATGTTCTAATACATGGTTAATGGATTGGGGTTTATGTATGCTTCGACATGTATATATATTTGTTGTAACACTAAAAGGAATATAATGAAAAATTAAGCTGGTCGTCTCGATTTTGGGATCCAGGGGAAAATCTGTGTGTTTAACTGTTTTATGGTTTATGCTCTTGCTATTGTTTATTTTCTGTTTTAAGATTCGTTTGTAGATAATTTTTGTACAGGGTTAAAACCTACAAAAACATGATTTATTTTTCATATATTTCACATTTTTCATGTATTAGGGTCCATCAAAAGTATGTAATATGTGTACTTCTTGGGTGCAAAATGAAATTTTGCATCCTACGAGTGCTCCCACTTGAAATTTGAGTAAAATCATAGGGAGATAACTTGAAAATACAAGCTAAAAATTTATTTATTTTTATTTATTTTATTCTTTTATTTTTTTACCTTTTTACTCCAATCATCCCCCATGGTTGACAACATCATATTGAATATTATTTGTTCTTATAAAGTTGATTTTTGTTGTAAATTTTTTTTAGGCCCATCTTTTTACCTCAAAATTTCTCTAAAGGAAGATAAAGATATCTTCACTCCAAGATGTGTCAATTCTCAAGACTGAACTCTGAGGTATGACCAATATATCTTCTTGGTTGTTAAAGATTGTTTCTAGGAAGTGATACATCCAAGGTGAATATTTTCGCTTGCAAAAGTCTTATGTCTAGAGCATTTGTCTCAATGATAAGTATGTTTTCCACAATTCTTACAAGGGTGAAGATCAAAACACTAATATTTCACATGGCCAACCCAGTCATAGTGTTGGAATTTGACATTTTGATATGGCCAAGGAAAAGGAGCAAGTGAAATTGAGTTGTCTTGAATAAACCCAACAATATGAAACTTCATAGATTAGAATAGTCTAAAATATCAAAGGAAACATCCTTGTCATATCCAAGATCAGTTTCGTTGTTGTTCCTCTGAAACTTGATGGTTTTTGAATAACATATAATGTGAAAGGAAACATCTTTCTCCTATCCAAGGTCATTTCTATTATTGTTGCTGAAAAGTTATTCCCACTTTCTGATGATGGGCTTGGGAATAGTGACCCGAACCTCTACATCTTGATGCAAATGTTATCTTGAAATAACTTTACGAATCTGATCAATTATTGGTTGCTGATGGGAATGAAACTCAAACCTCAAAATGCGATTTATTATGAGCAAACACCTGTTTAAAATTTTGATTCTTTTGTTGTAGCTCATCTTTCTATAGTTATGATTGAAGCTAGAAAAACTCAATTTTATTTTTTTCATCGTGTAGAGAGAATTTAATATCAGTAAGAGTGGCTTTAATGATTTGACTGTGTTGTTAGTAGTAGAAAATATTAGAGTGCTAAATAAATTTATTAATCCATCAAATTTTCCCATTGTCTCAGCAAAAATAATGGCTCAATAGTCCTAGTGGAAATTGTAACAGGCTACACAAACCCTAACTATTGAAGATTTCAAAAGTGAAGAGAATTATTTTTCTAACAAAATATCATTTAACATACAATGTAGGCATAGGTGTCTCACATACCAGAATGGAGTTTGAAATTAAAAAAATTTCCAATTACTTGAAATCTTCCACTATTGCTAGAGTTGTATATGTAACATGAAACAATTCCAGTATTAGCAACTTGATTTATTGTTTCTGCAGATCTTTCCAAAAATCAAGCTACTACTACAATGTTTCCCTAAATCTTATTATACTTGATTTTGAAGTTGAATATGTCAGAAATGCTTTGAATTTATATGATTATTATAACTTAATGGTGCTTCAATGATTTGACAAGAAGACGAGAGAAAATCCACTCCTAATCTCAATATCATAAGAAAAGTATCAAGAAGGAAGCATGTTAAACAATACAACAGGTAACAAATCCTAGGTAGGTACATGTTGTGATTGATGCAAATGTCATTTCAGTTGTGAAATTGATGCACAATGTAGAATTTTATACCAATAAAGAGGTAGAATGGGTAATCTCCAATGCTACTTTAGGTGGTTCACATGAACAAATAAATTATTTTATGAATGAAAGATATTTTAAGCTCCTCTCAAAATCAATGTTGAGAAGTCTCCTACATAATTTACGACATATTTAGTTTCATCAGCTATTGAGGTCACTACTACATATGATAATGAATTTGTTGAGGCCAAAGATAAAAATAAGAGTTGCTCTACCCATTGGTCCACTTTTAAATTTGTATTTAGAAATTTGATTTATATACAATCATATGGGAAAACCACAAAAATATTATTTTTACAACATCAAGTCTATGTTATTTCTCGTATCTCCCACCAAATACACAATGACAAAAATAATAAGAAAAGCACAACAAGAACCATAACCTGCAAATTGTATTTAGTTTGAATCCTGGAGAGCTTTGCATCTATTTTAAGCATCTCTCAAGTGAAGCCAAGGTATCTCTCATTGGGGAAACACAATTGATGTTCCTCAAATACCTCACTGCATCAAATCTTTTTTGGCCAATATGAAATTTCACAAGTATCGATAAGCACATTTGCTACATGATAGAATGTAACCAGATATTTGAGGGGTGTGAATATTTCCAGTGGAGTCTTCAACATGGCCATGTTATTCTAATACTTTACAAACAACAACAAAAGTATTTGAGGTTGAATATATGGAAAAAACCAAAACTTATTCAATATTCACTTTGAAGTGTAGACATGGTCGTAGAGGATTATCATTTGACCTCTTGTAATGTATGGCTTGTGCTCTTCATATTTAAATTCATTAATTCACTCTCAATTATTGGATTTCCACAATGGGATAGTCATTTTCCTATGTTTGAACCTTAAAAAGGAGTGGCAAGCCTCAACCCATGGGCCAAGAAATTGTACGGTAACACATTTGTGTTGACCATGATATCAATGAGCTCAATGACCACTGTAGAAACCTCCTCTATCATCACCCTTCAAAGTGTGTTGTCAATTATCAAGTCATGCAGTAGAAATGATTTATGTGTTACAAAAATTGTGTCATTTAGGTATAGGATAAAAATTCTGTTAGCACTCTTTGATTTTCCTAATCTAAGGAGAAAAATGGTAGAGGCAACAACAAACCAGTTTAGGCCAAAATCTAGCCCTTCTTTCCTGAAGAGGGCTATCTCACTAGGATTTCTTAACAAATAGGATATTAGGCTAGATATTAAGCTCAAAAGGGTTTTTATTTTAGAGTTTTATTGATGAGAAAAGGTGCAAATCCATTGGGCACAGAGTCATATTCAAATCTGATTTTGTCCAATGAGATGATGGGAAGATAGAGGGTTTCTCCACAGGGGCAAGGTAGGCAACTTTGTTGGTGGTTTTAGATCAAATTTTTGTAGGTGGTGAAGAAAGAAAACGCGCAATACAAACACATTATAGCATCAAACCATGGATGAATTCTAAAGTGCTACTTTAAAGTCAAAATAATTAATAACTTGACAAACTAAAATAGAGCATCATTAAACATGAATTCTAGAACAATAATTTGGAATTTTCCAATAAATAAAGATGCACATTAAAGGTATTTAAAAACGCAAGATAACTTACAAATAAAATGAACACAAACCACCAAAATTATGACACAAGAATCACTGCCATTCACCTGTTATTTCATTCATTCGCTAGAAAAAGTCTTCAAAAATAAAGTGCACAAAGGTATTCTTCTCTAATCTCAACCAACCACCAACTAATTCTACATTCAAAGTCATGAATTATATACAATATTCTCTCCCTAAGTCTAAAGGGGTTGAAATCCACCTATTCCCCTAATAGTTAAAACTAATTACATGAAAATAGAAAACAAAAACCACTTTCCTAGGTACTTTCCACCTATCTACATGATTTAAACCACTTCTAGAAGTTCAAAATTAGAAATTCAAAATGAACAGTGTTGACTGTCTAGACTAAGAGCGCATTGAAGTGGCTTCCAAGCTTTATATGGTTGTAGCCTATAACTAACAAATAAAGAAACTAGATATGCCTCAAATTCTTCTGTGATGGTGATGGTACTCCTGAGGAAGTTTGAAAATACCTATATATCTCCCTTTGGCTCATACCCCACTTTCGCTGCGCACTTGTCTGTTTTCGCAACACCTTTACAAACTGAAAACTTCATTATCGTTTCCTCCATGTAGAATGCTAAAAACCTCAAAATATGTGTTGGAAAATTCATACAATCCATAATGGCAGCAAAAACCTTGAACTTCACTACCCCATAGCTATACAATTAACATATGAAAAGTGCAACAAGCCCTTGCTGCAATTCTGCTATTTTCAACAAAAATGATCTTTAGGCCAAAAATGAAGGTTTCAGGGCTGGGTTGAAGCTTCTTACTAGAGTTGTATCTTTGTACTAGCCTCTTCCAGCAAGTCCAGGTTACCTCTCTTCTGTTTTCTTCTAGCTTCTCTAACTTCAATTAGCCTTTTCTTAACCAACCTAAGTCTTTTTTCCAGGAACATATTTTGCACATATAAATTATCCACTTTCCTATACAGAGGAAACCTCCACTTTAGTTATACCTGGGCTTTTCAATAACTGGCATAAAAACCTCTACCTCTTTGAACAAGGCCATCTTGTCCCTATGGTCTTTCTCTGCAAGTTGATCCACTTGATGTTGTACACCTTCAAGTTTCTCCAGTAGCTTTTCATATTCCTTTTGTTCATAAAAAACAACAGGTTGCATAGTTTCCTTTTCTTGTAATTGTACCTTGGAAACAAACCTAGTCTTAGTTATCCTTAAATACTCAATTTTCCTCTTTCACCTTGTCAACTTCAATCACTACTTTACACTTTCCTTTGGCATCATCTGTCAATGCTTCCTTTGATGACTCTTCTCTTCTAGAATGGATAGTTTCTTGAGGCTCTTTATGTCTAAGATCCATATTCTCCTGCTGCAAATAACTTCTTGTCACATGTGCTTTGTCTAACTGATCCTGCAATTCCCTATTTTTCTAGTCTTTTCCATCACTTTCTACCTCTTTTTATGTGATTTTTGATTCCATGATTTGAATAGGAGATGATGAAGGAACCAAAAATAACATTTTTGTTGTAGGCCTTGTTCTTGGCACCCTTACCACCTTCTCTATCTTAGGGGAGAATTGTAGTTTCTTAGCACTTTTATTACCATCCAACTTTCCTTTGGTCAAAGGTTTCTTGACTGATCTTGATACAGGCCTTAATCACAACTGAAGGAGTATCTTTCTTGGTCCTTTGATTGTTTGAAGACTGAGTTTCCCAACCTGAAGAGATCAAGAACTCCTACCATGTCTGCTCTCTCCTCTCAATATTCTTCAAGACCAGTAACTTAGTCAATGGAAAATGAACTAAACTGGCCTCCACTTGAATTCCTTTTGTCCGCAATCGATCATCCATCTTACACAAACTCTCAAAAAATAATATGGAAGACTCATAGCTTTCTTGCTAGTGAAATGCATTAAGAGCCTCATTTGGTAGTGATAAACCCTACTGAATCTTCCTTCACCTGTAAAGTACCTTTGGATGACCTCTAAAAACTTTCCATGATGGACCTGTAAAAAACTTCTAAGAATAGATGAATCATATCCTTTCCTATGCTTAGGCTTCATAAAATATTTGAAGGAAACCAAGTCAAATTCCATTCCTTTGAACCACTCCTCTCCTCCTAAAGGAATCTCAGTGGCCTCAGATATTGTTCGGGCTGAAACTGGAAATGTCATGCTTCCCACCTTTACCTTTACACCATCAAAACCTTTAACAAATTCTTTAGTTAACTGCAAATGGAATTCTTAAATCAAGGAAAATTTTAGGGGCTAATATTCGTAGGTGGGCTAATTTTCTATACTTTTTTCCAAAAAAAATATTTGCCAATTTACATTTTTTCTAAAAATAATTCACCCAAATTTTATAGTATGAAATTATTCTACCTTGAAAATCACCAAGATATTATATAGACTAATATGATATTATCATAATTTCAAATATTTTTACAAAAAATATCATAATTTTTTTTATAATTTCTCTATTATAGATTAATAATATTCGCCAAGGTTTATAAAGTTTGAAATAGAAATCCATCCTTAAAATTTTCCCTGTCTTGAATGCTTTCACAAAATATCATGCATTGTGCTTGCTCAAAAGCCACCTTGATGGTTGGGTCTGCATTGATAGATGAGATGTTCTGAGATTCAAAATGCACAATGGCCCCCCCCTTTATGTTTCTTGTCCTCTAGTGTTTCCATATTTTTAATATTTCAGTGATGAATTTGGTAAGGTTACTAGGAAACAATGAAGGTGTTTCTGGCCTTCCAAACCTTATGAAAATGTTTAATAAAACACTCTATGAATTACATTAAATGCCACAACGCCATGCGCTCTCAAACAACTTTACAGAACTTATAAAATTGATAAATGATGACAAGTAATTTAACTAGGGATAGTTGAAGTGTAGAGGGTCAAATACGCATCGCGTAAGAAATTTTGTTTTTTAACACACTTTTGGGCATAAAATTTGCAAGAAAAAAATGGATTACTATCCCAAGGCTAAAAGCACAATTTCATGCAAGGTTCACATAGCAAGGAGGAAACTTGGAAGCTCAGAAAAAAGGGTGTAATTCACAATGCAGATTCGCAACGCTTTAGAATGAAAGCGCAGATCCAGTTTAGGAGAAAACGCAGTAAAAAACACAGAATTTGTAGTGACAACACATTTCACCCTATCTACGAGCTTTACTGATATACATTGGCTTATAATCACAATTTAAGATTTTTTTTCATGTCCAAATGATAAAAACCAAAACGAATTTGCACCTGTTAGCGCGAATTTACCACTTGCATGCAAGAAAAATGACAATGTCTGAACTCGCACCGCCCCTACACACTTTGCGCAGAAAAGAAAAACAATGGACTGGAGCCTCCGATGGAATTGCTGAAGAATTGAGCTCCGAGGAGCGAATATGTTATACCAATTGACCAAGAAAAATAGCTTAGAGAGGGTAACAATGATCTTAATCACAATTTTGAATAGCCAATGATGAAAACGCAAGGAGAAGTATTGTACTCATAACCATTAGCTCATTTTCTGAGATCATTATTCTATTGTTTAAAATACTTCTCAATTGACTCATCACCACGTCCAAATATGTTCATATTCCCTTGTAATGATTTCATTTTTGTAGAATTTATTTTCATGTTTGCAATATGATAACCAAAGTTTGATTATAATAACACCTAGACTCCTTTATTATTACAAATGACCTTTATGATTACAACTTCGAATCATGAATTTTTTTTACCTTTACATTTTAGAAGATGGAAAAAAGAGTTTTTGACTTTATGACACTTTGACAACTCTAACCTTTGAATTCCATGACACTCATGAAAACTAAAAAAAATATACTAACATGTCCTTATAAACATGACCTCACGTAACATGGTAAGAGTATCATAACCAATATTAATATACCTAGGAAACTAACACCTTCCTTAGCTCGCTCAGTCACCCAATATCCTATGCGAGACGACCCTAAAGGCCTAGTAAGAGCAGACGGAGCTCCCATACTCGAGGAATAATGAGTAAAGTGTTAGGTATGTATTGAGATATTAAGGAGCCTTAGGAAAACGTCTAGAGAAATGAAAATATGTTAGTGGAAAATGGGAGTTACACTATGAGGAATAAAACCTAATGCATAGGCGCACAATGAGGAACTAGACAAGATTGACGAGATATAAAAAAGTGGCCAAAATGAAAACATTTACAATGGAGAATCACTCTACATGAAACATCACAACCATAGGGATAGAAGTATCAACCACTTATACATATGTAACACACATAATATGTGGCATGCATTTGATCAATGACCACTCAACAATGGAATGGGTGAGATGGTTCAACTCCAGGCATCATTGTGTGTGTACACATCTATCACACTACAATGATTCCAAACAAATGACTACGAGTGAATTTTTAATTAGTTTCAAAAGAGTTGGACCAACTGAATAAAATGAAACTCCTTTTTTAATTATTATTTAAAGGAAGAAAGATGACTTATTGAGTTTTCCTTCTTATAATTGAGAAACCAAAATTAGCAATAAAGTGATGCAACTAGTGACCAAATGCCTAATTAATTAAAATCGACGATAAGTGTTCATAAAGTGAAAAATTACACCATGACTAAATTATATCAATAATATGGGAGCCAAAAACAACTAAGTAGGAAGACTTACAACACAAAGTTGGGCCAAAAAACTATAGCTTCATTCAAGTTGTGGCTTACAACTCAAAATGCCACAAACATGTGGCTCTCACACAATTCAACACTTTAAAAGGGACACACAATTGTGCCTAAAAATTAAGCACAGAAGGAGGAATATTCTTGCTATGATACCATGTTAAATACTCATTAAAATAAAGATTCTAAAATTAAGATCAATGTGAGATTCCAAGGTATTCACAAGATGTACATATAAATACATTTTTCTAGCCCTTGGTTTCATATTCCACAAGGTCTATTAGAATTCCAATAACTATTGGAATTCCTCCACACAAGCCCTAATGGATTAGGTGTCCAACATGTACTTCCAAAATATATTTGATTTTGCATCAGATAAAGATAAGATACATAATAAAAGCATATATTTTAGTTTTTGTAGAGGATAAAGAATATAATCTTGCAGTTGTCCCACCTATTTTTTGTTTACCTTACATGTGCTTTGGTCCAAATCCCATCGAATATTTGAGAGGAAGTCAACTTCTATGTTCTTGTCCCTGTAGACATTGTCAAAAGAGATCTCAAAGAAAATTGTCTTTAAATTACAATTTTTTTTTAACTGGGGAAGAAGAGATTAATTGTGTAATTGATTTGTTCCCATCATCCATTTGATTATTGTAATTGAGTCCCCATAAATATGCAGTTTTTGAAGCCCTTTTACTATATCCAACTATAAAATTATTTTTAAAGCAAATAATTCCACAAAATTGTTTGTGGTCAGACCACTGTTAAATGATATGCTAAAATATGTATTGGGATTTATATTTAAAGTTCCACCAGCTTATGTGACAAGGGAGGAACTTGAGGTGCATCATCAAGAAAATATGCAGGCCTGTCTATTTTGATACATGATTCCTAAATGAGAGAGTGATCATTTTCACTCGTGGTTTGTTTGATGTATCTTGCCATGGATAAGCTATTGATAGTTTCTCTGACCAGAATTGGGATTTTTTCATCCAAATTTGCGCGATTTCTTGTGAGCTGAATGCTATAGGTTATAAGAGGGAGGGCCTTATTTTTTTCAATTTTTGTGATTTGCAACCAATGATTTTTTAATTTTTATTCCACATAATTGGCATCAAAGAAAGGTGTTTTCCCATTTGGCTAATTTTCTACCATAATCCTTTGGAGAAATAACAATGAATGAATAAATGTGAGATTGTTTGTAGTTCAATTTTACATAATGGACCAATAATAGGACACTTAATGGCTCATTTGTACAAATTTTCCCACGTAGGAACCTTGTTTTTAAGAAAAAGCCACATAAAGGGAATAAATTTTGCGAGGGTAGTTTAGTATCCAATTTTTTTTCCTCCACTAGGGGGGATTAGTGGGGGCATATGTATATGCCAATTTAAGCTACTCATATTTTGTAGTATACATCCCCTAGGATTCAAGGTCCATATTATAATGTCTCCAAGATCTAAAATAGAGACAATGGATAATTTTAGTCCTTGAATTTAGCTTATCCATGATTTTTTATTTTCACCTTAATCCAGATTGAATCATTATATTGTTTGTCAACCACAACGATGATTTTAAAGTGGATAAAGTGGAGGAATCAAGTCACAATATCAATTTTACTGATGATACTTAGTTTCACAAATTTTGGTCTCAAACCTTATGGAAGCATTTCGAGGTATAAAATTATGTTTTTTGGGGGTAAAACATTTTTGCTGAAGGACCAAATATTTTTTTCCTATTATACACATAGAGACCTTTATAATGATGTAATAATTATGCCTTTCCAATCACATAAGGATCACCTCAATCAGAGTCCATATGAAAAATTTATGCCACTTGGAAGTTGACCTTCATGTTTTGGACACCATAATTCGAGAGGGTACCTCATAATCCCCCATTTATTATGGAAAATGGGCTAGTCACATGATGTGACGAAGGAGTCAAACCTAATCACTAGTAGGCTATCGGACTGTGTTATAACTGGGCCATTAGGACGAAAATGGGTTCCATTACTTTCGAGGGAATTTTTTCAATAAAAGAGAAAAATAGTAGATATGGATAGGGAGAGAGAACACAGAGGAGATTTATGCACTATAGAAGCCCACAAGCCATAGCTATTAATTCTTTGTGCTCATAGCATTTTTCTATAAAAATAAATATAGTAGATAAACCTCACCTTCCAGTTGGGTTTTGTGTCGAAAGAGTTTCCTAAGATTTATCTCGTGTCATATGTGGTTTTTGAGTTTTTATTTTGTTTTTCTCTATTTTTTGAATAAATTTTAATGTGCATGCATACAAAATAAACAATAATATACATATCCATAAATATAAAGAGGAATAAATCCTAATAGTGTATATTTTCAGATTTTTAAGTATACTTTTATCATCTTTGTTGTGATGGAATGTCCAACGGAATATCTATGGTAGTTTACATATCACATGTTCTATGTGCATATCCTCCAGTAAGGCACATTATTGGTTCCCAAAGAGGATCAATCCTATAGCTATCTAATTCAAAGGGTTCCATCTCTCTTCATCATGAAAATTTATAAGGGGATCAAGTCATTTAAACCAATGCTAACTAACAATCCAAGGGTCCCTGGCTTTTTTGACCTGAGTGCCATTTACAACCTTCTAGCAGAGGAATTCACCAATTATAGGGAAGGTTTTTATAATTGTGTTCCATATGATTAATCCACTTTTTGTAGTTTTCTGGGCAGATTTAATCTACTACATAGTACATAATCGACTAATGTATTTATGTTGTGGGATATATTCCCACAAACCCTCTTCATGAAGGAGCTTCCACACCCCTTTGGCAGAAAGGGATTTTGAGACCTAGAATATGTTTTTAAGCACCACCCATCATGATCCTTAGGGATGGAAATGGACTTCCACGTTGTGAAGGAAAAGGTATTTTTGTCTTCCTTCCATGCCCTAAGAAAACTTCTAATAATTTTTTGAAATTTTTGTAAAGTTCCCAATGTATTCAATGAAATATTTTCCCAAAAAACCAAAATGGCCTCCAAAACCACTTTGCATTAAACAAAACGCCCTAACCTCAAGAGTCATTCATTACATTATACTTGGATTCATTTTTCATTTTTTTTCGAATATTTATTTTTGGTCCAATTCGAGATATTTGATCGATTTGAGGATGAAACCCAAGTATTTTAATCCAGAATTTAATAGATTGAGAATAGTGTAGAAAAGATGCTTCATGGAGGCATTTATATGGTCAAGGATCCTCTATCCAAACATAGAGTTTTTTTCATTATTTATTTTATTCTTGTAGCTTCAATTAAGATGGAAAAAATATCTCTTAATGTGAGGATATGAGATAATTTTACTTCAAATAAAACAAAACACCATCCACAACAAGTAAATGTGAGAGTTTGTACCCATGCAAGATATTGATTCGTTTAAATCCTCCTCTTGATTTTGCACCCATAATTAATGTGCATAATATTTCTAATACTAAAATAAAGAGGAGTGGAGATAAAGTACAACCCTATCTTATGCCTCTTTTTTCATGAAAGAAAGGAGAGGATACGTCATTTATCAACAAGGCAAAGGAGGCAGTGCTATTGCAATTCATTACCCAAGTTATAAAGGAATGACTAAAACCAAGGTGTATAAGGAATATTATGAGCTATAACCTATTTAATTGATCACAACCTTTAAAAATATCAACCATGTAAAGGATTAATGTTTTTTTTTTTGGGTGTATTGAATGAAGGCCTTCTTAGGAAAGACCCATTCCTTCATCGATCTAGAAATTAAAAAAAATGAAATTGTTCCTACGACATGTGATCAAACAAAATATCCTTAATCCAAAGGGAAATGAGCTTGGAGATGATATTATACATGGAATTGAAAATATGTATTGGAAAAACGTGATCAAAGGAAAAGGGAGAGTTTGATTTGGGGATGAGGTAAATGAAAGTGTAGTTGCAATGGGCAATGATCTAACCCGAGGTTTGAGAGTATTCAACAAAAAAGAGGAGATCATTGCAAGAAAACAAAAGTATAAATTCGATAGGCAAGCAATCTAGTCCATGGCTTTTCCCTCTCTCAAAAATATAAAGGACTTCGGAGAGTTATTCTTTTGTATCCTTTTCCAGTAGAGAACTGTTCCCTTCTTGATTAATAAAACTAGGGAAAATATTCACAAGATTCAGAACCTATTGAATGGAGGCTCTTTGGGGGGTAGAGAAAATGTATTAGAACTATTTACAACCCTCCTTACATATATCTTTGAAAGAGGTTGCAAATGAGAAATATGATTTCTTTACCTCCCATGTCATGTTGTGGGATTTTTGTTGGTTTACAATTATGTGAAAATATTTAGTGTTCTCAAATCCCTCTGGAAACCACATGGATCTAGTTTTCATTCTCCATTCCCTCTTCTTGTTGAGATTTTTTTTCTTGTCCTCTAGTTCCTGAATTTGAATTTTTTGATCCATAGAAGTTGATTCTAAGGTTTCTTTCTCATAAAAAGATTAAGTCAAGTCTCAATGTCAGCTAGGTATTTATTCTCCACTTGTTTTATCCTCTTAGCCCAATTAATGATCAATAATTTGTCTTCTTCGATATTTTTGTGAAATTTAATAGGAGAGGATTTAGAGGAAGAAGAGGATAAGGGGATCCAATAGGATTTTAGAGCATCGATAATAGAGGGATGTTCCAAAAAAGAAATGTTAAGTTTAAAGGGAACATGGTGATTAAAAGGAAAGGCATTGAGACTTAGGATGATGAGGAAGTGATCAAAGTCCCCCCCCCCGCCCCCCAACAGTGGAGCTTCATCTTAAATGAATGCCCAAGTCCAATAGAGAATACAAGATAATGAAACAATCCAATATTTTTGCAATGATCTCTGAACTAGATTTGGTATTTGTCCAGGCATGTATAATCTTTGCAGGTAAAACATAATCAGATTAGAGAAGAATTTTGAGATTGATTCTAACATAGGGACTCCATATTTCAGCAACTCCGAGTGAGAAAATCAAATCCCCACCCAAAACAATCCTTCTAAAATCCATTATGGGAGGACTTCCAAACTCGACCAATATTCTTCCTTGTCAAGAATAAGGCCCATATACATTGATTTAGAGGATGCATTTGTCCATTTCTCTTAATAAAATGTCGTTTTCGATTCAAGATTTGATGGACCAAGTTGAGGAGAGGTGTATCCATCTAGCTTCCTAGTCAGAAGCAATACCCGTTGACCTTCTTGACACATATAATGCAAGAAAATACAAAGAGAGGAGATTTGATTTGAGGGTTGTAATTTATTTTTTTCCATCCACCATAGTCTCTTGTAGAAAAGGAATTTAAAGAGAGTGAAGGTTCACCAAACATTGGATATATAGGATTTTGAAATGTTTTTCTATATCCCTACAATTTAAAGAGAGAAATTTCATGTGGGAGTCTAGGTGGGGAAAAGTTCTCTAAAATCCTGAATGATTGACCTTTTTTTCCCACATTTAGTTTTTTATGTGTGTAAGGTCTTGAGTAATTGAGAGTTTTGATTTTCATCCTTAACCTGAGTATTTTAGAGGGACCCCTAGTGAACAACCCAAACCTCCCCCGGGTTTGAGAAGAAAGGAATTTGAGGATTCTAAAGATAGAAAAGAGGGGGGATAAGTAGAGGATCTTAGATTATACTTGGAGGATCGAGATATAGATATGGGATGGGGGGTTGAAACAACAAGGAGAAGGAGAGTGGTAGAGGAAATAAGTTTAATAGAGGGGAGAGAAGGGGGATAAATAGGATGGGAGTAGAGGGAAGGGATTAGGGAGGACTAGATTTTGAAGATTCATCAATGAAATAGTCTCAGAGGTTGAGGGATGGGAAACCATAGAACAAGAAGGATTTGAAGATATTAAATTCAAAAGGAGGAGGACACATCAATGTCAAAACCATACCTTCAGAGGGTTGGCACTCCCTCTGAATTCAAGCTTCTGTGCTAGCAATTAAATGAGGGGGAAAAATATCATGTGAGGACTCCAATTGGGGTGAATCCTTCCCCACCTAAGTTGTAGTGGACTGATTTGTAGGAGAAGGGGTGAAGTGACCTTCTTCATTCGATGATGGAGGAGGGGATACTGTGTATATAGCATCCTTCCTTATCCATTTCCTTGAGATATTTCCAAAGGCACAATATTTTCTATGATGGTCATGGGTGTGACAACAAGTGCATTTACAAGGAACCCCTTCTTAGTCCAGGCTATGTTGATGCTTGAGGGTTTTGGATTTGATAGATATATAAGCACAAAGACCTTTGGAAAGATTCAAACCCACCAATATCCTTGCCATGCCCATATAGCCAATGTTCTTAAAAGAGTAACATTCTTCATAGAAAAAATTTGAGAGTATTACCAATTTCTTTAAGGATATTTTGCAGCCATAATATAAGAGGGAAACTATGGAGTAGGACCCAGATAGACATTAAAGTTTGTTTCTTAGATCTTGCGTCAAAAATCACTTGTCTATGGTTTCAGGTAAAGTGCAAGAGAGCCCCAAAACCATTTTTCGTCCAAGATAATTTTGGTGTTCATTGATTGCTACATTAGCCACCCCATCTAGCCCTTACCTAAAATTACATTTTAGAGAAGATTTGAGCAATAGTTGAAAATTTTGTTTTATCCATCAGTGTAGGATCACCATGGACATTATTCTACAACCAAAATGCCTCACAATGGCTTCTTCTCCATTCTAACTTAATCCCATTTAGTTGAATGTCCTTGCCTAATAACAGGGAGGGTTCCTTAACCTTTCATTTTATGCATTTCTCTTTTGTCTCGTTTGGTCACTCACATGTGGAGGTGAGAGAAATGGGGGCCAAGGGTTTTGATCGCCTTTGGTAGGCATAACTCGGGTTAGAAAATGTTGAGAAAACCAAGAGACGAGTTCAAGGATTGTTTGAAAAAGAGTGTGTATGACGAAGGAGGGATACAAAACAAGAACTAGGGATGGACAAAGGCGTCTAATAGTGAGAGATGAGAGATGGGTTCTGCAAGTAGGCAGTCACAGTTAAGTAGTAGTGGTGCGTCGATACATGTGCAAACCATAGGAGCAAGGGACTTTTGAGGAGGGTCCAAAATATTTGTGTTGGGTGGTGTGGCAAGCGAGGATTGAACCCCTTGCCTCGCCCCCTATTCATTCCAAAAAATCCTACTAATGAATCAGATATGATATCTTAGAGAAAATGTGTGACTGGGGTCATACATAGTCATGATGACGAAGGCAAGGATCCATAGAGAGAAAGACCCTCGAGGGGATCATCCATATAATTGACTCATCTTTGTACATTGAGTGGATCTACTAAGGGAATGGTGCGAGGGAAGGAGGGGAAGGAGGGGAAGGGGACCAGGGCCTTTCAACCCTGTATTCTAGTCTAGGGCATTTCCAGAGCATCAAAAAAACCTCATCCACAAAATATTAACCTATCAAATTATATTCCAAACCTGTTTATACGCGTTGTTCATTTAAGTAAATTTATGACGAGAAGTGAATTTATGGAAGGGACGTGCTTGTTATTTGTTTATAGTATCTTAATTCCCATCTGTCAATTATGGAAATCCTACATATTATTGTTCCGAGGGTGTAACTACGCCTTAATTAATTAAAAAGATTGAGACGATAAGTGAATTTATGTGAAGGCACATGCGCGTCATTTATTTAAAATATCAGCTGTCAATTACTGAAGTAATGCACGTTATTATTATTCATGAAGTGAATTAAGATCTGGATTTAGATTTTGTGATGACACAATCAAGGATGGATGAGATTCATTTCATGTCTATTTTAATGTATCATTCAAATTAGCATTTCCAGACAACATTGAAATTTGAAATATTTAATGGCATTGAGATACAGCGAAAGACGGATGAGATTCATTTTGAATTTTGTCAATCCGGAGCATTTGCATAAAACGATGGAATTTGAAAATTTTAATGATGTTGAAGTACAATATACAAAATTGTAAAGCAATTACTTTTATGACATTTGCCTGTCTCCGATCCGTCTTTAGGATTAGGCTAATCATCAATTACGTGGCGTCTTTGCTTGTATGGAGGATTTTGATTTAACTCTGACCATGATAATATCTTAAAACTGCTATTTCGTCCATTTTTAGTCCCTGCCCCTTCGGGCTGCAGGGACTTATGTAATCGTTTTTGAGATGTGTTATTAGTTCCACACAAGAATCAAGCTGTTTAATCCAAATAAACCTAATGTTTTAAAATTATATTTTATAAATCACTTTTAAACACCTCCTTTTCAACGAATGATCTTTTCTGAATTATTATTATGGCCAATCAACAACTTAGACATCTTATTTGGCCTCATATCGAGGCAAGATGATATTGAAAGTTAGGATAAATAACAACTTATCACTCATGCTAGATGCTTCTAGGTCTTGGATTGTTAACTTGTTTCCTTACATCTTAGGAAGACCAAATCTTAGCCAAGCAAAAGAAGTTTTAGGGCATACTCCATACTCAACACTCCATTTATTTATATAAATATTGGGATTTGTAAATTTATTAATATTATATATTTACAATTAATTAATAAAATAATATAAATTTTAATCATTAATATTTAATTTTATTAAACAAATATAAAATTTAGAGACTTGTAGTTTTAGGTTGATAAGTGTATTTTTTTTGGAAAGTTTTTAGAATTTTAATTTAACTACCAATAATTCTTATATAGATGGTAGGGATTTAACCTCTACGAAATATATTGGTAAGGTTACATAATCTCTCTCTCCCCTTCTAGCATCACCAAGTCTTAGAAGGCATTGGAAAATCATTGGGGAAATTTCTAAAGATGGATCGAGAAACAATAGACAAAAGTATATTTACTTTTTCCTATATATGTGTGGAGATAGACTTGCACGAAGGCCTACCAGATCGCGTCCATCTAACTTACTAAGATTTCAAGTGGAAAAAATGGTTATATTTTGAAATACCACTTTCAGGTGTGGGATCTGTCATCAGACAGAGAAATTGTAGCATTCATGCACACGAGAAAAACAAAGAACAAAGAAGAGATCGCAAAAGCGAAAGGGTTGGCAGTTTCCAAATCCACCTTCTTCGGATGACGAAGATGAAGAAATGGATGAGAGTTAATGGCAACTAGAGGAACATAATCAACAAGGATCTCAAATGGAGGAGGGAGAGGAGAAGAAGAAAGCCAATGGTTGAGTGATGCCTCATACTCCTAGTAATTGGCTCGAGGAAAATGGAAATGGTATAGAAGCAACAAATATCATAGTAGTAGAGTAGCAGAAGGTGGTCATGCCCATTCAAAGGGAAGCAAGGGGCATAAAGTGAACCCATACATCTGAGAGCTCGGGTTTAGACAAAGAAGCTCCCCCAAAGGTGAAATCCAACCAATTGGAAATAGTAGCGACGACTCTGAATCAAGGAGTTTGGTGAAAGGTGGAAAAAAAATAAAGGAGAAAGGGGGAAACTAATTGATTATTATCACACTTAGCCCCAAAAATTTCATGTAATTATTATTCTTTTGTTTTTTTCATTTTGTGCATCGACCGAAAGGCTAATATGATGTAATGCTTTCAGGCATTTGCAAAATGTACATTTATTCCATGGTTTTCTGGTTGAATAAAATTACATTTTTTTTGTAAAAAAATAAAAATAAAAAAATAGTCTCATAAAAATAAAAAAATAGTCTCATATTAAGGGTCTAGATTTATCTTGAAAATAGTTATGCCCTTTCTACTATTTAAATATTTTTGATTAATAAAAAAAAAAACATGTCATATTAACAAATGACATATGAAATGAGTTATGTTTTTTTTGGACATCGTAAATCATGGTATTGAATTATGATATGAAATGAGTTATGTTTTTTTTGGATATCGTAAATCATGGTATTGTAACAAATTTTCTTTATAAATTAGAAATTTGGATGGTAAAGTAGAAGTGAATATACATGGTTAAGAATTATGTTACATTTTTTCTCTCTCTATATATATATGGTTAGCTCATAAACTAATTCGTTTAATAATAATAATAATAATAAAAAGTTACAATTATTTTTGGGAAAGGGGAAGGGGGCCGGGGCAATAATGAGATGTATCATAAAGTGTTTTTTTATTCTTACCATAAATTTATATCTATCAACTTTTACCAACTATTTTATTCTTATCATGAATTTATATCTATCAACTTTTACCAACTATTTAATTTATATCGCCGCTGCAATAATTAAATAAATCATATAAATTTTATTTTTAATTATAAAATAATTTACTTAATATTCTTGAAAAGACAAAAATAAAAAAAAGAAAGAAATTTCTAAGTTTTTTTCACCTCCCTATGGGCTAAAATTTGACTGTCGCCATTAGAAACACATCGAACATCACTAATAGCTCTTCTTCGTCATCCTTTCCTAAATATTCCTATACAAATTAATCTTCTATTTAAAACAACGTATGCGCAAGTTAACTATTATTATATTGAAAGATAATTAGATGGTAGGAAGGTGTTATGCTACTAAAAGGTGGTTAGACGGAGAAGTTGTTGAGCGTCAAATGCCAATAAGCTAACTGAACATAAATAACATGCATCCATCATTGTCAATTTCAAATCACTGTTTGGCAAGGATCAAATAACATGGAAACTTATAAGTATTGAAAATTTGGTTTAATACTTATAAATACAGGTATCTATAACTATTGAAACTTTCATTATAATCATATTTTATTCAATTTCAAAACACAGATTAAGCTAAATTTGTTAAGGGTAATAAATGTATTACAGAACCAAGTCTATAATAAAACTTCAATTTTTATCCAATAATTTTTTTTTCCATTTATGTTTATGAAACTTAAACAAAATTTCATGAGCGTATGCATTAAGCATTCTAATGGCTTTGTAGCTCGAGAGGGTAATAACCATCTGAATAAATCATAAAGAAGAAGAAGCAGTAAGTCCACAACCTTACATAAACTAGCTTCATGTTTATACGATCAAGTACATTGTTATACAATCTTCTAAAATTAGAAGTGTCTCAAAATGAAATTTTCATATAAATGTATTATTAAAAACTCACTAAAATAAAGATTGTATAATTAAGATGAAAGTGAGATTTTGTATTGTTCACAATATGTACATATAAATGCATTTGTTTCACTCTTGGTTTCATATTTAAATAGGTCTATTATACTTTCAGTGATTGTTGGAATTTCTCCACACCAACCTTGACGGATTACATGTCCATCATTCTCCCCCTTAATTTGAAGGGTGTATGTGAGTCCAAGTAGAGATATGAAATACAAAAATTCATGGAAACCAATGGTTGAATTTTCTCTCTAAAATGGTGGTTGATGGAATACCACAAACCAAATGAGATAGACAAACCTAAAGTTTCTACCGATTATGGTTTAAAGATGACCACCAAATCTTGAGCTAAAGCTCGAAGTAGTTAATGGAACAATTATGAATTTGTCTAGAAGGTGAAGTATTATGTGAAGTGGAAGTGCTCCCTGATGATGGTTCAAAGGTAACTACAAATTGATGTAGCAAAAAATGAAGTCTTCTTTTCATAAGGAAGGAAACCAACCAAAAACATCCTCATGGAGTATGAATCTGTGTTTCAGTACAACTCTTAATATGTATATGGCTATCTCTCGCTATAGGTTGTGGCAACTCGCTCTAGTTCAGGTTGTGGCTTAGCCTCGCTTGATATTTCTTCAAGGCTGTTAGTTGATCTTAAATTTCCCCCTGTCAGAAACAAGGCGATCATTAGGGAAATTTTGATGTCTAAAATGGGCTTCCTAAGGAATATTATAAAATAATAGTGTAAATAATAAAATAAGATTAGATTACCTCATTGCGTTTTGGAGGAGAAAAAGAAAAACGTAATTTTAATCTCGTACTTTCAACTTATCTCCCTATGATTTTACTCAAATTTTGAGCAAGAGCACTTGTTGAATGCAACCAAAAAAAATCATCCAAGCAGTACCCATGTTCCATACTTTTGATGGACCCTACTACACGAAAATGTGAATTTTACATGAAAAACCTGTTGGGCATGTGTTATATTCTTTCAATGACTAGTCACGCGTAGCGGTTTCATAGGGGGGGGCAATAGCCCCCCTTGTACGTTGCGTCGAGCGCAGCAGGGGGTCACAGGGGCAGTGGCAGTCCCCCCTGTCGGGGTCCGAGGCAGTGCCCCGGGAAAAAAAAATTGGACCTTATTTTCCGGTGGGCGGACCCGCCCATGGTTTTGTGCATGGATTTGCACATGGTTTTGGGGTACGATGGTTTTCAACCCTTGGTATTTTGTAGATCTGGTCAAGGGAACTACGGTTATGTTCTAATACAGGGTTAATGGATTGGGGTTTATGTATGCTTCGGAATGTATATATATGTGTTGTAACACTAAAAGGAATATAATGAAAAATCAAGCTGGTCGTCTCGATTTTGGGATCCAGGGGAAAATCTGTGTGTTTATCTGTTTTATGGTTTATGCTCTTGCTATTGTTTATTTTCTGTTTTAAGATTCGTTTGTAGATAATTTTTGTACAAGGTTAAAACCTACAAAAACATGATTTATTTTTCATATATTTCACATTTTTCATGTATTAGGGTCCATCGAAAGTATGTAATATGTGTACTTCTTGGGTGCAAAATGAAATTTTGCATCCTATGAGTGCTCCCACTTGAAATTTGAGTAAAATCATAGGGAGATAACTTGAAAATACAAGCAAAAAATTTAGTTTATTTATTTATTTATTCTTTTATCTTTTTACCTTTTTACTCCAATCATCCCCCATGGTTGACAACATCATATTGAATATTATTTGTTCTTATAAAGTTGATTTTTGTTGTAAATTTTTTTTAGGCCCGTCTTTTTACCTCAAAATTTCTCTAAAGGAAGATAAAGATATCTTCACTCCAAGATGTGTCAATTCTCAAGACTGAACTCTGAGGTATGACCAATATATCTTCTTGGTTGTTGAAGATTGTTTCTAGGAAGTGATACATCCAAGGTGAATATTTTCGCTTGCAAAAGTCTTATGTCTAGAGCATTTGTCTCAATGATAAGTATGTTTTCCACAATTCTTACAAGGGTGAAGATAAAAACACTAATATTTCACATGGCCAACCTAGTCATAGTATTGGAATTTGACATTTTGATATGGCCAAGGAAAAGGAGCAAGTGAAGTTGAGTTGTCTTGAATAAACCCAACAATATGAAACTTCATAGATTAGAATAGTCTAAAATATCAAAGGAAACATCCTTGTCATATCCAAGATCAGTTTCGTTGTTGTTCCTCTGAAACTTGATGGTTTTTGAATAATATAGAATGTGAAAGGAAACATCTTTTTCCTATCCAGGGTCATTTCTATTGTTGTTGCTGACAAGTTATTCCCACTTTCTGATGATGGGCTTGGGAATAGTGACCCGAACCTCTACATCTTCATGCAAATTTTATCTTGAAATAACTTTACGAATCTGATCAATTATTGGTTGCTGATGGGAATCAAACTCAAACCTCAAAATGCGAGTTATTATGAGCAAACACCTGTTTAAAATTTTGATTCTTTTGTTGTAGCTCATCTTTCTATAGTTATTATTGAAGCTAGAGAAACTCAATTTTATTTTTTTCATCTTGTAGAGAGATTTTAATATCAGTAAGAGTGGCTTTAATGATTTGACTGTGTTGTTAGTAGTAGAAAATATTAGAGTGCTAAATAAATTTATTAATCCATCAATTTTTCCCATTGTCTCAGCAAAAATAATGGCTCAATAGTCCTAGTGGAAGTTGTAATAGGCTACACAAACCCTAACTATTGAAGATTTCAAAAGTGAAGAGAATTATTTGTCTAACAAACTATCATTTAACATACAATGTAGGCATAGGTGTTTCACATACCGGAATGGAGTTTAGAAGTTAAACAAATTTCAAATTACTTGAAATATTCCACTATTGCTAGTGTTGTATATGTAACATGAAACAATTCCAGTATTACCAACTTCAATTATTGTTTCTGCAGATCTTTCCAAAAATCAAGCTACTACTACAATGTTTCCCTAAATATTATTATACTTGATTTTGAAGTTGAATATGTCAGAAATGCTTTGAATTTATATGATTATTATAGCTTAATGGTGCTTCAATGATTTGACAAGAAGATGAGAGAAAATCCACTCCTAATCTCAATATCATAAGAAAATTATCAAGAAGGAAGCATGTTAAACAATAAAACAGGTAACAAATCCTAGGTAGGTACATGTTTTGATTGATGCAAATATCATTTCAGTTGTGAAATTAATGCACAATGTAGAATTTTATACCAATAAGGAGGTAGAATGGGTAATCTCCAATGCTACTTTAGGTGGTTCACATGAACAAATAAATTATTTTATGAATGAAAGATATCTTAAGCTCCTCTCAAAATCAATGTTGAGAAGTCTCCTACATAATTTACGACATATTTAGTTTCATCAGCTATTGAGGTCACTACTACATATGATAATGAATTTGTTGAGGCCAAAGATAAAAATAAGAGTTGCTCTACCCATTGGTCCACTTTTAAATTTGTATTTAGAAATTTGATTTATATACAATCATATGGGAAAACCACAAAAAATATTATTTTTACAACATCAAGTCTATGTTATTTCTCGTATCTCCCACCAAATACACAATGACAAAAATAATAAGAAAAGCACAACAAGAACCATAACCTGAAATTTGTATTTAGTTTGAATCCTGGAGAGCTTTGCATCTATTTTAAGAATCTCTCAAGTGAAGCCAAGGTATCTCTCATTGGGGAAACACAATTGATGTTCCTCAAATACCTCACCGCATCAAATCTTTGTTGGCCAATATGAAATTTCACAAGTATCAATAAGCACATTTGCTAGATGATAGAATGTAACCAGATATTTGAGGGGTGTGAATAGTTCCAGTGGAGTCTTCAACATGGCCATCTTATTCTAATACTTTACAAACAACAACAAAAGTATTTGAGGTTGAATATATGGAAAAAACCAAAAATTATTCAATATTCACTTTGAAGTGTAGACATGGTCGTAGAGGATTATCATTTGACCTCTTGTAATGTATGGCATGTGCTCTTCATATTTAAATTCATTAATTCACTCTCAATTATTGGATTTCCACAATGGGATAGTCATTTTCCTATGTTTGAACCTTAAAAAGGAGTGGCAAGCCTCAACCCATGGGCCAAGAAATTGTACGGTAACACATTTGTGTTGACCATGATATCAATGAGCTCAATGACCACTGTAGAAACCTCCTCTATCATCACCCTTCAAAGTGTGTTGTCAATTATCAAGTCATGCAGTAGAAATGACTTATGTGTTACAAAAATTGTGTCATTTAGTTATAGGATAAAACTTCTGTTAGCACTCTGTGATTTTCCTAATCTAAGGAGAAAAATGGTAGAGGCAACCACAAACCACTTTAGGCCAAAATCTAGCCCTTCTTTCCTGGAGAGGGCTATCTCACTAGGATTTCTTAACAAATAGGATATTAGGCTAGATATTAAGCTCAAAAGGGTTTTGATTTTAGAGTTTTCTTGATGAGAAAAGGTGCAAATCCATTGGGCATGGAGTCATATTCAAATTTGATTTTGTCAAATGAGATGATGGGAAGATGGAGGGTTTCTCCACAGGGGCAAGGTAGGCAGCTTTATTGGTGGTTTTAGATCAAATTTTTGTAGGTGGTGAAGAAAGAAAACGTGCAATACAAACACATTATAGCATCAAACCATGGATGAATTCTAAAGTGCTACTTTAAAGTCAAAATAATTAATAACTTGACAAACTAAAATAGAGCATCATTAAAGACGAATTCTAGAACAATAATTTGGAATTTTCCAATAAATAAAGATGCACATTAAAGGTATTTAAAAACACAAGATAACTTACAAATAAAATGAACACAAACCACCAAAATTATGACACAAGAATCATTGCCATTCACTTGTTATTTCATTCATTCGCTAGAAAAAGTCTTCAAAAATACAGTGCACAAAGGTATTCTTCTCTAATCTCAACGAACCACCAACTCATTCTACATTCAAAGTCATGAATTATATAAAATATTCTCTCCCTAAGTCTAAGGGGGTTGAAATCCACCTATTCCCCTAATAGATAAAACTAATTACATGAAAATAGCAAACAAAAACCACTTTCCTAGGTACTTTCCACCTATCTACATGATTTAAACCACTTCTAGAAGTTCAAAATTAGAAATTCAAAATGAACAGTGCTGACTGTCTAGACTAAGAGCGCATTGAAGTGGCTTCCAAGCTTTATATAGTTGTAGCCTATAACTAACAAATAAAGAAACTAGATATGCCTCAAATTCTCCTGTGATGGTGATGGTACTCCTGAGGAAGTTTGAAAATACCTATATATCTCCCTTTGGCTCATACCCCACTTTCGTTGCGCACTTGTTTGTTTTCGCAACACCTTTACAAACTGAAAATTTCATTATCGTTTCCTCCATGTAGAATGCTAAAAACCTCAAAATATGTGTTGGAAACTTCATACAATCCATCATGGCAGCAAAAAACTTGAACTTCACTACCCCATAGCTATACAATTAACATATGAAAAGTGCAACAATCCCTTGCTGCAATTCTGCTATTTTCAACAAAACTGATCTTTAGGCCAAAAATGAAGGTTTCAGGGCTGGGTTGAAGCTTCTTACTAGAGTTGTATCTTTGTACTAGCCTCGTTCAGCAAGTCTAGCTTACCTCTCTTCTGTTTTCTTCTAGCTTCTCTAACTTCAATAAGCCTTTTCTTAACCAACCTAAGTATTTTTTCCAGGAGCATATTTTGCACATATAAATTATTCACTTTCCTATACAGAGGAAACCTCCACTTTAGTTATACCTGGGCTTGCCAATAACTGGCATAAAAACCTCTACCTCTTTGAACAAGGCCATCTTGTCCCTATGGTCTTTCTCTGCAAGTTGATCCACTTGATGTTGTACACCTTCAAGTTGCTCCAGTAGCTTCTCATATTCCTTTTGTTCATAAAAAACAACAGGTTGCATAGTTTCCTTTTCTTGTACTTGTACCTTGGAAACAAACCTAGTCTTAGGTATCCTTAAATACTCAATTTTCCTCTTTCATCTTGTCAACCTCAATCGCTACTTTACACTTTCCTTTGACATCATCTGTCAATGCTTCCTTTGATGACTCTTCTCTTCTAGAATGGATAGTTTCTTGAGGCTCTTTATGTCTAAGATCCCTATTCTCCTGCTGCAAATAACTTATTGTCACATGTGCTTTGTCTAACTGATCCTGCAATTCCCTATTTTTCCGGTCTTTTCCATCAATTTCTACCTCTTTTTATGTGATTTTTTATTCCATAATTTGAATAGGAGATGATGAAGGAACCAAAAATAACATTTTTGTTGTAGGCCTTGTTCTTGGCACCCTTACCACCTTCTCTATCTTAGGGGAGAATTGTAGTTTCTTAGCACTTTTATTACCATCCAACTTTCCTTTGGTCAAAGGTTTCTTGACTGATCTTGATACAGGTGAAACCTCCTTAATCACAACTGAAGGAGTATCTTTCTTGGTCCTTTGATTGTTTGAAGACTGAGTTTCCCAACCTGAAGAGATCAAGAACTCCTACCATGTCTGCCCCCTCCTCTCAATATTCTTCAAGACCAGTAACTTAGTCAATGGAAAATGAAATAAAATGGCCTCCACTTGAATTCCTTTTGTCCGCAATCGATCATCCATCTTACACAAACTCTCAAAAAATAATATGGAAGACTCATAGCTTTCTTGCTAGTGAAATGCATTAAGAGCCTCATGTGGTAGTGATAAACCCTACTGAATCTTCCCTCACCTGTAAAGTACCTTTGGATGACCTCTAAAAAATTTCCATGATGGACTTGTAAAAAACTTCTAAGAATAGATGAATCATATCCTTTCCTATGCTTAGGCTTCATAAAATATTTGAAGGAAACCAAGTCAAATTCCATTCCTTTGAACCACTCCTCTCCTCCTAAAGGAATCTCAGTGGCCTCAGATATTGTTCGGGCTGAAACTGGAAATGTCATGCTTCCCACCTTTACCTTTACACCATCAAAACCTTTAGAAAATTCTTTAGTTAACTGCAAATGGAATTCTTGAATCAGGGAAAATTTTAGGGGCTAATATTCGTAGGTGGGCTAATTTTCTATACTTTTTTCCAAAAAAAATATTCGCCAATTTACATTTTTTCTAAAAATAATTCACCCAAATTTTATAGTATGAAATTATTCTACCTTGAAAATCGCCAAGATATTATATAGACTAATATGATATTATCATAATTTCAACTATTTTTACAAAAAATATCATAATTTTTTTTATAATTTCTTTATTATAGATTAATAATATTCGCCAAGGTTTATAAAGTTTGAAATAGAAATCCATCCTTAAAATTTTCCCTGTCTTGAATGCTTTCACAAAATATTATGCATTGTGCTTGCTCAAAAGCCACCTTGATGGTTGGGTCTGCATTGATAGATGAGATGTTCTGAGATTCAAAATGCACAATGGCCCCCCCTTTATGTTTCTTGTCCTCTATTGTTTCCATATTTTTAATATTTCAGTGATGAATTTGGTAAGGTTACTAGGAAACAATGAAGGTGTTTCTGGCCTTCCAAACCTTATGAAAATGTTTAATAAAACACTCTAGCAATTACATTAAATGCCACAACGCCATGCGCTCTCAGACAACTTTACAGAACTTATAAAATTGATAAATGATGACAAGTAATTTAACTAGGGATAGTTGCAGCGCAGAGGGTCAAATACGCATCGCGTAAGAAATTTTGTTTTTTAACACACTTTTGGGCATAAAATTTGCAAGAAAAAAATGGATTACTATACTAAATTCGTAGTATAGTAAAAAAACACAGTAAAAAAACACAGAATTCGTAGTGACAACACATTTCACCCTATCTACGAGCTTTACTGATATACATTGGCTTATAATCACAATTTAAGATTTTTTTCATGTCCAAATGATAAAAACCAAAACGAATTGGCACCTGTGAGTGCGAATTTACCACTTGCATGCAAGAAAAATGACAATGTCTGAACTCGCACCGCCCCTACACACTTTGCGCAGCAAAGAAAAACAATGGACTGGAGTCCCCGATGGAATTGTTGAAGACTAAATTATACCAAGACTAAATTATACCAAGACTAAATTATATCCATAAGATGGGAGCCAAAAACAACTAAGTAGGAAGACTTACAACACAAAGTTGGGCCAAAAAACTATAGCTTCATTCAAGTTGTGGCTTACAACTCAAAATGCCATAAACATGTGGCTCTCACACAATTCAACACTTTAAAAGGGACACACAATTGTGCCTCAAAATTAAGCACAGAAGGAGGAATATTCTTGCTATGATACCATGTTAAATACTCATTAAAATAAAGATTCTAAAATTAAGATCAATGTGAGATTCCAAGGTATTCACAAGATGTACATATAAATACATTTTTCTAGCCCTTGGTTTCATATTCCACAAGGTCTATTAGACTTGCAATAACTATTGGAATTCCTCCACACAAACCCTAATGGTTTAGGTGTCCAACATGTACTTCCAAAGTATATTTGATTTTGCATCAGATAAAGATAAGATACATAATAAAAGCATATATTTTAGTTTTTGTAGAGGATAAAGAATATAATCTTGCAGTTGTCCCACCTATTTTTTGTTTACCTTACATGTGCTTTGGTCCAAATCCCGTCGAATATTTGAGAGGAAGTCAACTTCTATGTTCTTGTCCCTGTAGACATTGTCAAAAGAGATCTCAGAGAAAATTGTCTTTAAATTACAATTTTTTTTAACTGGGGAAGAAGAGATTAATTGTGTAATTGATTTGTTCCCATCATCCATTTGATTATTGTAATTGAGTCCCCATAAATATGCAGTTTTTGAAGCCCTTTTACTTTATCCAACTATAAAATTATTTTTAAAGCAAATAATTCCACAAAATTGTTTGTGGTCAGACCACTGTTAAATGATATGCTAAAATATGTATTGGGATTTATATTTAAAGTTCCACTAGCTTATGTGACAAGGGAGGAACTTGAGGTGCATCATCAAGAAAATATGCAGGCCTGTCTATTTTGATACATGATTCCTAAATGAGAGAGTGATCCTTTTCACTCGTGGTTTGTTTGATGTATCTTGCCATGGATAAGCTATTGATAGTTTATCTGACTAGAATTGGGATTTTTTCATCCAAATTTGCGCGATTTCTTGTGAGCTGAATGCTATAGGTTATAAGAGGGAGGGCCTTATTTTTTTGAATTTTTGTGATTTGCAACCAATGATTTTTTAATTTTTCTTCCACATAATTGGCATCTAAGAAAGGTGTTTTTCCATTTGGCTAATTTCCTACCATAATCCTTTGGAGAAATAACAATGAATGAATAAATGTGAGATTGTTTGTAGTTCAATTTCGCATAATGGACCAATAATAGGACACTTAATGGCTCATTTGTACAAATTTTCCCACGTAGGAACCTTGTTTTTAAGAAAAAGCCACATAAAGGGAATAAATTTTGCGAGGGTAGTTTAGTATCCATTTTTTTTTCCTCCACTCGGGGGGATTAGGGGGGGGCATATGTATATGCCAATGTAAGCTACCCATATTTTGTAGTATACATCCCCTAGGATTCAAGGTCCATATTATAATGTCTCCAAGATCTAAAATAGAGACATTGGATAATTTTAGTCCTTGAATTTAGCTTATCCATGATTTTTTATTTTCACCTTAATCCAGATTGAATCATTATATTGTTTGTCAACCACAACGATGCTTTTAAAGTGGATAAAGTGGAGGAATCAAGTCACAATATCAATTTTAGCGATGATACTTAGTTTCGCAAATTTTGGTCTGAAACCTTATGGAAGCATTTCAAGGTATAAAATTATGTTTTTTGGGGGTAAAACATTTGTGCTTAAGGACCAAATATTTTTTTCCTATTATACACATAGAGACCTTTATAATGATGTAATAATTAGACCTTTCCAATCACATAAGGATCACCTCAATCAGAGTCCATATGAAAAATTTATGCCACTTGGAAGTTGACCTTCATGTTTTGGACACCATAATTCGAGAGGGTACCTCATAATCCCCCATTTATTATGGAAAATGGGCTAGTCACATGATGTGATGAAGGAGTCAAACCTAATCACTAGTAGGCTATCGGACTGTGTTATAACTGGGCCATTAAGACAAAAATGGGTTCCATTATTTTCGAGGGAATTTTTTCAATAAAATAGAAAAATAGCAGATATGGATAGGGATAGAGAACACAGAGGAGATTTATGCACTATAGAAGCCGACGAGCCATAGCTATTAATTCTTTGTGCTCATAGCATTTTTCTATACAAATAAATATAGAAGATAAACCTCACCTTCCAGTTGGGTTTTGTGTCGAAAGAGTTTCCTAAGATTTATCTCCTATCATATGTGGTTTTTGAGTTTTTATTTTGTTTTTCTCTATTTTTTGAATAAATTTTAATGTGCATGCATACAAAATAAACAATAATATACATATCCATAAATATAAAGAGGAATAAATCCTAATAGTGTATATTTTCAGATTTTTAAGTATACTTTTATCATCTTTGTTGTGATGGAATGTCCAACGGAATATCGATGGTAGTTTACATATCACATGTTCTATGTGCATATCCTCCAGTAAGGCACATTATTGGTTCCCAAAGAGGATCAATCCTATAGCTATCTAATTCAAAGGGTTCCATCTCTCTTCATCATGAAAATTTATAAGGGGATCAAGTCATTTAAACCAATGCTAACTTACAATCCAAGGGTCCCTGGCTTTTTTGACCTGAGTGCCTTTTACAACTTTCTAGTAGAGGAATTCACCAATTATAGGGAAGGTTTTTATAATTGTGTTCCATATGATTAATCCACTTTTTGTAGTTTTCTGGGAAGATTTAATCTACTACATAGTACATAATGGACTAATGTATTTATGTTGTGTGATATATTCCCACAAACCCTCTTCATGAAGGAGCTTCCACACCCCTTTGGCAGAAAGGGATTTTGAGACCTAGAATATGTTTTTAAGCACCACCCATCATGATCCTTAGGGATGGAAATGGACTTCCACATTGTGAAGGAAAAGGTATTTTTGTCTTCCTTCCATGCCCTAAGAAAACTTCTAATAAGTTTTTGAAATTTTTGTAAAGTTCCCAATGTATTCAATGAAATATTTGCCCAAAAAACCAAAATGGCCTCCAAAACCACTTTGCATTAAACAAAACGCCCTAACCTCAAGAGGCATTCATTACATTATACTTGGATTCATTTTTCCTTTTTTTTCGAATAGTTATTTTCGGTCCAATTTGAGATATTTGATCGATTTAAGGATGAAACCCAAGTATTTTAATCCAGAATTTAATAGATTGAGAATAGAGTAGAAAAGATGCTTCATGGAGGCATTTATATGGTCAAGGATCCTCTATCCAAACATAGAGTTTTTTTCATTATTTATTTTATTCTTGTAGCTTCAATTAAGATGGAAAAAATATCTCTTAATGTGAGGATATGAGATAATTTTACTTCAAATAAAACAAAACACCATCCACAACAAGTAAATGTGAGAGTTTGTACCCATGCAAGATATTGATTCGTTTAAATCCTCCTCTTGATTTTGCACCCATAATTAATGTGCATAATATTTCTAATACTAAAATAAAGAGGAGTGGAGATAAAGTACAACCCTATCTTATGCCTCTTTTTTCATGAAAGAAAGGAGAGGATACGTCATTTATCAACAAGGCAAAGGAGGCAGTGCTATTGCAATTCATTACCCAAGTTATAAAGGAATGACTAAAACCAAGGTGTATAAGGAATATTATGAGCTATAACCTATTTAATTGATCACAACCTTTAGAAATATCAACCATGTAAAGGATTAATGTTTTTTTGTGTGTGTGTGTGTGTATTGAATGAAGGCCTTCTTAGGAAAGACCCATTCCTTCATGGATATAGCAATTAAAAAAAAATGAAATTATTCCCGCGACATGTGATCAAACAAAATATCCTTAATCCAAAGGGAAATGAGCTTGGAGATGATATTATACATGGAATTGAAAATATATATTGGAAAAAAGTGATCAAAGGAAAAGGGAGAGTTTGATTTTGGGATGAGGTAAATGAAAGTGGAGTTGAAATGGGCAATGATCTAACCCGAGGTTTGAGAGTATTCAACAAAAAAAAGGAGATCATTGCAAGAAAACAAAAGCATAAATTCGATAGGCAAGCAATCTAGTCCATGGATTTTCCCTCTCTAAAAAGTATGAAGGACTTCGGAGAGTTATTCTTTTGTATCCTTTTCCATTAGAGAAGTGTTCCCTTCTTGATTAATAAAACTAGGGAAAATATTCACAAGATTCCAAACCTATTCAATGGAGGCTCTTTGGGGGGCAGAGAAAATGTATTAGAACTATTTACAACCCTCCTTAGATATATCTTTTAAAGAGGTTGCAAATGAGAAATATGATTTCTTTACCTCCCATGTCATGTTGTGGGATTTTTGTTGGTTTACAATTATGTGAAAATATTCAGTGTTCTCAAATCCCTCTGGAAACCACATGGATCTACTTTTCATTCTCCATTCCCTCTTCTTGTTGAGATTTTTTTTTTCTTGTCCTCTAGTTCCTTAATTTGAATTTTTTGATCCATAGAAGTTGATTCTAATGTTTTTTTCTCATAAAAAGATTAAGTCAAGTCTCAATGTCATCTAGGTATTTATTCTCCACTTGTTTTATCCTCTTAGCCCAATTAACGATCAATAATTTGTCTTCTTCGATATTTTTGTGAAATTTAATAGGAGAGGATTTAGAGGAAGAAGAGGATAAGGGGATCCAATAGGATTTTAGAGCATTGATAATAGAGGGATGTTACAACAAAGAAATGTTAAGTTTAAAGGGAACATGGTGATTAAAAGGAAAGGGATCGAGACTTAGGAGGATGAGGAAGTGATCAAAGTCCCCCCCCCCAACAATGGAGCTTCATCTTAAATGAACGCCCAAGTCCAATAGGGAATACAAGATAATGAAACAATCCAATATTTTTGCAATGATCTCTGAACTAGATTTGGTATTTGTCCAGGCAGGTATAATCTTTGCAGGTAAAACATAATCAGATTAGAGAAGAATTTTGATATTGATTCTAACATAGGGACCCCATATTTCAGCAACTCCGAGTGAGAGAATCAAATCCCCACCTAAAACAATCCTTCCAAAATCCATTATGGGAGGAATTCCAAACTCGACCAATATTCTTGCTTATCAATAATAAGTCCCATATACATTGATATAGAGGATGCAATTGTCCATTTCTCTTAAAAAAATGTCGTTTTCGATTCGAGATTTGATGGACCAAGTTGAGGAAAGGTGTATCCATCTAGCTTCCTAGTCGGAAGCAATACCCCTTGACCTTCTTGACACATATAATGCAAGAAAATACAAAGAGAGGAGATTTGATTTGAGGGTTGTAATTTATTTTTGTCCATCCACCATAGTCTCTTGTAGAAAAGGAATTTAAAGAGAGTGAAGGTTCACCAAACATTGGATATCTAGGATTTTGAAATGTTTTTCTATATCCCTACAATTTAAAGAGAGAAATTTCATGTGGGAGTCTAGGTGGGGAAAAGTTCTCTAAAATCCTGAATGATTGACCTTTTTTTTCCCACATTTAGTTTTTGATGTGTGTAAGGTCTTGAGTAATTGAGAGTTGTGATTTTCATCCTTGACCTGAGTATTTTAGAAGGACCCCTAGTGAACAACCCAAACCTCCCCTGGGTTTGAGAAGAAAGGAATTTGAGGATTCTAAAGATAGAAAAGAGGGGGGATAAGTAGAGGATCTTAGATTATACTTGGAGGATCGAGATATAGATATGGGATGGGGGGTTGAAACAACAAGGAGAAGGAGAGTGGTAGAGGAAATAAGTTTAATAGAGGCGAGAGAAGGGGGATAAATAGGATGGGAGTAGAGGGAAGGGAATAGGGAGGACTAGATTTTGAAGATTTATTAATGAAATAGTCTCAGAGGGAGAGGGATGGAAAACCATAGAAAAAGAAGGATTTGAAGATATTAAATTCAAAAGGAGGAGGACACATCAATGCCAAAACCATACCTTCAGAGGGTTGGCACTCCCTCTGAATTCAAGCTTCTGTGCTAGCAATTAAATGAGGGGAAACAATATCATGTGAGGACTCCAATTGGGGTGAATCCTTCCCCACCTAAGTTGTAGTGGAATGATTTTTAGGAGAAGGGGTGAAGTGACCTTCTTCATTTGATGATGGAGGAGGGGATACTGTGTATATAGCATCCTTCCTTATCCATCTCCTTGAGATTATTCTCCACTTGTTTTATCCTCTGAGCCCAATTAATGATCAATAATTTGTCTTCTTCGATATTTTTGTGAAATTTAATAGGAGAGGATTTAGAGGAAGAAGAGGATAAGGGGATCCAATAGGATTTTAGAGCATCGATAATAGAGGGATTTTCCAACAAAGAAATTTTAGGTTTAAAGGGAACATGGTGATTAAAAGGAAAGGGATCGAGACTTAGGAGGATGAGGAAGTGATCAAAGTCCCCCCCCAACAATGGAGCTTCATCTTAAATGAATGCCCAAGTCCAATAGAGAATACAAGATAATGAAACAATCCAATATTTTTACAATGATCTCTAAACTAGATTTGGTATTTGTCCAGGCAGGTATAATCTTTGCAGGTAAAACATAATCAGATTAGAGAAGAATTTTGAGATTGATTATAACATAGGGACCCCATATTTCAGCAACTCCGAGTGAGAAAATCAAATCCCCACCCAAAAAAATCCTTCCAAAATACATTATGGGAGGACTTGCAAACTCGACCAATATTCTTGCTTGTCAAGAATAAGGCCCATATACATTGATATAGAGGATGCATTTGTCCATTTCTCTTAAAAAAATGTCGTTTTTGATTCGAGATTTGATGGACCAAGTTGAGGAAAGGTGTATCCATCTAGCTTCCTAGTTGGAAGCAATACCCCTTGACCTTCTTGACACATATAATGCAAGAAAATACAAAGAGAGGAGATTTGATTTGAGGGTTGTAATTGATTTTTGTCCATCCACCATAGTCTCTTGTAGAAAAGGAATCTAAAGAGAGTGAAGGTTCACCAAACATTGGATATCTAGGATTTTGAAATGTTTTTCTATATCCCTACAATTTAAAGAGAGAAATTTCATGTGGGAGTCTAGGTGGGGAAAAGTTCTCTAAAATCCTGAATGATTGACCTTTTTTTCCCACATTTATTTTTTTATGTGTGTAAGGTCTTGAGTAATTGAGAGTTGTGATTTTCATCCTTGACCTGAGTATTTTAGAGGGACCCCTAGTGAACAACCCAAACCTCCCCTGGGTTTGAGAAGAAAGGAATTTGAGGATTCTAATGATAGAAAAGAGGGGGGATAAGTAGAGGATCTTAGATTATACTTGGAGGATCCAGATATAGATATGGGATGAGGGGTTGAAACAACAAGGAGAAGGAGAGTGGTAGAGGAAATAAGTTTAATAGAGGGGAGAGAAGGGGGATAAATAGGATGGGAGTAGAGGGAAGGGAATAGGGAGGACTAGATTTTGAAGATTCATCAATGAAATAATCTCAGAGGGAGAGAGATGGTAAAGCATAGAATAAGAAAGATTTGAAGATATTAAATTCAAAAGGAGGAGGACACATCAATGCCAAAACCATACCTTCAGAGGGTTGGCACTCCCTCTGAATTCAAGCTTTTGTGCTAGCAATTAAATGAGGGGAAACAATATCATGTGAGGACTCCAATTGGGGTGAATCCTTCCCCACCTAAGTTGTAGTGGACTGATTTTTAAGAGAAGGGGTGAAGTGACCTTCGTCATTCGATGATGGAGGAGGGGATACTGTGTATATAGCATCCTTCCTTATCCATCTCCTTGAGATATTTCCAAGGGCACAATATTTTCTATGATGGTCATGGGTGTGACAACAAGTGCATTTACAAGGAACCCCTTCTTAGTCCAGGCTATGTTGATGCTTGAGGGTTTTGGATTTGATAGATATATAAGCACAAAGACCTTTGGAAAGATTCAAACCCACTAATATCCTTGCCATGCCCATATAGCCAATGTTCTTAAAAGAGTAACATTCTTCATAGAAAAAAATTGAGAGTATTACCAATTTCTTTAAGGATATTTTCCAACCATAATATAAGAGGGCAGTTATGGAGTAGGACCCAGATAGACATTAAAGTTTGTTTCTTAGATCTTGCATCAAAAATCACTTGTCTATGGTTTCAGGTAAAGTGCAGGAGAGCCCCAAAACCATTTTTCGTCCAAGATAATTTTGGTGTTCATTGATTGCTTCATTAGCCACCCCATCTAGCCCTTACCTAAAATTACATTTCAGAGAATATTTGAGCAATAGTTGAAAATTTTGTTTTATCCATCAGTGTAGGATCACCATGGACATTATTCTACAACCAAAATGCCTCACAATGGCTTCTTCTCCATTCTAACTTAATCCCATTTAGTTGAATGTCCTTGCCTAATAATAGGGAGGGTTCCTTAACCTTTCATTTTATGCATTTCTCTTTTGTCTCGTTTGGTCACTCACATGTGGAGGTGAGAGAAACGGGGGCCAAGGGTTTTGATCGCCTTTGGTAGGCATAACTCGGGTTAGAAAATGTTGAGAAAACCAAGAGATGAGTTCAAGGATTGTTTGCAAAAGAGTGTGTATGACGAAGGAGGGATACAAAACAAGAACTAGGGATGGACAAAGGCGTCTAACGGTGAGAGATGAGAGATGGGTTCTACAAGTAGGCAGTCACAGTTAAGTAGTAGTGGTGCGTCGATACATGTGCAAACCATAGGAGCAAGGGATTTTTGAGGAGGGTCCAAATATTTGTGTTGGGTGGTGTGGCAGGTGAGGATTGAACCCCTTTCCTCACCCCCTATTCATTCCAAAAAATCCTACTAATGAATCAGATATGATATCTTAGAGAAAATGTCTGACTGGGATCATACATAGTCGTGATGACGAAGGCAAGGATCCATAGAGAGAAATACCCTCGAGGGGATCATCCATATAATTGACTCATCTTTGTACATTGAGTGGATCTACTAAGGGAATGGTGCGAGGGAAGGAGACATGAGGGAAAGGAGGGGAAGGGGACCAGGGCCTTTCGACCCTGTATTCTAGTCTAGGGCATTTCCAGAGCCTCAAAAAAACCTCATCCACAAAATATTAATCTATCAAACTAAATACTTAAAAAATCAATTATTTTTTTTCTTTCAATTTTAATTTTATATATAAATAAATTTGTATTTCCTATATTAAATATTGTACATTAAAAAATATAGTCAAAGCTAAAGTAAGCACTACACAATCAAGAGGATCAATGGAGCTTCTCTTAAATATGTGGAGTGCACCTAGAGTATGCCCTAAAACTGCTTTTGCTTAGCTAAGAGCTTGTGAGACATAAAAAAACAAGTTAACAACCCAAGACATATATATAATGTTAATATTAAATGGAAAAATAATATATTTATCATTAAAATTCTTCCATAAAGATTGTTTATTTTCCTCACCTATGGAGATAATTTATTTTTTCTCATACACAGCAACACTTGTAAGAATAATTTATTTTTCTCATGACACTATGAGTGTCTCCCAACAAAATTTGAATTTGAAATAAAAAAAACTAAACCCCACACAAACCGTTTAATATACCTTTCATAAATGACTTGACCTCAATATAATTTATAAATATATATTCATTACACATGATTGTAAATCTTAACATTCTAACCCTACTGATTAGTTATAAATATATATTTATTACACGTGATTGTAAATCTTAACATCCTAATCCTATTGATTAGTTTGAATTTCAAATTGAAAGAGCTTGTCGTGAGTAGAATGATAGGGCCCGGAATTGGTGAAATACAACCAGTTAAAAAGTGTTGGGTTGAAATTGAAAGAACTCGGACAATTTTAATTAAATTAGAAAAGCTTTTGATATTTTTTTTTTTTTTGGATTAATGTATTTCCGGGCAATTTTGAAAGCATTATCCACCATTCAAATGTTTCATAAGTTTTTCACCCATTTATACATTTAAATGTAATTGAAAATTATAGTTTCAAGAAAAAAAATTATGGCCCTATTCCAACCAAAATTTATGAAGTGAGCCAATTGGACACCCATGCAATTCATGGTCCCAAGCTTAGTTTAACCAGAAATCAGAAAGCCGTGTCTCGGCAGTCCGGAGTCTGGAAACTTACATCAAGGGTAACGTTGCCAGGCAGTCAGCAGATTTGTAAGGAAACTTGTTACATCAAGGTTAGGGTTGCAGGGCAAACATTCGTCTGTAAGATTGACTCTTCCGTAGCGTTATATCAACCGACGTAAACCGTGCTATTGGCATCGCGAGCCGGCACAAATTAATCGAGTTGTCTATAATATTTCTTTTTTTAAGAGTTTTAGAGATATTTTTTAGATGTAATTTTTTCAAAATTCTGCATAAATTTATTGAAATCAAATTTTGGATAATGAAATTGTTTATAATGTTTTTCCAGATATTTATATGTGCAATAAAAAAACAATTTAAATAACAAAAATCAAAATTTCATTTTAAATTTTTAAACTCCAAAAAATAACAATTAAAAACATATTTGACACCTGTGACTTTAAAATGCTGAAGCCACTTACCTGTTTCATTCATAAAAAGAAAATATAGCTCAGACGAGCAGCGAATTCATAGTTAAAAATATAGTTAAAAATTAGATACGAGAAGTGAATTTATTCCAAACCTGTTTATACCCGTTGTTCATTTAAGTAAATTTATGACGAGAAGTGAATTTATGGAAGGGGCGTGCTTGTTATTTGTAGTATCTTGATTCCCATCTGTCAATTATGGAAATCCTACATATTATTGTTCCGAGGGTGTAACTACGCCTTAATTAATTAAAAAGATTGAGACGATAAGTCAATTTATGTGAAGGCACATGCGCGTCATTTATTTAAAATATCAGCTGTCAATTACTGAAATAACGCACGTTATTATTATTCCTGAAGTGAATTAAGATCTGGATTTAGATTTTGTGATGACACAATCAGGGATGGATGAGATTCATTTCATGTTTATTTTAATGTATCATTCAAATATTTAATGGCATTGAGATACAGCGAAAGACAACATTCCAGACAACATTGAAATTTGAAATATTTAATGGCGTTTCCAGACAACATTGAAATTTGAAATATTTAATGGCATTGAGATACAGCGAAAGACGGCTGAGATTCATTTTGAATTTTGTCAATCCGGAGCATTTGCATAAAACGATGGAATTCTGAAAATTTTAATGAGGTTGAAGTACAATATACAAAATTGTAAAGCAATTACTTTTATGACATTTGCCTGTCTCCGATCCGTCTTTAGGATTAGGCTAATCATCAATTACGTGGCGTCTTTTCTTGTATGGAGGATTTTGATTTAACTCTGACCATGATAATATCTTAAAACTGCTATTTCGTCAATTTTTGAATATTTATAACTGTTATGGTCTTAAAACTGTAATTTATGGTAACAATCTCAAAACTTTTATCCAAAAATTATGAAATCTTATTAATTTAAAAAAGATTCTTGGCTTATGGTTAACAATTTTAACAACGGTTATCAAAGATTTAATCAATGTTTTTATTTTAATCATAATTTCATTATTAATTATTTTTTTGGTTAATTTTATGTAAAATTGTAGTTTTACACTGAGTTTACATAATTAGATGCCTTGATTGTGGTTTTAGAAAGTGTTAAATCTACTTTTACATCCAAAAATACAATTTACATAATAAAATATTATATCTTAACTATAAATAATCTTTCTATTTAATGTTATATAAAATTATAAAGAACCTAGCTTCTGTGGATTTTATGGATAATCTTACTTTGCTTATAGTTTTTTATGTTTTTGGCATAAGTGTAGTAGTTTCTATTTCAATTGCAACTTTTATGGACACAGTAAAATAGTTAAAGCAGTAAGTAGAAGGAAAAAAAAATATCAGTTTTGGTTGGCTTTTAACTCTCTGAGGTGGCAGACTTGGTTTCCATCGAGCATGTTGAGGCTACCACATGCAATAGAATATGTATAGAAACTTGCTCTTTAAAAAATAGAAAATAGAAAGACTCTATGAAATTTAAAAAAAAGAAAAAGAAAATGTTATATAAAATTATAATGTTAAGTATGATATAAATTTGAAATTAAGAATATTCATTTTCTTGAAGATAGTGAAACGAATGAATTTTTTTTCTCTTTGAGGATGTTATAGTTAATGAAGAGATCATGAAAATGAGACCTCCCAAGCACATTTTTCAAATATTAACTCTTTCATGATCTGACTTCCCATCCATTGAGGATGTTATAGTTAATGAAGAGATCATGAAAATGAGACCTCCAAACACTATTACAGTTTTCAAATATTAACTCTTTCATGATCCGACTTCCCATCCACTAAAAACACTAGTACATTTTTCAAATAGTTAATTCCATTAACTCTTTCATCGGAATGATAAGAAATTAGAATTAGAAAGGGAAAAAGGAGATTGAAATTGTATTTTAAAGAGTAAAATTTAACATATAATTTAATTATTAAATTTTAATATTGTCAAGTCATTGACACTTATTAGATCTAGGGTATGGAGGCGATTTAGTTTGAAGCTACAACATTGTAAATTAGGGATTTCATTAGAGGGGATGAGCTTTTCTTCCTTTTTCAGAAATGTAGTGGTTAATAGAGAGCTAAAGAGGAAGCAGTCAAATCCATCAACAATTAATTGTGGTCAAGCCAATGACAATTATCTAGGTGTGGGAAGGGGCATGAAACCCTAACATCGCGACTCAAGAGCAAACTTCCAAATCTAATCCTAGAGAACTCCTCTTCTAGGTCAATGAGGAAGTGTATTCCCATAGAAAACAAAATCACCACACCTAAAATGGCTCAGTATATATCATTTATGAAATTCATGCAGTAATTGGGAAGTTTATAAGTATCTTACCATTGAAGAAGGCCCTTGCTTGGTGGATCAAAACCCATTGGAACCCAAAAGGGCGAGCTAATATTAAATTGAGTTTCAAGGGATTCTTCGCAACAATTTTCAACAATCTAGAGGACCATGAGAATTTATTTAAGAATGGTCCTCACTTCTTTTACTTAGTGGAGCATTACCTTCACGTTTTACAAAAAATATTACTCTAGCAAAGGAAGATTTTACTACAACACTAGGTTGGGTCCATCTATGTTCTTAACCTCATAAGCTCTTGGATCCAAAAATATTGGAGGGAATATGAAATGAATTGAGATCCTTTGTCATGATATTATATGCCATTGAATACAACCATCACATATCTTATACTCATATATGTCTATTTATAATTTTTTCCCAACCAATCCTAGTGAAAATACATCGAAGCTACCATGATGTGTACTGATATCAAACTAATGATTACAAGCACATACCTCTATGTTGTTGTACATGGCATAAGCATAGCCATATATTTAGTGATTTCCTACTTAATGCCCCATCTTGCCCATTATAAACCCATGGATGAAAAATATCTTGAAGATTTTGAGTAAGTGGCGAATAAAAGGCGACTCAACAAGAAGAAAGAAGTAGACATTGACATAAGAAAATGCATAGAACTAGACTCACAATCATTATGAATTGCTATAGAAATCCTTTGTAGATGATAGGGTGCTCGCATAGAGATTATGGCCCCAAAAGTGGCCATCAAGAATGTGCACACACAGGAACAATTTCACGTTCCTAAGAGAGTGCACACATTCCTAGGCATCTAGGTTTGGAAAGCCCTAAAATTCCAACCAAGATGCTATATAGGCTAAAAAGTCAACATGGCTCAAGATCACATGCACATTCCTAAGAATACACATGCAATCTTAGGAATATGCAAGTGTTCCTAAAAATGTGCACATGTTCTTAGGAATGCACATGCATTCTTGGTGCGACATGTTTTTATGCATCCATGGCTCATTTTATTGTTATTTTGGGATTTCAATATGTGTTTTCCAAGGATATTAGGAAAATTTGTTCGTCCCTAGTCTACATATATGTGCCAAGCCAATGACATACATATTCAAATTCCAAATAAGTGCTATAATGGAATTTTTGTTTTGAAATTTTGGTTTAAAGTTGAGAAAAAAAACCTAAATGATACCCTAAACACAATCACCTTATTAAATTGTAGGAAACTTGGTTATTGTGGAACCTAATAGAAGAAAAAACCTACCATCACAAAACCACAATTTAGAACAACCAAACCCCAAACAAGAACAAGGAAATCCCAATGGTGAAACTGATGAATCCTTGGCTACTTGTAGGGCACTAATACAAGATATCCAAAACAATAGAGAACCATCACAAATGTCTCTTGCAAGTTCATTAAATTCAATTATATCATCCATTTCCAATGCCTAAGGTCAATTAATCAATATTTTTTATTATAGGTCTAGGATGTATGAACACTATAGAACCAGTCTAAATAAAGACCAAATTAGAGACCTTAACACTACTAAACAATATTTGTTGTCATTCTTCATTGACCAAAGTAACAAAGAATCTATTGACGATGTTGCATATCTGCCAACATAGGGGTATCCCTGATATGAAGTCCCAATTATACCTCACATCGTTTGGAGTAGGAGCCCCATCCAGATAATAGGCCCAACCGCCATTATTCTTAGGGATTTTCCTTGGATGCAATTATCAACATCAAATATTATGAAAATAGTCTTTGAAACAAGCAAGTAAGTTGGCACTATGAGGCATACAATTGCAATGTATAGAAGGTAATTTCATGAAAGGGAAAGGATAGAGTGAGCCTCTAGAAGAAAAGTAACAATAATATCCTAAAATAGACACATAAGAGCATGGAAAGAATCATTGATTAACCTGGGAAGTATTTCACAAGATAACAATGATCATAAAATCAAGTAACAATTCACATTCAACAAGATGCATACCAAAACCAATGAAATAGTACATTTTTATTAGTATGTGTAACATAAACATACACCACAAACAATGACTTTCATTTGATTTTATAAAGATCTTGGTTTGGGTTTTAAAACTTTTCTTCAAAATTTGGATTTAAGAGCATTTCTTGGAAGAAAACTGATTTTACAAAGAATTGTTTTGGATTTAAAGAATTTTTTTGGAAGACATTTCTTGAAGGCGGCCTAATTTTGCAAAAAATTGTTTTAAACTTAAAAAAATTTCTTGGACGTACATTCAAAAGACATTTCTTGGAGGTATGAGCTTCGTTTCATTTTTATAAGACATTTTTCTCTCAAATTTTTTCAAGTAACTGTTTTGAATTGGAGTATGTATTTTTTGCAAAAAATTTAAACTGAATTATTTTAGATCAAATCTTTTGTCATATTTTTTGTAATCGAGTTATTGTCTAATTTTTTGAAGGAAATTTTTCGAACTTCATACCCTATTATCATGGGAAATCGAAGAACTTGTGCGATAAAATATGATCGAAAAAGAGACCCTGAAGAACGTAGAGAAGATACAAGACAATCTCGCAAAAGAAAGTTAGAAGCCCTCTCAAATATTGAAGAGGAAAATCAATCTCAAGCGAAAATTGAAACAGGTATTTAAATATAAATATTATGATTTATTGATATATTTAAAATTTTTCTAATGTAAAATGTGAAGCTTAATTTTTATTTAATGAACTAATTTGAAAAATATTTTGTTTAATGTAAACAGAAAAATATATTCCTCAAAATATTGAAGAAGAAAATCAAACTCAAGCAGAAATTGAAGAAGGTATGTAAATGTAAATATTACGATCTATTGATATATTTACAATTTTCCTAATGTAATATGATCTATTGATATATTTACAATTTTCCTAATGTAATATGATCTATTGATATATTTACAATTTTCCTAATGCAAAATGTGAAGCTTAATTTTTATTTGATAAACTTATTTGAAAAATATTTTGTTTAATGTAAACAGACAGAGATATTCCTCAAAATATTGAAGAATAAAATCAACCTCAAGCAGAAAGTGAAGGAGGTATGTAAATGTAAATATTATGATCTATTGATATATTTACAATTTTCCTAATGTAAAATGTGAAGCTTAATTTTTATTTGATGTACTAATTTGAAAATATTTGAAATTATAGATATATTTATTAATTTAGTTATTTATTGAATATTTACTATTTTTTCGAATATGTACAGATGAAATCACTATCGATAATGAGATGTTAGAAAATGTTGACACTCACACATATGGAGATAAAAAACCTGACCATGTTATACAATATCATGTTAATTACATTTTTGAAAAGTATTTCTTAAATGAGCGAGTGACAGTTCAGGCTCAAATGTTGAAAGGTCTCCTATCATCAAAGAAATTAAAAGAAGCGATGACACTATTGGGTATTCGAAAATCAACCAAAGATAAAAAAATGAAGGAAGAGGTGATAAAAAATATGAGTAGTGCTATAAAGTCAATTAAGAGATCTAGAGAGAAAGATGTTTCAATTGTACGTAGAGGAATACAGATGGCGATGGTTTCACCAAGTACTCAAGAGAATCGTTTGGTAACATCTAAGGCACGAGCACTGGGAACCTCGCGAAAAACTCTGCACAAACATTGGAAATTTCGGCTGCAAATAGATGTAAATGATGAACTCGCTTGTTGGAGAGCTATTTGTAGGCAACCATACAAAGATAGACTTGGAGAAAATGTTAAAAAAATAATATATGAATATTGGAAAAACAATTCGCGTGTTTCACCAACTGCAAGACATGTGATGCGAAGAAGAATAACACGAAATCAGTATGAAGAACATGAAAAACATCTCTTGGAAACCACTCAAATAGAGTTATTCAACAAGTTCAAAGAAGAGAATCGTCAAATTCATGTTTCACTTAGTGCTTTTGTTCAACAAAAACCATGGTATGTAAAACCTATCACCGTACGCGACACTTGTTGTTGTTGTTATCATGTGGAATTTGAGTTATATTATGACACATTCCTTGATTTCGGTAGAACATTATGGAAGGATTCACCTCCTCCTTCCACTATCCGTGATTTCATATCTCAAATTCTATGTGAAAGAGAAAGCGATGAACTATTTTACAAAAAGAAATGTGTTGGTGGTAAAAAATACGATGATTGTGGAAATTTGACTAAATTTCAAAACAAATATCGTACTGATATAAATGATCAATCATTGTCCAACATGAAAGTGAAATGGAAGAGATATGAATATATCCATACATCGATTCAAGGTGAAAATAGTGTTAAAAGAATTGAATTACGAGAAGAAGAAATTTTTGTGATAGACTTTTTGAGAAAATTTGAGGCAGAAATTTACAAATACACCAAGCATTCCCATAGAGCTCGATGGCAAGACTTGCAATTCAAAAAATCTCATGAATTTTTTCCACCAGGGACCATTTTGTCAGTGATTGATTTTGCAGAAAATTACACATTTTTTCCACAAAAATAAATTCGGAGTGAATACTATCATTCTGACCAAGTCTCCATGCTCGTCCATATTCTATATAGACATGCTGAACAAAATGTCGATCATATAGAAAGCACGAGTGAAAATCGACATATCATTAAAGAATATCACTTTTATATCAGTGACGATCATACACATGATACATGTTTTGTCCAACATTGTTTTGGAAAAATTTATGATTCATTGAAAAATCGTGGAATAACATTCAATGAACATTGGATATGGTCAGACGGATACACAGGTCAATTCAAATCTGCACGATCATTCTTTTGGTTGTGTTGTATTCATAAGAAAACCTGCATTAAACATTGTTGGAATTTCTTTGAGACTGGCCATGGAAAAGGAGAACATGACGGTGCAGGAGCATGCATAAAACGAGTACTTCGAAGATATCAAATGAACCACTATGCACGCCGACTTGTGAACGCTGAAGAAGTTGTTCAATGGTGCAAAACTGCTCTAAGCCATGAGATTAACCCATCAAGAGAAGTGCGAAGGTACATTCAATTTAATTTATATTGGAAATATAATTTTAAACATTGTACATTTATCATGCAATGATTATCTTTGATTGTATTTTGACATCATATTTACAAATTCTTCTTCTAATTTTCCATATAAAGGTTTTTCTGGCATATTGGAATCGAAGACGTAGATAGATCAATTGGAAATGACGTTGAAACAATAAAAGGGACTTGAAAATTGCATTCAATTCAAACAAAGTCATCAAGAAATGTGTTTGCATTGGATAGAAAAAAATATTCTTGTTTTTGTGATGTTTGCATAGACAACACAAAATCCAATGACGTTTGTGAAAACAAAATGTATGTGAATGATTGGAAACATAAAGAGCTAAATACAAAGGGCAAAATGTCTGTTGCAATGTTTGAAGAAATGCAATCAGAAGAAACTACAATATCATCTGATGGTGATAGAGTTTCTGATCTTGTTAGAGAAGGTAACATTTGAATTACTTTCTAATGATTTAAAAATCTATAAATAAATTTACATATGTATAATTTTGTTAAATTTATTTTATTGTGCAGGAGATGTTTTTGCTGTAATTGCACCTATTGACAACGATGAAAATGTGAAGTATTATTTGATGCGTTGCACTGAACGAAAAATGAAATTATTACAAAACTATAATGATCACAGATTTCAATATGACAGAGGGTCTATTATACTGAAAGGTTATTTTTTCAGACAAACTCATCAAAGTGGAGACTTTGTTTACTTTGAAGACTATGAACCCGATTCCATAAGTTGTCAATATAGTCACTTGGTGTGTGCAGCACGCATAAAGTTGATAGAAGTTCAATCAAAGAAAAAATCGAAAATTAAGAGATGGAAAATGTCAAAATCCGATCATGAACGGATTATTGAAGATGGAATTCCATTAGAATTTTTTTGAGTGAATTGTCCAAAAATTTATTCTCTTTGGATTAAATATGTTTTAGAACTTCCAGTACTCAACTAAAAATTGAGCTGCTTATGTTATTTGTGCAAGTGTTTGCACATGTACAAATTGTTTTGGTACAAGCACGTGCTCTAGTATCAACTGAAAGTAGCTTTTCTATACATATATGCATTGATGAAAAATGTTATATATATATATATATATATGTTCTAGAATGAAATTAATTGTTCTAGTTTTACTATGTGCATTGATGAAAAATTATTTGCGTACTCAATCTATATGTTCTAGAATGCAATTATTTGCGTACTCATATCAAACTATTTCTCTTGCTCAACTTAGTGACCATGACTCTCTTCTCACACTGCTTACCATATAAGATCTTCAATTGTACATGTCACGCAAAGTTGGGGGTTCTAGGTCTACACCTATTAGGTAAAGTTACATATTTTATGGCATTATGGTCCTTAAATTTGGAGGTGTTCCACCTGAAAAAGTAGGCATTAAATATGGATGGAAAGGATTTGTTTTAACTTTGATAGAATTTCCTCGTGGAATTACTGAATTTCTCGATGACATCATGCTAGCTTTGCTTAGAGAAGAAGGTTTTGGAGGAGAAATTGAATTCTTTTGACTTATTTTTGGCATTGAAGTTTGATATATAGTATTTTTGATGACTCCATTGATGACCTTGCCGAGGAATTTGATGCACACATATTGACTTTGAAGATGGTTTAGAAGATGTTGAAGTTGTATATTTTGGTATTGTCACCGAATGTTTCTTTGTTGTTGGACTTGATCAAGACACAATTTAACTTTACGAGCAGATTGAAGACCTTGAAGAGGTTTTAGATTTTGTTGTTCTCACTGAAGGTTTTTTATCTAGAGTTTTGTTTCTTAGACCATCATTTCCATAGGACATTTTTGGTGAATAGATTCTTGACCTTGATGAGAGGATATGATACGTTGAAGAGGGTACATCTTTTGGTGACGTCACTAATTGTTTCTCTATTATTATGCTTGTTAAACATCTCGCTTAGGGCGAGGCAACTCCACATATATTGTATAGTTTATGGGACAAAAATCAATATGTAGAAATATTCACTTGGTTTTTATAATTGGATAGAAGAATGACTTAAAATGACCTTGTATGTCTTCTCGTTTTAGAGCTCAAATTTTTAGGAAGGATTTAAGTATCCACCTTTCAAGAATCACTAGAAGAGGTTGATAAAGAATATAGTAAGACTAAAAACTAACCAATGATGTAATAAATGGATTTCTTGGGAGGTAGATTAGCATAAGGAATTTTGGTAGCTAGAACTTTTCCAAATAAGTGAATGTATTTGAAAACCAAACCTCTAGTTTATTTTGGTTTAGACAAGGTCTAGAATTTGAAAATTGAATTCCCTCTTTCTTCCTCTTACATGTCCAATGATCAGAATCTGGATTGAGGGAAAAGATTTTCCTAGAAATAAACATTTTGCATTTTATAAATGTGTAAACATGAGTTTCTAAAATCTAATTAACTCATAAATTTCTCACAAAATACACTTAAATCTTGACACATAAACCCCTTCCCAATTGGATAACTTTAGACGATCCTAAACATATTTTTATTTGACTAATGAGGGAGATAGCCCAACAAAACTTGTTTGTCCATATTCAAATAAAGTTGGTATCAAAGTACAATTTAGCTCATTTTAGTCAAGGTTAGTTAGAAGAATAAGCTATTGGTTTCTGTCTTCAATTTCCTCTGAAAATGAATGTGTACGTGCTTTTGAGAGACACACTAGAGGAATAAGGTCCAAATTTTTGATGAAAATGTGCTATGAAAGTAAAGGGTTTTAAAGGCAAGCATGTACAAGGCATAGTTGAGACAAATGTTCTTTAGGAAGGGCCTAATTATTTGGGTCTTGGTTATATAGAAAACATGGAAAATGCTCCAAAGCCAAGGAGGCACATGAAGCTGTTCCAAGAAGGAATTTTATTTCATGTTCATTACCTCAAGCTTGTGAAGTTTGTGTTCATGATGAATGGAAACGTTTGACACCCACTTTGCAAGAAGATGTTAATAATCATGCAGCTAATGAGAATGTAAAAGAAGAGGATGTTGAAAGATCTAGAGTCATTTAATTCATTGCTAGTATTCAAAGGAGAGCCACTACCTCATCAAATTCACCTCCTCAAGAAGGCGACAATGGTGAATGTTCAAGGTATAAATTTGCCTCTAATCAAATTGCTTTTGATTATGATAAACATGGTAAATATTCAGATAAGATATAGAAAAGAACTTGCATGTTCCTTTTGTGGTTTGAATAATCATAATGTTTATAGATTTTGGAAGAAGATATCCATGCACATGAAACTTTCTAAATAAATGAGGCAAAAAGTCAAAGGCCCATTGGACAAGGAAAATGATGTTGAAAATAAGTTGAAATTGTTTATTACTCATTGCCATAAGAAAGGTCACCTTGTAGAATATTTTTCTACATAAAACACTGAACATTTTTAAAACATAAACTAACTTCTAGCAAACAGTAATATTAAATTAGATTTAATTGTTTGAGCAGTTGAATTGATGTGCATAGAAAAACTGGGAATAGATATCTTTGATACATACAACACACAAATGAAAAATCTTAAAATATAAATTTCAATCTTGCAAACAGAAGGGTATTTAACTAGACATAAATGTCCATATAGATTCAGCCAGAAACCCAGACCTAGTCAAATAAAACATGAACCAATGGTTTATTTCAGCTCTACATCAATGTTGAAAAATTGAACTATTATGATGTGTTACAAATCAACCTACATGGCAAAGTGTTGGTCAGCCTAAAAGGAAGTAATTCTATTTATATTTATATACCTTGTCTATGGCTCTTTTAATTAGGAATAACTCAGCAATCTCTGAAAACAGTTTACAGGTTCTTGTAAGATTCAATACGAATATGTTGATGGGATTTTAGTGTGAAGTTTAAAGAGTTTGAAAATAGTGTGGATCTATTGTTTGGTCATCTTTGAAGCAGATTGCAGATAGTATAGTATGAAGCAGATTGCGTATAGTGTGAAGTAAATTGCAGATAGTCTAAGGAAGATTACAAATGCCTGAAACAAATCTGTGGATATATGTTGCAGGATGCAGCACCAACTAATGTTGTTGATAAGACTGTTAAAATAGAGACAGAGAACAGACCCAAGGGTTTATCTGACCCTGTTGTGTCAAAGATTAATGTTGTGGATAAGAATGTTAAAATAGAGACAGAGAACAAACCCAAGGGTTTATCTGACCCTACTGTGTCAAAGGCTGATCAAAATAAGAAGAAAAAACAAGGCAGCAAGGAAGCAAACAATGAAGATGGTAGTGGAAAAGATAAGTTTGCCGGCTTGATTTTTATGTGTAATTCTCAAACAAAGCAAGAGTGTTTCCGATACAAAGTGTTACTATTTCTTTAAATACTTTCTCATTTAGTTACAATCGACCTATGAAGAGAGAAATTATTAATGGCTATATAGAGTACCTTTTAAATTGTGATGACCTTCTAAATTATCACTTTGGGTCCCTACATAGATGAAATAAATGCATAAGTATCTCTTAAGAATGGATTTTTTGAATTTTCCTTATTTAACATTTGTGACATCATCATCATCATCATGAAACTTGGGTACTAATTTAGAGAACTGTGTCTAAATCTTTAGCATTTAGGAAATTTGAATATTTACATATTTTACTATTGGATACATTTAATTATGCAATCCTTATGGTATGAACTACTAAATACTATATACAATAATTAGGGTCCCAGCTAACAAGCACATGCCTTTAATTTTAAAAAAGTTTTACATGTCAAAGATATTAACAAATTAGGGATTTAGAAATTTTATAACTATACACGAGCCAGAAACTTAAAAACTACTATACACAAATTTTTAAAAAATATAATAAAAAAATTGATGAAAAAAATAGACATTGATTACTTTAATCAATAAAAATCTGCACTCAAATGATTTCAACATAAAACTTGTTAATTAAAAATTCATCAAAACAAAATTAATCAAAATATAAAATAAGCCTATGCATCCATATTTACATTTGTGACTTTAATCAAGACTGTAGACCTATATAAATTTGTTACTTTAATCAAAACTTACACCTAAAATGATTTTGAAATAAATTGTTCGTTAAAAATTCATCCCAAAAATATATCGAACTATGAAATTAAATGTTATACCTCTTCTTAGTAACCTTTCATTAAATTCTAATTTTTTATTAATTAAAATTTTAAAATAAAAATTTATTATTTTACAGATTTTAATTTACAAAATAATAACTTTAATTAAATAAATTTAAGTTAGTTTTTTTATTTTACTGGTTGTGAAAAGTTAATGTTTTGTCTAATGTTGATCATGTCGTTCGGATAAGCAATATTGACTTTGTGTCGTGCAACTAGCTTCTTTTGGTTTCAGAGAATTTAACATTTGTGCGTTAATAATACAGTGAGGAAATGGTGATGAGGCCATCCTATACAATGACTAGTGATTCAATTGATGTTTTCATGGAATTTTCTTCTCTTCATGTCCAACGGACACCCACAAGACTTCTATAGCCTTCAGAATAAGCCCACGTTAAACATGCACGCAAAACGAAGAGAACTAATTCCCTTTTATGTCCAAAATGTTTCTAATCGTCCTTTTATGTCCAAAATGTTTCTAATCGTCCTAATATGAGGGATGAAAATAGATCCTCTTTAATAAAATTCAAGTTGATAGCATTTAATGTATTTATATTTCCCATTTACAAATCACTTAATCCAAAACCTAATGTCTTCCAGATGAAAGATTTTGACTTCTATTGGAGCATTCTAAACATAGTTTCCATGGTGTTTGGATATTCATAAAGTTAGGAATTTAAATGCCTGAAGGAAATCAAATTATTTCCTTTAGTATTACAAATTATAACTTTCCTCCAAAGTTCCTAAGGATTTGGCTTAGATAGGTGCAACAATTTCTCTTGATTTTTATTTATATAGTACATTTTCTTCTTTTTAATACGAGCTTTGTATGTATTTATTTTATCAATATTTAAATTTTTGTTAATGGCATCCTTTCTTTCTTTTCTAGCAATTTTACAATCATTATCATAGCAAGGTTCATTGCTTCATTTTTCATTTACATGAGACTTCAATAGAGAACTTTTTCATGAAATAGATATGGTTGTGGTAAATTTATGATAAAGTTTTTTATATTATCCTTATAGGTTAGGAGATGTAAATCTCTATTTTGAATCCTTTTAGAAAATATCAATTTGAATTTTATCGAAAAGTAGGTGCCTTCCATTCACACAATTCTCTTGCATGGGGTTTTTTTGCATAACAAAGTTTAGAGTTAAGGTTGATGATATATGATCAAAGTTAGGCCATGGCCATTTAAGAGGTAAAAAGTTACTATTTGGTTAGAAATAAGGGTTTCAGATATGACATAATCCACAAAACTACTAGGTCCACGACACAAGTCATTTGGCAAAGAAAATGACATTATACCTAATTATGGGAGGCGACATAGTAAAAAAATGGCATTATAGTGAGCATTAGTTTCAAAAAACTATAGTATGTGATTAAATGGTATGTCAATTACCATATTGCCAAGAAATAAAAATACACATAACCTATGAATTCATGTAGAAATTTACAAAAACAAGATATCTAAACTTTGAGAAGTTTCAATCAAACATCACATAAAATAACATGTGAATTCCATGAATGAGCATGATGACAAGACTTAATATGGTTCTCTTTAGGAATCTAACATTGTTTTTAAGTGTGGAGATATTGGCGTCTAGAAATAAGCAATAAAACTTGAATAAATTGCAAACATCAAGGACAAGTATAAGTTCCAAGAACCTAGAGCAATGTTGAATACAAAGAATATTAGCATGCAATCAAGATCAAGAAAAAGGAGATTAAGAGTTGAAGTGTCTGGACAAGAAAGGTGAAGATGAAGCTTCACTAACGAATGAACAAGCATGGACCCTTTAGCAAGAAGACAAAATGAAAGCTTAGTTATCAAGTTATTTTATATACCATTATAAGTGTAGCTAAGACTGAGACCAACAGAGGTATCTTATTCATGTTGTGCTTTAATTCATTTCTCCAATAGGGGTATCTTATTCATGTTGTGCTTTGATTCATTTCTCCTTTAAGAGAGGAACTTGAACTTGGAATTAATGAAGAAATATAGAGTATTGTAGAATGTATTATTAGATGTTTTTTGAGATTATGGTGTCTCACTCAAGTTGTGATATTTATTTAAGATGCAAATCTTATTTATGAGGAAGTTGTTCCAACTCCTCAATAGATTTTTAATACCTTAAATGTATGCGCTTTCTTGTTAATAAATGTTCACTTTCTCCATTTTGTGTCTCACCTAAATTTTGGTTTTTTATCCATTTCCTGTCTGTCCTAAATTTTAGTTTTTTCTCCATTTTGTGTCTGTCCTAAATTTTTAGTTTTTTCTCCATTTTCTGTCTGTTCTAAATTTTAGTTTTTTTCTCCATTTTGTGTCTCTCCTAAATTTTAGTTTTTTCATTTTCTCCATTTTCTCTCTCCTAAATTTTGTTTTTTTTTAATGATTTAAATGAATTTTCAAATACATAAATAGATCTAGAAAACCTTTTAAATACTTAAACTTTACAAATTAAACTATTTAAACTTTAATTTATGATTATTATAAATCTCTACTAAATTTTGATAAAATCTACTAAATTTTAAACTTTAAATAGAATTCACCAATTTTAAACTTTAAACAAAATTCGCCAAAGAAAAATGCTTTTCCTTTTTGCTGATTTTAAACTTTAAACAAAATTCAACAAGGAAAAATTCGTTTTCCTTTCCTTTTCCTTTTGCTGCTAGAGATATTGAACAAACTCCACTTAGGAAAAAAAAAACATTTTTATTTTTTTTTCTTTTCCTTTTTGCTGTGAGAGATATTGAACAAATCCACTGAGGAAAAAATCATTTTCTTTTCCTTTTTTATGTGAAAGATATTCAACAAACTCCAATTAAGAAAAAATCATTTTGTTTTCCTTTTTGTTGTGAGAGATATTAAACAAAATCCACTGAGGAAAAATTCATTTTCTTTTCCTCTTTGCTGTGAGAGACATTTCATTGAAGTTCACCTCACACTGTCCATGCAATGTCGAAGTTACCGGCTACTAAAAGCAGAAAAAAGCTTTGCAAAGCGAATTTTCGGTGACAAATGTTAATGAAAAACTCAAAAACACCTAACAAGGTCAGCAATGCTGCTGTAATACGCGTGAATAATGACAATGATATCTATAGATACAATAGACATTATGGAACACTCAGCTGTATGGAAATTTTGATAAACAAATATGGAAGTAAAAAAATATTCTGTAATAGGATTCGTATTATGCTCGTTTGCAGATGCAATTCAATCTCACACTGTGGCCATAAAATCCTAACTCCAACAGAAACCAAGAAACAAAAAGGAAGGGCCATCCTTTACCATCTTGAAAGCATTGCTTTACATATACATAAGTCAAGATTACAAAACAAAATCCTAAATTAAAAATAACTTTTGACTGCTAAATTTATGAAAACGTATATACTCTATACATATCCTTGTTATTCATTATGCAATCACAGTGATTAGTATCCCAACCATTTCAACCTTTTTAAGCATGATGATGTTCATATTGGTTACCTAATTAAAAATAAAACATACATTGTGGTTTTGGTAGAACATACGCGATGAAAGCACACGCCGACGAGAGGAGCAGCAGCACTGAAGGGAGTAGCCAGAATGCGCGAACAACAGCAACGCTGAAGGGAGCAGCCGGAAACACAAATTCGCGGGAATAATGAAACAGGTAAAAGAACAGTCTTCGCGGGCGATTTATTTATAGGAATTAGTTCGGCCGAACTATTTTAAAAGTAAAAGTTCAGCCGAAATCATAGTTCGGCCGACCTTTTGTTGCCGGTTTTCCAATCTCCGGCAAAAATTCCGTTTGCCCGCGCTGTCTGTGTGTCGTCAATATTAACGGAATAAAGAGTTCGGCCAAACTTTCTAAGAAATTCCGGCCGAACTATTACAGAGTTCGATCGTACTTTAGAAGAAGTTCGGCCGAACTATTGCCGAAAAAAATTTTTCGGCCCTCGATTCTCACAAAAGTGTAACCCAGCTTCACGTTTTCGCCCGATTGCAAATGTACCTTATTAACGAGCTACCAATGAGGTATGATTTAAGTTTATTTCAATTTGTTTTGAGTGTAATGGGAATTATGTGCTTTGTACAAGAAATCATGGAATACTTGGTTTTTATGGTTGAAACTGAATGCAACCATTAGCAGCAACAACAAAATGAATTGAAATATGAAGCAGTGAGTAGGTAAATCACTTCAAGAGGAACGCCATTGTGGGAAACTCGCACCCAATTGTGTCCATTAATTTCCATGAGTATTCTATGACCGGTATGATGGTTTTGAGGAAGGTGTATGCCAAGGGATGGACTGCCCCAGATGGGGGTGCCAGCAAAACTTGGAAGGTGAGTGACTAAATGGAAGGGGGTGACTGGATTTCCCAAGGGATTGTGTAGTAGAGAAGGGAAGTTTGGAGATGGATTTGTTTTGGTAATTAGCATTGCTAGATGGGATCAGATGCACATTGGGAGTGTGCCCTTAAAAAATGAGTCAGTAACTAGTCATCGAGAGGACAAGTGGTGCAGGATTGTAGCTATGGACATTGGATGCAGTTTTGGCTTTAACAATGGATTATGGACTTCCTGGGAAGGAAGTGAATCTTGTTACTACTTTGAGGGTGGAGGTGTGAGCCTTTGGATTCCATTTTTGTTGATACATCCATCGTATCCTTCTATTTGTTTGTTGAGAAAATGTGAATATGTGTATATATGTATATTATTGTAAATATTGTATAGCGTTTTTTTATAAAGCTCCACAAAAAGTATAGTTATTTGTTTGTTGAAGAAAATGCACATAATTATATGTGGTTGTGATTGTAAATATCGTAATGAGTTGTGTTATAAAGCTCCAGTAAATGGTATGATTATCATGTTCTAGCAGGTTATTCATTGTAATTACTGAAACGAGTTATGTTATAAAGATTCATAGGCAATATCATTTGTTTTCAGTGTTTTGTTGGTTTGTAGGTGTCATTGAACATCGAGGACGGTGTTCCCCCAAGGGGGAGGGTCTTGTAATAGCCCTAGTAAAAATACATGTAAAAATATATAAGACAACGATGATGGGACACGTATTCCAAGCTAAATGGTGGGAAAAAAACATCCTAGTGGGTGTTCATTCATTTTAGTATGGCTAAAGGGAAATCGAAAAGGCTAAGGCAAAGGCTTTGGAAAGACATGAGGTATTAATTGGCCTTTTATTTATGAAAATAATGGAAACTAGGAGAAAATGAAGGTGAAAGGCAGCAGGTTGCATGTGAGGAGGAAAATGAATAAATTAGAGGCATCACTGATAACAAGGATGTTGAGGATCAATTGGTAAGATTTTTGGTAAGTTTAGTTTTGGATCTCTCTCATTATTTTCTCTCTCTCTCTCTCTCACACACACACACACACACACACACACACACTCTTGAGCACTTAGTGTATTCTTGGAACACTCTTGTAGAGTGTGGGATACCTAGAGATTTGGATCAAGAAAGAAAAATAAAAGAATGAAAGCGGAAGAGGACATAGAGATAGACTTCTACATCAGGTTCTGAGTGTAGGTACCGAGTTGCATGTATGTTTTCCTCACTAGTTTGGGCATGCAAGAGTATGCATGTGGATTTTCCTAGCATTTCCATTTCCTGGATAGCCATGGTATTGTGGGTTTATTTCCATTAATTATTTTCTAGTTGGTTCTCATGATTCCTTTAGTTTCCAGGTTGATTTATTAGTTCTTGGAAGCCTTGGCTGTACAAACGCTTTGGAAGCTCGACGGACACCTGTGGGTCGAGTTACTAGTCTTGGAATCCTTGGTTGTAAAAATGCTCTGGAATCCCTAGGTGGGTTGAGTTACTAGTCCTTGAAGCCCTGGTTAGACAAATGATCTGGAAGCCCTATAATAGTTGGGGTTGAGCTACTAGTCCTGGAAGCCCTAGTTGGAACAAATACTCAGGATCCCTAGAGCAGCAAGGATAGAGACCAATCTGTGATGGTTAGTGATGTCCGACCATGAGCTGAAATCACTGGTTTGGGTTTGAGTCGGTGTGGTCTTTGGAGCCCTGGTCTGGTGTTGTTTGATGTGTTTGATAAATTCCAACATTCATGCTTGGAATATTGCATGGGGGTGACTGGTTGAAGTGATATTTGGCTCAACCATGCCTATGGTCGGGAGGAACGTGGAAGTCCCATTTCGAGTTTTTTTTTAATTAATTAATGAAAGGATCATTGTCTTGGTATTTTATGCGTATATGCACTGGTCTTTATATAGATTCTATTTTTGATGTGTCCATTGTTGATGTATCCATGGTACTTCTCTTGGTATTACGGTGGTTATAAGCATGTATTATGATAGTGATGAGGTATGGTACTTCTCTCTCCATGTTTTTACTCGTAAATGAATGAACAATTTATTTATGGTTAAATTGATTAATCGATAGCTTATAATGTAGGGGAGAAATTATTCTTAGCCATTCTCAGATAAGAAAGAGACCCCTTTGTTTAAATTTGTTTTTTTACCTATAGTGCTATGTTTCTGACATGTTTGACGAAATTCTTTTCATGATTGGGTGGGGTCAGATGAGTTCCAATTGATGTGATTGCTTCCATATGTTTGTTTCAATGTTATTTACCCTCTCTTGATGTTACAAGAAGTTTTGGGTAGTGACCTGGGCTCATGGGCCGAAAATTTGGCACAAATCCTGAAGCTACAGGCGAAAAAATTATTGTTTGGGCTTGAGCTGCTACCTTAACAAGGCTAGCCTATGGCTCTAGGGTCTAGATTTGCTCCTTTACACTTAGAAGTCTGTGTCTTAGCCTCAAAGGGGCTAGAAATCAGTCGCCCCTCAGGGAATAAGGCCCTGAGGGGTTGGGTTACCTCCTGGGGATGTCAATGTTGCAGTGTAAGGTGTGTTTTTGGTGTTTTTGTCGGTTCCACTTCCATAAGGTCATATAGGAGGTTGAATCTCATATTAGTAGCCTCTCATCACATGTTTACCCCAGTTGGCCGATTACTTGGGTAGACATGGGAAGAGGGTGTTACATTCTAATTATTGCACTTTAAATTTCATTCTTATGTCACTTAGGAAGGAATTTTCCTTTCTTATGCTAATTGTAACCATCCTCCTCCCACATTTACCGAAGATAACTCGTCCATTGGTTTAAACATGTGATGATGGGCTAATATGATGTAATTCAACTCCCCATGTATATTTAAGGAAGTGGAACCGACAAAACAAAACCATTCTCACATTCCTCGGGAGCTACAGACCCTTCAAGAGGTAACCAACCCTTCCAGGTGCTTAACCCTTGACGCAACTTATCATTTTACTAATTTTAACCCTCTATATTCTCCCATGAAAAGCTATGCATGTGACTGAGGCCTTCCAGTTTCTCCCACAACAAGGAATTCCATCAATTGTGGACTTTTGTTAGGTAGTTCTGAGCCAACGAACCCAGATTATGAGCCATGTTTTCAGGGCTAGGTCTCAAGCAATTACCCAAAATTCATGAAAGTTTCAGGAATGATAAAAAATAATGGAATAAGGTTACTAATGCAATCATTAATACAAGTAATTTATCTATCACCTACTATCCAAGCCAGAAATTTTGTCAAACATGTCACAAATACATAATCTACAGGCTATAACAACATAACTGAGCATAGGGGTCTCATAATTATCTAAGAATCACCAAGAAGGATGGACGTATTTTCATAATAGTTGCATTACCATGTATTAGGTCATACATTCATTATCCATTCAATTACTAAACAAAACATGATGAGATACATGACTAAAATCTTCCATAAACCATGCTCATAGCCAGCATATAACAACCAGAATAATAATTATAAAACAACCATCAATGTGAGATACTAAAAAGTACATTTACCCATTTGATTACAATAGGAAAATAACTCTTATTTACATATGCAAAATGCAACTAGGTATGGTACTTCCATGTACTACCCGACTATAGATTGGGCTGAAACAAATATTTCATTCAACCAATCACCCTCCTGCCATATTCCAAGAATGAATGTGGGATCTCATGGAATAAATTAAACAAAACCAAACTAGGAGTTCCAGAGGCCAAACCACCTTAACCCTCAACTAGTGATTCCACCTCACAGTTGAACATCACTAACCATCACCATATCGGTCTCTACCAAATTTGACTAGGGCTCTAGAGTATTTGTTCCAACCCGAGTTCCAGTACCAATAACTCAACCCATAGTTGCCACTGGGCTCTAGATCATTTTTCCAATCAAGGCTTCGAGGACTAGTAACTCAACCCATAACACCGGGCTCAAGATAATTTGTCCAACAAAGGATTTCAGGACTAGTAACTCGAACCACAAAGGGCTCCAGAGCATTTTTCCAACCAAGGCTTCTAGGACTAGTAACTCAATCCAATTTTTTACAGGGCATCTGTATCGTTTGTCCATCCAAGGCTTCCAGGACTAGTAACTCAACCCAAGTTGTTACAGGGCTTCCAAAGTGTTTTTCCAACCAAGGCTTCTAGGAACTAGTAACTCAACCCACCTGCATATAAAACATGAGCACTAATAAGTAAAAAAGGTAAACCCACAACACCGTGGCTATCAAGGAAATGTAAAGGCTAGGCCAAACCACTGTAAATCTAGGTAATCCTTCATGCCAATGAAAAATCACAACTAAGAAGCCACATGCATGTGCCATGCATACCAAAACTAACAAGGAAATCATACATGCAACTTGGTACCTGCAAGAAAAACCCTTTTTAGTTGTTGATCCCGTTGTCCTCTTGCACTTTCCTGCTTTTTCCTTTTCCTTATTTCTCCAAATCCCAAGTATGCCATACTCCTCCAAGAGTGCTCCAAGAAAATCTGCATCCAAGAGTACGAAAGAGAGAGAGAATAAAGAGAGCTCCCCAAAATTGAACTGGCAAAATATAAAACTAAAAAAATACACGAACTCATCCTCAAAAGCCTTTTTATCATCGATGCCACTATTTTGTTCATTTTCCCATTATTTTACCTTCATTTTCCTCCTCAGATGCAACCTGTGACCTTTCACCTCCCTTTTCTCCTATTTCCCATTATTTTCATAAATAAATGTCATTAAATGTCAATTTGCCTTGTTAAAGCCTTTGACGTTTCCTTTGCTAATTTCCATAGCCATTAATTAATAACAAATTATCCCTATCACGATGTTTTTTCCCAACATTCGTCTTGGAATACGCGTCCCGTGACCTTGATCTTATATTTGTTTACATTGAAATTAAACCATGAGTTGTTACACTCACTGGTGAGAATCCATGAGAATCACTTTAGGCAGGTTTAGGTAGATACTCTTGAAGAAATAGTAAAGGATAGTTGTTGCAACACCCTTTTTTGTTACTACAACTTAATGTTCATTAGACTTATGTATTTAGGAATGAATTTGTCTTTTTATCTTAATCTATGGGAATCCATGAGAATCACTTCAGGTAGGTTCAAGTAGATACTCTTGAAGTAATAGTAAAGGATAGTTGTTGCAACACCCTTTTCTATTGTTGCAACACTTCCAGGTTGCAACAACACCTCTATATCACTTTAACACCCTAGGTACCTTGTTGTTGCAACATGACTAGGATACAAGTACTAAACCTCCTACTCTTGCAACATAACTAAAGAGTAGGTTCCACAAATCCGTCCACTGCAACATGAATAGTGTACAATGTTGCAACGGGTCACTACAACATGACATAGCACAATTTTACAAGTCTATATAAAAGAATTTATGGATTCATTTATCCCCCTCACCTACTATCTCTGTATTTACCAAATAAATTAGTACTTATAGATTACCTTTTGGCACACCCATCGAACAACCTTTTTAGTATGTTTTCTCATTTTCATATCACCCCATTACGCATTTTTCCCATGCAAATGAATTTTTATCCAGGTACAATTATATTCTAATTATGTCACTTTAATGTTCATTCTTATCTATTTAGGAAGGAATTTTATTTTCTATGCTAACCTCTTAGAATTCACTAGAATCACTTTAGGTAGGTTCAAAAAAATGCTCTTGAACCAACAATAAAGGATAGGTGTTGCAACACATTTCCTTTTTATTGTTGCAACCTAATGTTCATTCTTATTTATTTAGGAAGGAATTTACCTTTTTTATGCTAATATGTGGGAATCCATGAGAATCACTTCAAGTAGGATTAAGGAGATACTCTTGAAGAAATAGTACAATATTATTTCCACAACACCCTTTTTGTGTTGTTGAAACACTTTTAGATTGCAAAAAAACCCCTATATCACTTTCTTGTTCCCTGTATGGTCTCAAACAAGCTCTTAGAGCTTAGTATGAGAAGATGAATTTCTACTAGTTTCTGGGTTCAACCCTTGTCATTGTGATCCTACTATTTACAGTCATAGACAAGGATCAAATTTATTGATTCTAGTTATGTATATGGATGATTTGATCCTCACAGGGAGTTCTTCATCTATGACTGAAAATGATAAGGAAGTATTGATGGGATAGTTTCTATGATGGAACTTAGTCTACTACAATCTTGCAGATTCCACTAATCTTAAGAAGTGACCACCATATTCTACAAAAATATGCCCTTGATTTACTTGAATAGTTTAGCATGGCTAATTGTAAGCTTGCACCTACTCATTTTAAATATAGTGTTACTCTTACCACCAAAAACACCTCAAAGTAAGTGAATCCTACATTGTATTGCCAAATTTATTGATTCTAGTTATGTATATGGATCAACATCAAGACATATTAATTAATGAAATTCGAACGCACTCTGTGCTCCATGCACGGTAATGGAAATTAATATGATGAGGAGGGAAATTATGGAGGAGAATGAGCATGCAACATGAATGGGTTTAGTGGCAGCCATCTCTACTCTGAAACAATGCACTGGTTCTGCACTGTGTTGAGAAAAAGCACCTCAATGAGCTGAGCTCTTTAACGTGAGTGAGATTGTAGGTGTGGCTGAGAATCATAATGAAGTTGTGTATTTATTATTGAGTTGAGAGGCCATTGCACACCCCTCTCATGTCCCCACAAGGAAGGACTGAATGTGTGTAATTATCGGGCAAGATTTTTTTTCAAAGTTGGTGACGAGGAAAGATTAATTTTGACTAATGAAACAGGCCTACAATTTTCCTCCACAAATCATGCCTAATGTAATCTAATTGGGTGCAGTTGTCATGTCTGTTGTCATGTCTGCTATAGGCTGAACGTGTGTTATAGGCTCAACGTCTGCAATTGTCATGTCTGCTGTCAGTTGTCATGTTTGCTATCATGTCTTCTATTTAGGTAGGTTAAAAAAAAAATACTTGAACCAACAATAAAGGATAGGTGTTACAACGCCAATTTTTTTATTGTTGCAACCTAATGTTCATTCTTAGGTATTTAGGAAGTAATTTACCTTTTTTATGCTAATATGTGGGAATCCATGAGAATCACTTCAAGTAGGCTTAAGGAGATACTCTTGAAGAAATAGTACAAGATTTTTTCCACAACACCCTTTTTGTGTTGTTGAAACACTTTTAGGTTGCAAAAATACCCCTATAGCACTTTGGTGTTCCTTGTATGGTCTCAAACAAGCTCCTAGAGCTTAGTATGAGAAGATGGACATTTTTCTACTAGTTTCTGGGTTCAATCCTTGTCATTGTGATCCTACTATTTACAGTCATAGAAAAAGCTCAAATTTATTGATTCTAGTTATGTATATGGATGATTTGATCCTCGCAGGGAGTTCTTCATCTATGACTCAAAATGATAGGGAAGTATTGATGGGATAATTGCCATGATGGAACCTAGTCTACTACAATCTTGCAGATTCCACTAATCTTAAGAAGTGACCACCATATCATGCCCTTGATTTACTTGAATAGTTTAGCATGGCTAATTGTAAGCTTGCACCTACTCATTTTAAATATAGTGTTACTCTTACCACCAAAAACACCTCAAAGTAAGTGAATCCTACATTGTATTGCCAAATTTATTGATTCTAGTTATGTATATGGATCAACAACAAGACATATTAATTAATGAAATTAGAACGCACTCTGTGCTCCATGCACAATAATGGAAATTAATATGATCAAGAGGGAAATTATGGAGGAGAATGAGCATGCAACATGAATGGGCTTAGTGGCAGCCATCTCTACTCTGAAACAATGCACTGGTTCTGCACTGTGTTGAGAAAAAGTAGCTCAATGAGCTGAGCTCTTTAACGTGAGTGAGATTGTAGGTGTGGCTGAGAATGATAATGAAGTTGTGTATTTATTATTGAGTCGAGAGGCCATTTCACACCCCTCTCATGCCCCCACAAGGAAGGACTGAATGTGTGTAATTACCGGGGAATATTTTTTTCAAAGTTGGTGATGAGGAAAGATTAATTTTGACTAATGAAACAGGCCTACCATTTTCCTCCACAAATCATGCCTAATGTAATCTAATTGGGTGCAATTGTCATGTCTGCTGTCATGTCTGCTATAGGCTGAACGTGTGTTATAGGCTCAACATCTGCAATTGTCATGTCTACTGTCAGTTGTCATGTTTGCTGTCATGTCTTCTATTTAGGTAGGTTCAAAAAAAATACTTGAACCAACAATAAAGGATAGGTGTTACAACGCCAATTTTTTTATTGTTGCAACCTAATGTTCATTCTTAGGTATCTAGGAAGTAATTTACCTTTTTTATGCTAATATGTGGGAATCCATGAGAATCACTTCAAGTAGGCTTAAAGAGATACTCTTGAAGAAATAGTGCAAGATTTTTTCCACAACACCCTTTTTGTGTTGTTGAAACACTTTTAGGTTGCAAAAATACCCCTATAGCACTTTGGTGTTCCTTGTATGGTCTCAAACAAGCTCCTAGAGCTTAGTATGAGAAGATGGACATTTTTCTACTAGTTTCTGGGTTCAATCCTTGTCATTGTGATCCTACTATTTACAGTCATAGACAAAGCTCAAATTTATTGATTCTAGTTATGTATTATATGGATGATTTGATCCTCGCAGGGAGTTCTTCATCTATGACTGAAAATGATAAGGAAGTATTGATGGGATAATTTCTATGATGGAACTTAGTCTACTACAATCTTGCAGATTCCACTAATCTTAAGAAGTGACCACCATATTCTACAAATATATGCCCTTCATTCACTTTAATGCTTTAGCATGGCTAATTTTAAGCTTGTACCTACTGATTTTAAATATAGTGTTACTCTTACCACCAAAAACACCTCAAAGTAAGTGAATCCTACATTGTATTGCCAACTAGTTGCCAGACTACTATATATGAAACACACCCAACCTCACATTGCTTATGCAATAGAGTTAGTTTCTAGATTCTCTCAAGATCCTCATCAAAGTCACTCCAATACAACAAAGCATATTCTGAGATATATTCAAGGAACTTCAAATTTTGGCATTTAATATATGGTTGGTTCTGTTGAGCTTGTGGCTCTCCTATATTTTGATTGGGTTGGATCAATGGAAGATCGAAAGTCCACCTTAAGAAACAGTCAACAATTGCATAATTATCTTAAAAAAAAGCTAAGTATAAAGTTGAAGTTCTCACATTCAAAAAATTCTTTAGCTACAATAGTTATTAGATGAGTTTGGCATTTAGCTGGAATAACCAATTTTCTTTGGTGTGATAATCAAAGTGCAATACATATTCCTAGGAATCTTGTGGAACATCAAAGAACCAAACACATTAAGATCCATATGCACTTCATTCACCAACTTATTCATGGTAGGGTTCTTAGCTTGGAGTATGTACCTATTGAATAACAAGTATTAGATTTTTTCACAAATTCCTTGGCATCGCCAATGTTTCTTCATCAACGAAAATTGGTTGGAGTGAAGGAAGCTTTCCTTGGGGGTTCATGTTGAGTCTCCTTCCTTCACCTTTGCTTTTTACACTTTCTTTCTTTCCTTTTTAATGTACTCTTTTTTTTGGAGGGGTAGGGAGGTGCGGCGGAGTTTTTTTCCTATGGGTTTTTCTCTCCTTATGAGAGGTTGTACATGGGTACCTAAGCATACCTTGTTTCCATAACCCATTCTTTGTTTTTTTTCTTTATTTCCTTCCTAAGTTTTAGTTATGGGGAGTGTTAGAGTTCCAATAAAAAAGCCTTTGGAACTTATAAAATTATGTAACATCCTTATTTGTTGTGTTGTAAGTCTTATCTTCTAACCATCTCAATAAATTAAATTAAATTAATTGATATACAAAATATTTTGTTGAAATAATAAAGTATCTTTCTTTGTTCTTCAAATTGTTTGATCTCTTTGCAGAAAACTTTAAGATCTTGCATTGTGAATAATGGATGTAATGTTAAGTATTACAATTTCTTACTCATCCAAATTTCCAATCACAGAAGTCCACCAAAACGAAAGTCACAAAATATTCCATCACTAAAATATTTCTATTTGAATTTAATAAATATACTACACATACATTGAGATTATTGATTTGGTTATAAAATTATAATTTGCATATCACACATAAGCTCATATTTTACAAACCCCATTTTCTGGATAGCTTAATCTGCTAGATTATTACAATTTTCATTAAGAATCCTAAATTTACTTTGCAAAATCTCATTGTATAAAAAATAAAGTAGCATTAGGATTAACATTCGTTTACGGGTACGTGCATGTCATCTCCTGGAAGAGTCTTTGAAAAGTAGATTGACCACAAGAAATTAACAATTCTATTGGGAATATGCTCTGCCTCCGTGTATGTATTGATCTGTGAACAATATCCAGACAAAACTTTGAATTGGCGTATTAATACAAGAATCGAATCGAACCGCCGAAAATTCCATTTTTTCGGTCAATTCGACCGAATTACAGAACTTCGAATTGGCGTTGGCGTATTAATCCAAGAATCGAATCGAACCGCCGAATATTTGTATTTTTCAGTCAGTTCGACCGACTTTGGTAACTATGTTTAATTCTACTTTGCTCCATGCAATTGCTTAATAATAACAGTCGATGGGAGTTCCATTACAGCAACTTTCGACTGAGTTTTGTGGTTGCCATTCGATCCTGGGATCCACTCGATTTGGATTGGATGCTTAACTTTGATTTCGACAAAGCTGAATCCGATTTCTTGACCAGATTGGCGGATCTGCTTTTCTGAGATTCGCACATGCTCGATAAAGATATTCCTGTCAACACCATGCCTCAAATCTGTTAGTTTATAAATACTTAAATAAATGAATTGTTGAGATGAGGAGAAACGGGATCAGAGGGACCGACCTTCTCCTGCAGCGAGATTGACATGCAGATCGACGATGTTTGGGCAATTGCTGCGGCACTCAGAGGAGCAGAACTTGGTACTAAATTCTGCTTCGTGTAGAGAATCGGTTGCCATTCCCACAGCCATCCGTTCCAAGCCGCACGCATTTATACACTCCTCGCTTTCGATCCATCCCACCATTTTCTCCACCATCACAACCGATGACTATATATATATATATATATATAGATATGCGCAATTATCGTTAGTCTCTCTCAACATTATGATCACGCCAATATAAACATATCTAATAATTACAATGCTAGTTGTGTAATGTGAGGCTTTTAATAATAAAAAGATACCTGGCATTGAAATTGCAAGGTGCCGTCATTCATTACATCCTTCTCCAGC